>JAUPFV010000003.1:265208279-265753658 GCA_036936605.1 Limnanthes douglasii subsp. nivea
TTCAAAGCCTTATGAGCAATTAAATGATTTTGAAACAACATCTATAAGTTATCAAAGCTATCAACATATCCCGACTGTAGATTATTGAACCAATCTAATGTGCTTCCTTTGAACATCTTAGAGAAGCCACGACATAGTAGAGTATCATTCGGGTTGAATCCTAACATAATATTGCAAAACTGTTTGAAGTGATGCTCAGGATCTGTAGTATTATCGTACTTTTCATTTTTATACATATCAAACGTTTTGGGAAATTTTTCTTCAAAAATTATTTATGGCGATGATTTAGCCAATGTAGACAAATCCATATTTTTTATGATGCTTAATTATCGGATTCATACATTTTATTACCATATTCTCGTTCCTTCGAAACAACTCTCTTATCACAAATCAAATTACATATGACCATATTTTCATCCAAAATTTCATTTTCTCCTAAAATGATTTTCTTTGTTATCAGTTGTCATGTTTTCCTCATTCAAATAGGTTTCATTTTTATTCATCTTGCTAATTCTGTAGAAAATTAAACTTGTACTGCTCTGATTGTAGCTCGTTCATTTGTAATTTCAAAAAGTGAAAAAGAGAGCTTGACTCTCTACTTTTAGACTTCATCGGTAAATTTTGAACAAGCCTTACAATCATCATTGCTTTCGGATGTGTTACTGCTACTACCGCTGGATTGACTAGAACATCACTTGTTCCCCCTGAGGCAACATTAACCTCCGTAATTAGAGACCTTACCCTCTATATACTTGGTAAAGTAATTACAACTCCTTGCACGTTGTTGTTCCTAAAATTCAGTGAAGCAACATTTTTAGAGACTATTGTTGGAGATCCACAAGCAGGACCTCCAAGCGGTCTTTTGTCTACTCCTAACCTAGTCGTATTTATTTGAATACATTTCCTACATACGACACCGAATATGATGAAGAAAAATATATCTCAGAGTTTTCCAGAAATATAAGACTAGTCCTTGGTCAAGAGTAAGTAAAAAATCTAATAGTATTATTGAATGAATCAACCATTTTTACAATGACTTGATCGTCTATTTATCACTACTTTATTCATAATTATTTGGGATGGGTGACACATACATCTTATAAGATATGTCAACCATCCATTACAAGAATTACTACTCTGAACCACAACCATGTAATTCCCTTAGTGTTTGATAGTTACAACTATATATTGATAATGTTATATACCACTGGTAGGTCATTACCCTTATTTGAAAAAGGTAAAGATTCATGTCATCAATATAAAGGCGTCGGATAAAGTCGTCAATGAAGTATAGAAAGATGGAGGTTCAGAGTAGCAGATAGAAAGAGAGCATTAACAAAATAACAAAATGAAAACATCGGAAAAATAAAGAAGCATCGGCAAAAAAGAGAAGGTTGGCATATAGCACTCCAAGTGTAACTAACGTACATGACATGAAAACAAACATATGGTAGAAAATACTTCAACTTAAAAAGTATAAGGAATAAGATGGTAGAAGATGGCAGATGGTAGAAGATGATTGAATATAGTTTTCCAGTAGGTCTTATAATACTTTATTTTACATATATCCCAAATTTTATAATAATAAATTATATTATATTTGATCTTTCAAAATACGTACATTTATTGCTAAAATTTCATTATTTTTTACGAATAAAATCCGAAAAAATTGCGAAGGTGAACAAATTAAGTTTTCAATTCTTTTATCAAATAGAGATCAGAGATATAATGAACATTCATGCAAACAAAAAAAATATCCATGCAATATTACACATTTTATAATAAATTTTTAATAATTAATTATAGATCTATATAAATTACCTTTAGTATTTTCACCAATGAACTGTGAGGTTTGTTTTTTATCTATTGAATCTTAATTTAACCTGAATTTCGAGCTTTTTTGAAACAGATTTATTAACTAAAACATTTTTTTATTGTACCATCTAACTTTTGAAATGATTAAATATAAATATAATTTATCAAAACAATTAAAAAAAATACAATTTTATTATATATTTTTTATTTATTTAAAATGATATAAATACCCGCACCAAACAAACAAATTAAAAACAAGTAAAATTTTTTGTTAAAAATGGAAAACATGACTACTCCGATTGGCATCCAAGCTGGACATTACATAAGTTTTCTGGTACTCTCTTACTTGTCGAATAAGAGAAATTAGTCTTCCGTTCTAGACAATTTTATTATATATATATATATATATATATAATTCAATTTTTGTATTTAATAAAAACAACTGTGAATATTAAAATACTATTATATATATAATTCAATTTATGTATTTAATAAAAACAACCGTGAATATTAAAATACTATTATATATATATATATATAATTCAATTTATGTATTTAATAAAAACAACGGTGAATATTAAAATACGTATATATTGAGATTACGATGTCTACAGATTATGATGTATAATAAAAAATACAATATATGAAATTTTTATAACTGTGTATACATACAATACCCTAAAAAGTTGCTTTGTTTATTTAGGATATTTTCATAGTGTTTCATATTTGTTTTATTCAATACTTCTGATCTTAATTGCATGCATTATAAAAAAAAGTTTGCTTTAAATTTCTTTTATTAAAAGCATATTATTGCTTGATTAATAAGTAATACTTATCTTGAATTTTTATTAAAAAATAAATATATTAATTTATGTTACAATAGATTTGAAAATATTAAATATACAATATTGTATATACTTTTTTTTGTTTAAGTAATTTGTGAAATAAAAGTAAAAAATATAACCAGAGCATTACCAAAACAAGTCTTTTGTATAAACCAACTCAGATATAACAAATTCTAATTATATCACACATTCTACTTTTCTAGTAGAAAATCTAAGAAGATATATTAAAATGTACAGACTGAAACAATAAATCGTCTACTGAGTTCAACTCTTTTTTTTTACTGTTTTATTAACTTCTATAAATCGTCTAGGGTTCGATTGACGGAAGAAAGAAATGAAAATTTTGAAGGTCTACTTTAACAATTCAAAATTTTGTAAAAGTTATAATTGTCTTAAATTAAAATAAATTATGATGTTTGTGATAATTTAGTAAAAGTTATAATTGTCTTAAAGTTATATTTTGAAGGTCTATATAAATGATAATTTAGTATTTTAACCAATACATTATGATGTTTGTTTTTTTTTATTTGTCTATGCCTCATTTCAATTCAAACCGGATCAAAATTAACCACATATATAATTTAAAAAATTAATGGTTTAAATAAAAGAATACTAAAATAATTAAATATAAGAGAATTATTCAATTACAAGAAAAAAACTTCTTTATTTTATTATATATATATATATATTAAAAAAATCTAAACAATTATTAACAATAAACGGGTTCGAATCGAGACAGAAAATTATTTAATTCTTCCACCCAAGATAAAGAAGTTTTCAAACATTAATTTAGGTGAATACAAAACTACCAATACTCAGTCATGGTTAACTTTTACCATGCTTCTAATAATCTGAAATAGAAATAGAAAAAGTAAAATTTAGATCTTTTATAAACCCAATTTTAATACATTAATTTGAAAATTTGCCACCAAATTTAGTAATAAGAAGATGTTTGATGGATTATCTATTTTAAATTGGTTTCTATTAAAGGCATATTATTGTCTATACAATGAAACTATTTAATAACTAGTTCTTATATTAGTTTTCTCTTTAAAAGTCCGACTTATCGTGAAAGGTAAACAAATATTATATTACTTTCTTTCATAGTTAACCAATACTTTGATTTAGAATGAAAAGAACTTCAATGGATTTCTCCAACAAAACTCAAACCTAACACTATCATCCCACTCCTGTTAAATCCTTTCCTCTTCCACTCATCAAATTGGCCAAATCCGTAATGAAGAATCAGAGTCGAGAGTCTAGAATTCCACCCGAATCCGGTTGTATTTTGGTCGAAATATAAAATTAGTAGAACAAAAACATTATATTTTCCAACATAAATACAAATCCGCCAACATGTATTCTTGTGTCAGCGACTAAAACGTCAGAAGAAAATTCAAGCATCACCGAAAACAACAACCTATGTGCTCTCGGTGAATTGTCGTTACAAATAGCCAATTTACTCAGAAATTGATTGGGAAATCAACAATCAACTTAAATAAGTTCTCACAGCTTTTTAATTGGCTTCAAAGTCAACAATGAAAATTACCCTTTGTGAGCATGTCCTATGAAAAAATACAATTGGAGGAAGAGGGAAGGTATAACATCTCACTAGTTCACCAGGACACAACCTTATTTTCTCACGGGACAACTAATAGACAAATTTGGTACTTGCACCAAAGCTTAGGTCACCGCTCCTTTAGGTATCTTCGTATTTATTTCCTGTCTTTTTTTTCATAATAATGATGCACAATCTGATGCTCATTTGTTATGTGAAACTTGTTTATTGGCAAAACATTATCGAACTTCTTTTAACCCAAGTCATACTCGAGTTGAGTCTTTGTTTTCTTTGGTACACTCAGATGTGTGGGGGCTTGCACTATACTCGCATAAGAATGGTTTTCAATATTTTTCGTTATTTTTCAATAACACCTCTCGCACAACTTGGGTAAACTTTGTAATAAATATATCTGAAGCGTGTGAGAATTTTTTTAATTTTTTCGAAATGATCCAAATCCAATTCAACAAAAAACTCAAAAAAAAATTCTGATAATAGAGAGGAATATTTAACCATCATATAATAACTTTTTTTCCAAAAAATGGTCTTATTCATCAAACCTCTTGCCCGGATATACCCCAACAAAATCGAGTTACGGAGCTGAAAAATCAGATGCTTCTTGAAATTACTAGAGCTATAATGATTGAGTCTAATGTCCCCAAACACTTCTAGCCCGAAGTCATTACCACGTCATCCTATATAGTTAATCATTTACCAACAAAACTTCTTGGCCATAAAACCCCACTTTAAATCATGGAAACCCAAATAAATATACCATCTACCTTAACTCTCCCACCTAGTATTTTTTATTCTTCTGTATTTGTTCATGTTCGAAAGGGTGATAGATCTAAACTATATCATTGTTCGATAAAATGTATTTGTGTGCGCTAAGTACTTCATCAAAAAGGGTATCGGTGTTATAATTCAGTCAATCCTCGGGTCTATGTGACCATGGACTGCAATTCTCTTGAGAAAAAATTCTACTGCCTTACCCAACCTCGTGCTCAAGAAGAGAACACAAGTGACTCTGTAGGTTGGTTAAGCTATTTGATCGTTCCAAATATTGTATCCACAGAACTACCCGTCAATATAGAATAGACCAACGATTTCATATCTACCAATGGTTAACCTTCAAATGATTTTCTACAAGAGGTAAGTAAACCATTGAGTTCAATTGCTTCCCCTATAATTGATAATGATGTAAATGTTGATAGTACTGGAGAAGTGCCCGAAGAAGGTAGATACGTTTTACCTTGCATGAATAATCGTGGAGTCCCAACTACACATTACTCACCCAACCCTGTTCCTCAAGCCAGCAGATATGTTATGAGAAACTTGGTTAGAGGGATAATGTGAGAAGAGGCCAAGGTATTTACTATATTTTTTTACACCTATGAAATTCCAAAAATTATTTAAGAAGCAACACAAAAGAAGGAGTGAAGGTTGGCTATAAATTTTGAAATGGATGCCATTGTAAAGAATAATAGTTCGGAAAAATGTAATCTTCCAACAGAAAAAAAAAACTAGTCGGATGTCAATGGGTCTTCACTATCAAATACAAAGCTAATGGTACTATATAGCAATACAAGGCTTGACTTGTGGTAAAAGGGTACACACAAACTTACGAAATTGATTATTCTGAAATTTTTCTCCAGTGGAAAAGATAGACACAATTCGAGTTTTATTCTCAATTGCAGCAAACAAAAAATTGCCACTTCACCAATTCAATATTAAAAAATGCACTCCTTCATGGAGACTTAAAAAATAAGTATATATGGAGGCTCAACCAGGATTCTCTTATGGATTTAAAAAAAGATGAAGTATGTTATCTTCAGAAGGCGTATGGGCTCAAACACTCCTCACAAGCATGGTTTGGAAGATTTACAAAGGTAATGAAGTAATACAAGTACAAACAAAGTAAGTCTGTTTCTGAAAAAAAATAAAAATAACATGATCGCTTCCTTAATAATCTATAATATGTGACATGATCATCTCATGAAATGACACTGAATAAATTTCAAGGCTAACTAAGAACTTGTTCGCAGAATTTGAGATGAAGGATATATGAGGGTTAAAATCATTCTTAGATTCGAGGTTTTACGTTCAAGCAAACAGATCTTTATATCGCAAAGAAAGTATATTCTTGATTTACTTGCGGAAATAAGAGTGGTTGATTGTAAACCAGTCGAGACTCAAATGCAGGTTAATCATGGGCTGGTTGAGGGTGCTAACTTGGAATAAAAAAGAAAGATATCAACGACTAGTTGGAAAACTAATTTACTTATCACATACTCGACCAGACACAACCTATGTGATTGGGGTTGCAAGTCAGTTTATGCACCAACTACAGTTAGATCACATGAAATTAGTTATGAGGATAGTACAGTATTTAAAAGGCACGTCGAGGAATAGAAGTATGTTCAAAAGAAATCTAAATATTGAATCATACACTGATACAGATTGGGTTGGTAACCCAAATGATTGAAGGTCTATATCAGGTTATTGTATGCTAGTTTGGGGAAACTTAGTGACATGGAGAAGTAAGAAGCATAAAGTGGTGGGGATTTTGAGTGTTGAGGCAAAATTTCGGGGAATTTATAAAGAAGTAACAGAAATCTTGTGGATTACGAAATTAATGGCTAAAATTGGATTTCTCTCATCTTTTCCGAGTCAACTCAAGTGTGACGATAAATCAGCGATAAATATCTTAGAAAATCATGTTCAACATGACATAACTAAACATGTGGAAGTAGATAGACACTTTATAAAGGAAAAAAAAATTGAAGATGTTACAATTGAACTTCATTTTGTAAGATCAAAGAATCAGTTAGTATATATCCTCACTAAAGTTGTAACATAACGAATCTTCTCTAAACTTTTGAGCAAGTTGAGTATTGGAAATTCGACTATTCCACTTGATGGGGGATGTTGAAAATTAAAAAATATATATTTATAATAATTCTTTGCTTAAGAATATTATTCAATTAGAAAAAATATTTAAATAATATTTTTTTGATTTAAAAATATTCTTCAATTAGGAAATATATTTATTATAATAATAAAATTATTATTATCAGATAAAAAGATTGTTCTGTAACTGAAATAGGTTTATATACATATTTAAGTATAAGAGACATAGAAAGGGGATGAACAATAAAAAATCAATAATTACTTTTTTATCTTTTTCTAACAGTGTCGTGATGGCCAAGAAGAATTCTAAAAAAGAGAAACAAACGGTATGGTTGAGACGGTGAATTTCAAATGGGAAGGGCGATTTAATAGGAGGAATTGCATTTGTGTTTCCTATGATACTTTGAAAGCTTTTCAAGACGATTTTTTCAAGAACTGAAGTGATGATGACGAAAAAAAAAGAACTGAATCGTGCCAAAGAAAACATATGCGATGAAGCTGAAATTAAGGTTGAGGGGACCATAAAGATCTAATCGAAATTGTGAAATCTGACAAAAGTATTAATTTTGTGATAAAGAGATAGAAGGGAAAAGAATTAGAAAAAATGAGAAGCGGCGCAGCTGACCCAAGGACTGTTTCCAACTTAGTTAAGGAGTTTGAAAAGCTTATCAGCATACCTATATCCAGAATCGGTTAAAAAATGAGAAGACCGAAAACAATGACATCAACAATGCAATAAACTGGTTTGGATCCCCAGCATCTTTCGGTATCTTTCTAATGGAATGGTTGTCGTGGAAGCAATGGCAGCAGAACTTCTAATGGTAGCAGAAGAAGTAGTATGGGTCATTTATGACAATGTGAGGGAATATATGGAAGAATAAACAACTGCTTAAAACTTGCCCTAAGTCATTTGAGTTGAGAACCAAACTAAGAGAAAGAATGAAAGAGGAAAAAATTATGAAGAAGATACAAGAGATGATGGAGCATGAAGAAATAATTCGCATTCCTCTCACCCAAGGTCTTCCATTGACTACTGATGAATGAGAATGCTTGATTAAACCATGAGAAAAAGAAAACATAATGGCAGTTAACTCGAAGTTACATACAGACATTAAAAGAGTGGAAAATTGTGAATTCAACCAGTACGTTGCTGAGCAAATGAGTTCAATAGAGCAATACGAAATGGAAAGAGAAAGACAACACAAGCTGGAAGAGGAGGAAGAAATAATGACACTAAGGAAAGAACTAGTTCATAAAACACAATCAATATCGTATTTTGGTAGGTATTTTATTCCTAGAAAATCAGCAAAGAATCCAATTGTACCAAAAGAACCAAATTTTCACATTCAAAACCAGAAGAAAATCAAATGCTCGTTTCGTGAAGGAGGGACAACACTGCCAGTTGCATTGAGGTTTTAGTTCTGAAACAAATATGAGTCTTTTCTTGATACACATCCAAATTTCTCTTGAAAAAGTAGTACTTATCTTTGACTTTTTAATATAAAAAATTAATTTCTTTTATAATATATTTGAATATATCATGAGATTAATATACAATATTGTATACTTAGAAGATTTCTTTTATTTCAGTAATTTGTGAAATAAAATTAAAAAGAATAACTAGTATACAAGTGCCTCAAAACTTTCATAAATTAACCAAGACATTATCAGTTAATAATTTCTACTTATATTACACAAGAAAGTGAAACCTCTTGAACAAACACAAAGTAAACTTTCATAGTCGAAAGTATATAAAGATATATTAAAATGTACAAACTAAAACATACAAAAATATCACTTTCATTATGTTAGAATTTACTATGCAATTTATCACAAATGACTTAGGCATATAACAAAATAAAAAACAGAAAATAAAAGAATATGGGATTTAGAGTGGTTAAAAAAAATTCTACGTCAACGGGCGTCACCAGAGTGTTTCACTATGATAGATTAGGGTTACAGATTTCAGATTATGTTTTGTGCAGTCCTAATAGTCTACTTATAGGGAATAAATATAATTTACTAGATAATTGGCCTAATGGGCTCATAAATAGAAAACTATAGGAGACACTATCCATTACAGCTTCACTGTCAATGACACAAAACTGTAGCGCAAAACACGGTACAGTGTCAAGGCATTATTCGATTCATTCTCAACAAATCTTCCCTATGAGGAGAATATTATTTCTTCTCTATCAACAAGGAAACTTCTCTTCTAATGACTCACCAAATTCCCCTAAGACATTCACTATATACTGCGAAAACCAATCCAGTTTAGGCACTCCATAAACTTTTGAATTGATATTTCCTTGGTCATTATATCTGCTTGATTACCATGTGTAGACACTTTTTTAACATAAAAATTATTTTTGATATTATATCACGAATAAAATGTTACATGACATCTATGTGTTTCGTACGCTCGTGGTACATTTGGTTCCCTATAATTTGTATGTGGCTTTGACTGTCACAAAAAACTTTTGTAGTAATCCTATCCAAGCCTAAATCTGCCACCAAAACTTGTAACTATATTGCCTATTTAATTGTTTATATTACCGCCATGTACTCTGCCTCTGTTGTAGAAAAAGCTACAATAGCTTGCAACTATGATTTCCAACCGATCGCACTCTCAGCTAGAATAAACACATATCATGTTAACAAAACCAACTATTGATCCTGCAATATCATTCTGCGATCCACCAATATCGGTCTTGTTAAAAGTTAAGCCAATGCCGCAGTATTCTTAAGATACCAAAGTATCCATTTAACCTCCTACCAATGTTCTTTCCCAAGACCTCCCATGTACCTGCTAACTACACTAAAAGTATGTGAAATATCATGACGTGTGCATACCATAGCATGCATGATACTACCAACTGCACTTTATTATGGAACCTTTAACATCTGTTCCAACTCAGCATCGTCCATAGCCGCTCTTGCTGCAGACAACTTGAAATGAGTAGCAAACGAGATGTTAACTGCCTTATCATCAAACATGTTGAATCGTTGTAGCACCTTTGTTGAGATAAGTGTAATGATCATACACTTCTGTTCCTGATAGTCTTCATACCAAGAATGTTCTTTGCTCTACCCAGATCTTTTATCTCAACTCAGCACTAAGTTGCTTCTTTATTTTCACAATGTGTGATATACTACTAGCAACAATAAGCATAATCATCCATATACAACAACAAGTAAGCATAAGAATCATCTGACATTTTTTAATGATACACACAACTTTCATATGGACACCTCGTGAACCATTTTGACACCATGAATGTGTCAAAACATTTATAACATTTCCTAGGTGATCGTTTCAAACCATACAATGACTTTTTCAGCAAACAAACCTTGTCCTCCAATTCATCATGTAGAAATGCATTTTTCACATCTAACTGCTCAAGTTCTATATCTTTTAAAACTACCATGGCTAACAGAACTCGAATCAAACTTGATAGGGTCAAATAGTTTTGGAAGTCGGGGTCGTTCGAGCATCATCTACATTAGAATTTTTCATGAATAGTAAACTTAAGTGGACCATGACTCAACTGTATGCTAAATGCTGACCCGTTTTGGTTTTGGACTTTAAAATCTGACCCATATCCAAAGTCCGACCCGGACGGCCCAGAAAATAAGTATAAATACCCCAACAAACCTCATTTAATGGGTTTGACTTTTTCTAGAGATATTAAATACAAGCACGCACCTCTTTTATCTCTCTACCTACTACTTAAAAATTAATACTCAATTGACAAACTACCCATAAATACCATTTGGCTATAAATCATCCACACCAAATTGGCGACCAAAGTGGGAGGCGACGGTGCCTGAATTTAAGAATCAAAACCAGTGAATAAAGCAGTTTGGATGGATCCTAACGTACAAGATATTCCACCCCCTGAGTTTGAAGGTGTAAGAGAGAATAATGAACATACTATTGTGTTCATGTTAATCAAGATGGTGATTAAAAACAATTCATACAGGATTAACATGATCATTAAGGGCTGAAATAGAGGCTTTAAGAGCTCAGAAAAAGTTGGAAAAAAGTAAAAGAGAAGTCTGGAGCATCCGTACTCTACCCTACTAATAATCCTGTTGAAAATGAGTAGTCGATAAAGACTCATGTCAGCTCTAAGAAAACACATCGGTCTAAACGAGTTGTGAGCACGACATCAAAGTCTTCCAATAGTTCATCCAATGATTCAGACCTTGAATAATCATTCACATCCAACAGTGATGAAGGCCGTCTAAAGAATAAATTAAGATTGTCCAAGAAACATTCAAGAAAAAGAGATAGACATGGCAAATTAAAAAGTATCAGGCAAAAATAAAGGTTTCACCTGATCACCACATTGACCGTTTGATGATCGATCAATTTGTTTTTCAGTCCGACTCATATATTTTTCCTACTCCTAATTAAGATACTGTATTTAACCGTAGCCAAAATTAGAGACAATCATCCTTGTCTTTAAAAATCCTCTTCGGACATCTTCCCAAGCGATTTGACAGTTCCAAGATGGAGAAGTATGATGGAAGCAAAAATTCGTACAATCATCTCGAGCAATTTAACAAAAATTATGATGAATTTTGATGATGATGACAAGCTTCTATGCCGAGCCTTCTCACAAAACTTTAAATGAAGTGCCCTTAAGTGGTACAACAGTATTCCCCAGAGGTCTATAAAGAATATTGACATATTCTGGGTAGCATTCCGGAGGCAATTTGTAAGAAGCAAAGAGCTTAAGGGGAATGGTGATACTATTATTCATTGTTCCTAAGAGTCGAACAAATATTTGAAGGAGTATGTTAGTAGGTTTATGAACATGAAGAATGGGCAAGATGATTGTTTCGAACAAGTAGCAATTTCCTCTTTATGACAAGGGTTGAATTCGAGTAATTTGGCCGATTCAATAACCCAGTAAAAAGTAATGACTTTTGGGGAATCAAGTTGGAAAGAAGATTACTGTTGAAGAAACTAAGAACTCTAAAGTGCCTCGTTAGAACAGATGCACCATTATAGTGGCAATTCCACAAGCAGCAACTCAATCCAGTTACAAATCAAAGGAAACTAAACGGGGATCACATCAGCCCAAGTAGAATCAGTCAAATAAAAAAAAACAAGTTAGAAGTAAAAGGGGTCCATGGGTTCAGCTTGAATGGTTTGCTAAATTGGGAGAGAGTGTAGCAAGAATTTATGACAAGACTAGAAATGATGTGTACTTTAGAAGATCATCCCCACTACAGTCCCCTAAAGAGACCCGAAGTACCTGTTTTTGCAAATATCATAACGATATGGGTCATGACACGCATGATTTTATAACACTAAACAAAGAGGTGAAAAATCTCATTGAGAGAGGAAAATTATGTGCTTTTGTTAAAAAACAAGGTGGCAGAAAAACCGGATGATACATAGTCTAATGACAATATCCCTTAGACGATTTGTAAAATAGTCCCAGGGACATCCAGACAGGAAGATACCATGGTGATTGTTAAAAGATTTGATATGGACACTGAATATCTTGATCCTGGCCCGGATTAGAATCATATGGGGTTGATATTGGATGAATCTACGACAGTTTCCGATGTGGTGAATTTTTTTGAATCATTAACCATCTGTGGGGGAGACATCGTAACAACACCCTCAAGTTGTTCGAGAAAAAGGCATGTCAACAGTTTGAATACTCAGTTAGAAATTAAAATATCCAAACATTTGTACCAAACTCGAGCTTCTATCATAGTATTTAATGAGGACAACTTAAGATATATTGCAGGGCCATACAAAGATGTTGTGGTGATAGGGGCATCAATTGGGGGTAATGGCATACGTCGAATCTTGATTGAAACTGGTAGTTCGGCAAACGTTTTAATTCTGAATACTTATGGGCAGATAAAAAATTCATCAGTTATTCAATGTTTAAACAGAACTATTGTGGGGTTTATTGGGTGTTCGGTAGATGTCATTGGTGAGTTTCAAGAGGAATTACTATTAGGCAGATGACCTTTTAAAAAACGGTAAAGGTATTATTTGTTGTGGTAGACTGCACAATATCTTACAATGCTATCTTTAGAAGATTTTGGCTGTCTAGGATGCATGGTGTGGCCTACATTGTCCATCAATATTTAAAATATGTTGTGGGTGCACAGGTAGGTGTTGTCCGAAGCAATCAGAAAATGCTAGGGAATGCTATGTAACAGCTTTTGCCTCAAAGTCATTGGAGGTAGTTAAGGCTAAAAAAATAGCAACTACTCGAGCCTTCCACTTATGAGAATGAAATAGATGATCCAAGGGAGGCTTCTGGTGTCATAATATCATAGAAGAAGTTGAAACCCATTACCTAGTAGAAGGCAAAAGTATTCAGATCAGCACTAAATTGTCATTGAGTTTGAAGCAAAAGTTATTATCTTTCTCATCTAAAAATCTACACGTGTTTGCAAGGTGCAATGATGATGTAACCGAGGTAGCTACCAGAGTAATCTGCCATAAATTATTAGTTTGATCTGATATTGGGTCGATAGTTCAGAGAATGAGGAGATTTTCCAAAGAAAAAGCTGATGTAATAGTACAAGAAGTGGACCGGTTAACCAATATGGGTCATATTAAAGAATCTCAATACCCATTGTGGATATCTAACTCCGTTTTAGTCAAGAAAAATAATGGGAAATTGCGCATGTTTATTGATTTCACTAATCTTAACAGAGCATGTTATAAAGATCCTTTTCCAGTAACTCAGATAGATCAGTTAGTAGACTTTACATCGGGGAACAAGTTGTTATCCTTCATGGATGCCTTTTCAGTGTACAATCAGATACAGGTAGATCTGAACAGTCAAGATCATACTACATTTATCACGAACAAAAGGTTTCATTGTTATAAAGTGATGTCATTTGGGTTGAAAAACGTCATAGTTACTTTTCATTGATTGGTAAATAAAACCTTTGCTAACCATATTGACAGAAACATGGAAGTATATATAGATGATATGATGGTGAAGAGCCTCGAGGAGGAAGAACACATATCTGATCTTCAGGAGACTTTTTCTAACTTGGAAGCCATCAACCTGAAGTTAAACCCGAAGAAATGCATTTTTAGGGTCCGATCTGGAAAGTTCCTATGATATGTCATAAGTGAAAAAGGGATACAGGCCGACCCAGATTAGTTAAGCGCTTGTTGGCTATGGATCCTCCTTGAAGTAATAAAGAAGTCCAGAGACTAACCAGGCGATTAGATGCATTGAATAGATTTATTTCAAGATCATTAGACAAGTGTGTGTGTGTGTGTCTCAATTTTTTCAAGTTTTGAAGAATGCTAAAAACTTCAATTGGTTTTCACCGTGTAATCAAGCCTTTCTTGAAATAAAAAAAAAACTTTTTTATTCACCCAATATGTTGTTCAAACCTATCTAGTGGGATAAATATTATATGTATTTGGTTATATCGGAGTATGCGTAAGTGCTGTTCTAGTAAGGGAAGTGGATAATTACCCTCGTTATGTATATTACGTAAGCAAGAGTTTTCTCAAAGCAGAAAAGAGGTATTTAAAGTTAGAAAATTAGCCTTAGCAGTGTTAATAGCAGCCAGAAAAATGAGGCCATACTTTCAAGCACATTCGATTACGGTTCGAACATCTTTCCCCTTAACAAATGTTCTACAAAAAGCTCACATATCATGAAGAATGACTAAGTGGTCAGTTGAGCTTAGAGATTATGATATTGATTTTGCGACTCAGATCGCGATCAAGGCTCAAGTTATAGCTGATTTCTTTGTAGAATTTCATACTAATAGGCCTCACGAATAAGAGCAAGAAAACAAGGCTAAGAAAGAGTGGTTAATCTGAACAGACGGTGGGTCTAGTACGATGAGACGTGGGGCTGGAATTTGTTTAACTTCCCATTATGGTGATACCATGTATCAGGTTGTATGTTTTGGTTTCAGGGCATCAAATAACGAATCAGAATATGAGGCCGCCATTGTTGGGTTAAGACTAACTCAAATATGTGGAGCAAAAAGGGTCCAGTTAGTAAGTGATTCTCAGTTACTTATTAATCAAGCTCAAGGGATATTTAAAACTAAAAACGTTCAGTTAATAAAGTATCTGCAAGTACTAAAAGAAGTCACCATAAGTTTTAAAATCATCCGGTATGAGCATGTCCCTAGATCGGAGAATATTATGGCAGATTCTTTAGCCACCATAACCTATTTTGAAGCCTACCCATGGATTATTATGCAAGAATGCCCCTCAACAAGTTCAATTCAAGGGAAAGAGGGTGAATCTGAAGAAATTTTGAATAAATCTGGCATACAATCCAAAGATTGGAGGTATGAAATACATCAGTTCATTTCCGATGGAATTTTGCCTCCAGATAAAGTCTTAGCTAAAAAGATCAAGTACAAGGCTCATGGTTTCTTGCTGTTAATGGAAATTTTTTATAAAAAGTCTTTCAACAACCCTCTCTTCCGTTGCTTAGGATTTGATGAATCCCAATGTATTCTATCTGAATTGCACGATGGAGATGGATCAACACATTTTGGCTATACGGCTTTAACCAATAGAGTTTTGCTAGCAGGATACCATTGGCCTACTATAATGGCAGATTCCAAAGATATGATCAGGAGATGTGATCCTTACAAGAGATATGGGAATGAAATCCATACGCCAGCAGTGCTTATAGAGTCAATATCTGAACCCATACTGTTTGATAGATGGGGTTTGGACTTAGTTGGACCTTAGACTATATCTCTCAAATGGATAGAAGTTTCCATATTGGTTGGAACCATTTCTAAGGTGGCCATAAAATTTATCATATCCAACATAGGTTGCTGATTTGGAATCCCCTAACGAATTACCACGGACAACGGGCCACAATTTGACAATAAAGATATGGAGACGTTCTGCACTTCTAGAGGAATTAAACATTTCTTCTCTTCTCCTTTCCACCCTCAAGCTAATGGGCAGGTTGAAATTTCTAATCGGACAATTTTAACAGGGTTGAAAAAGAATCTAGAAGGAGTTGTAGAGAAATGGTCGAGTTATTTACAATAAGTATTGTGGGCTTACTGAACCACTCCACGAACAACCACCCAAGAGTCTTCTTTTGATCTTGTTTAGGCGATGGATGCAGTTACAACTATAAAAGCTACTTTGCCATCATTCATGATATAAAACTATTCCGAACATGCTAATGAAATGGTTGTAAGGAATCAATCGGATCTGATTGAAGAAAGAATAGTGAAGGCATATTTAAGAACAACACACTATCAGGGTTTAATGAGAAGTAGGTTTGCATCCAAAGTAAAAAGGAAGGGATTTCCAGTTAGGGGATAGAGTGTTGAGAAAAAACTTTTTGCATACCAAAGAGAAATAATTCGAAAAACTGGCTCCCAATTGGAAAGGCCTATACATGGTGTGTAATAGGATCAAACAAAAACATACGGACTTCAAAACAAAGAAGGTAACATGTTAAAGCACCCATAAAACATTGAACATCTCAAATTGTACTTAGAATAAAATTAACTTGTAAAATTTACTTTACTTCAATGTAAATATTTAGGGAACATTCGTACACAAAAAAATTATGAACCTAAGCACAACACAAATATTAATTACACAATCAGTAATTACAGCATAATGCTCTAAAACATTCACCCCTATTTCTAAATCGGCGTAAACATCAGACCCTACCCGGTACATTTAGCCACCTATACCCTTAAGGAACCCCTATCATGAGCTAATATCACAATAAACTATAATATTTATATAGTAGAAAATTCGCGAAGCTTGCCGACAACAGCTTCAAACCGGATAAGTGAATGAGAAAGAGTGACTTGTCCCAAAGAAGACGTGGCTGAAGAAACGAGCCACATGTAGTAATCTGGCGATGACACGCAATGATTACATGCATTACTTTAATTTTTATTAATTTGAATTATATATTTTCTCAATAAAATTAGAGTTGCAAACTAAGCATAATTATACACATATTGAATAGTCAAATTTCTTAAAATATTAGATATATAAATAATTATAATTTAAGAATATCATTTATATAGGAAATGCATATAAAATTAGTGTATTATGTGAAATACATAGTAAAATTAATGTTTTTAAAACTATTAATCATATTATTTAAACCGTTCGTTTATAAACTTTGATTGACAAGGACTGGTTTTGTTGGTGTATATAAGGATGTGACCCATCTCTCGGAAAATTATAGAGAGAAGTAGAAACTTATAGAAACCAAAATGAAGATGAATATGAAGTACTTAGTCCTCTTCTGTTTCTTTCTCGTTCTTCTTGCCCCTCGTAAGTCTTTTCTTTTTTTGCCTAACATATTCATATTGTTGAAGAAACTGATGAAAGATAACTAGCTAGAATTTTTTTTAATTATGTTATGATTTATGAAGTTTTGTTATTTTCTTGTAGACGACTATGTTTATAAAAAGTAGTAAAAATGAACGCAACACTTAATTGTGTAAGTTTATGTTGTAAGAAAAAGAAAGAAAGTGTTGTTAATAAAAGGTTTCGTATCTATGCATTACAGAGGAGACACTGGTGGAAGGTAGAGTCTGCCTCACCAAAAGTCAGAAGCACTTTGGGAGGTGCGTCACCGATTCCGGCTGTGCTTCAAGGTGCGGCAGCGAGGGATTTGCCGGCGGCCTTTGCAAAGGAGTAACTCGACATTGCTACTGCACTAAGCTCTGCTAAACAAAACTCTATTTAACTCTTTGTAATCTGAATAAATCACTTGTTTTTTAAGTTTAAGTCTTTTATATGTAATGTGATGTTCGTATGGTTGGTGTTTGAATAATAAATAATTTTATAATGTTTGGATTATGATCATGTCTTAATTGGCTTCCGATATTGATGAACCATATCGGAAACCATACATCGATCATTTTTTTATTTTTACTACCTTTTAAAAACCAAAATTCATAGTTTGAAATGTTACGATCCGTCAAGCTTTCGTGTTTATGACTCCATCGAATAACCTCTGTATCCTTGAAGTTACAAATTTGCAAGTTTGAGTTTGAGATACAAAAAGCCTTGAAATACAAAAGGGCTAAAGCTTTAAGAACCTGGCTAAAATTAGGAACCCAAAATAATAATAGTATCAGTAATGATAAGTCACGAAAATATAGTCTGAACTTTTTTCCCAATTGATCAATAAAAATTCTGTTGCATCAAGCTAAAAAGATAGCTTGATTAAACAAACATTATATTACTTTCTTTCATAGTTAACCAATATGGAGTCTATTTGATCTAGAATGAAAAGAACTTCAATGGATTTCTCTCCAAGATTCAACAAAACTCAATCCTAACACTATCATCCAACTCCTGTTAAATCCTTTCCTCTTTCACTCATCAAATTTCCTGTTAAATCCTTTCCTCTTTCCTCTTTCACTCATCAAATTGGCGAAATCGGTAATGAAGAATCAGAGTCAAGAGTCTAGAATTCCACCCGAATCCGGTTGGATTTTGGTCGAAATATAAAATTAGTAGAAGAAAGTTCCTTATAAATATTATTCAATTCAAAAAAAATATTTAAATAATATACTTTTTATTTAAAAATATTATTCATTTAGAAATAATATTAATGTAATAAAAAATAATTATATTAGACAAAAATATTTTTTAAAATTAAAATATGATAATCTACTAATATAAATATAGGTGATGTATTAAAGAGAAGACTATCGGAAAATCAATAATAACTTTTTTTTTAATATGGTATCAGAGCAGTTTTTTTGGAATTCGGAAAAACATTATATTTTCCAACATAAATACAAATCAGCCAACACGTATTCTTGTGTCGGCGACTAAAACGTCAAAAGAAAATTCAAGCATCACCGAAAACAACAACCTATGTGCTCTCGGTGAATTGCCGTTACAAATAACCAATTTACTCAGAAATTGATTGGGCAATCAACAATCAACTTAAATAAGTTCTCACAGCTTTTTAATTGGCTTCAAAGTCAACAATGAAAATTACCCTTTGTGAGCATGTCCTATGAAAAAATACAATTGGAGGAAGAGGGAAGGTATAACATCTCACTAGTTCACCCGGACACAGCCTTATTTTCTCACGGGACAACTAATAGACAAATTTGGTACTTGCACCGAAGCTTAGGTCACCCTCCTTTAGGTATCTTTGTAATTATTTCCTGTCTTTTTTTTCATAATAATGATGCACAATCTGATGCTCATTTGTTATGTGAAACTTGTTTATTGGCAAAACATTATCGAACTTCTTTTAACCCAAGTTATACTCGAGTTGAGTCTTTGTTTTCTTTGGTACACTCAGATGTGTGGGGCTTGCACTATACTCGCATAAGAATGATTTTCAATATTTTTCGTTATTTTTCAATAACACCTCTCGCATGACTTGGTTAAACTTTGTAAAAAATAAATCTGAAGTGTGTGAGAAATTTGTTAATTTTTTCGAAATGATCCAAACCCAATTCAACAAAAAACTCAAAAAAAATTCTGATAATAGAGGGGAATGTTTAACCATCATATGATAACCTTTTTTCAAAAAAATGGTCTTATTCATCAAACCTCTTGCCCAAATATACCCCCAACAAAATCGAGTTACGAAGCTGAAAAATTAGGTGCTTCTTGAAATTACTAGAGCTATAATGATTGAGTCTAATGTCCCCAAACACTTCTAGCCCGAAGTCATTACCACATCATCTTATATAGTTAATCGTTTACTAACAAAACTTCTTGGCCATAAAACCCCACTTTAAATCATGGAAACCCAAATAAATATACCATCTACCTTAACTCTCCCACCTAGTATTTTTTATTGTTCTGTATTTGTTCATGTTCGAAAGGGTGATAGATCTAAACTATATCATTGTTCGATAAAATGTATTTTTGTGGGCTAAGTACTTCATCAAAAAGGGTATCGGTGTTATAATTCAGTCAATCATCAGGTCTATGTGACCATGGACTGCAATTCTCTTGAGAAAAATTTCTACTACCTTACCCAACCTCGTGCCCAAGAAGAGAACACAAGTGACTCTGTAGCTTGGTTAAGCTATTTGATCGTTCCAAATATTGTATCCACAGTACCCGTCAATATAGAATAGACCAACGATTTCATATCTACCAATGGTTAACCTTCAAATGATTTTCTACAAGAGGTAAGTAAACCATTGAGTCCAATTGCTTCCCCTATAATAGATAATGATGTAAATGTTGATAGTACTGGAGAAGTGCCCGAAGAAGGTAGATACGTTTTACCTTGCATGAATAATCGTGAAGTCCCAACTACACATTACTCACCCAACCCTGTTCCTCAAGCCAGCAGATATGTTATGAGAAACTTGGTTAGAGGGATAATGTGAGAAGAGACCAAGGTATTTACTTTATTTTTTACACCTATGAAATTCCAAAAATTATTTAAGAAGCAGCGCAAAAGAAGGAGTGAAGGTTGGCTATAAATTTCGAAATGGATGCCATTGTAAAGAATAATAGTTCGGAAAAATGTAATCTTCCAACAGAAAAAAAAAACTAGTCCGATGTCAATGGGTCTTCCCTATCAAATACAAAGCTAATGGTACTATATAGCAATACAAGGCTTGACTTGTGGTAAAAGGGTACACACAAACTTACGAAATTGATTATTCTGAAACATTTCTCCAGTGGTAAAGATAGACACAATTCGAGTTTTATTCTCAATTGCAACAAACAAAAAATTGCCACTTCACCAATTCAATGTTAAAAATGCACTCCTCCATGAAGACTTAAAAAATAAGTATATATGGAGGCTCAACCAGGATTCTCTTATGGATTTAAAAAAGATGAAGTATGTTATCTTCAGAAGACGTATGGGCTCAAACACTCCTCACAAGCATGGTTTGGAAGATTTACTAAGGTAATGAAGTAATACAAGTACAAACAAAGTAAGTCTGTTTCCGAAAAAAAAAAGATAACATGATTGATTCCTTAATAATCTATAATATGTGACATGATCATCTCATGAAATGACACTGAATAAATTACAAGGCTAACTAAGAACTTGTTCGCAGATTTTGAGATGAAGGATATATGAGGGTTAAAATCATTCTTAGAAATCGAGGTTTTACGTTCAAGCAAACAGATCTTTATATCACAAAGAAAGTATATTCTTGATTTACTTGCGGAAATAAGAGTGGTTGATTGTAAACCAGTCGAGACTCCAATGCAGGTCAATCATGGGCTGGTTGAGGGTGCTAACTTGGAAGAAAAAAGAAATATATCAACGACTAGTTGGAAAACTAATTTACTTATCACATACTCGACTAGACACAACCTATGTGATTGGGATTGCAAGTCAGTTTATGCACCAACTACAGTTGGATCACATGAAATTAGTTATGAGGATAGTACGGTATTTAAAAGGCACGTCGAGGAATAGAAGTATGTTCAAAAGAAATCTAAATATTGAATCATACACTGATATAGATTGGGTTGGTAACCCAAATGATTGAAGGTCTATATCAGGTTATTTTATGCTAGTTTTGGGAAACTTAGTGATATGGAGAAGTAAGAAGCATAAAGTGGTGGGAATTTTGAGTGTTGAGGCAAAATTTGGGGAATTTATAAAGAAGTAACCGAAATCTTATGGATTAAGAAATTAATGGCTAAAATTGGATTTCTCTCATCTTTTCCGAGTCAACTCAAGTGTGACGATAAATCAGCGATAAATATCTTAGAAAATCATGTTCAACATGACATAACTAAACATGTGGAAGTAGATAGACACTTTATAAAGGAAAAAATTGAAGATGTTACAATTGAACTTCATTTTGTAAGATCAAAGAATCAGTTAGTATATATCCTCACTAAAGTTGTAACAGAACGAATCTTCTCTAAACTTTTGAGCAAATTGAGTATTGGAAATTCGACTATTCCGCTTGATGGGGGATGTTGAAAATTTAAAAAAAAATTATAATAATTCTTTGCTTAAGAATATTATTCAATTAGAAAAAATATATAAATAATATATTTTTGATTTAAAAATATTATTCAATTAGAAAATATAATTATTATAATAAGAAAATTATTATTATCAGATAAAAAGATTGTTCTGTAACTGAAATAGGTTTATATACATGTTTAAGTATAAGAGACATAGAAAGGGGATGAACAATAAAAAAATCAATAATTAATTTTTTATCGTTTTCTAACAGTGTCGTGATGGCCAAGAAGAATTCAAAAAAAGAGAAACAAACGGTACGGTTGAGACGGTGAATTTCAAATGGGAAGGGCGATTTAATAAGAGGAATTGCATTTGTGTTTATGCTACTTTGAAAGCTTTTCAAGACGATTGTTTCAAGAACTGAAGTGATGGTGACGAAAAAAAAGAACTGAATCGTGCCAAAGAAAACATATGCGATGAAGCTGAAATTAAGGTTAAGGGGACCATAAAGATCTAATCGAAATTGTGAAATCTGACAAAACTATTAATTTTGTGATAAAGAGATAGAAGGGAAAAGAATTAGAAAAAATGAGAAGCGGCGCAGCTGAACCAAGGACTGTTTCCAACTTAGTTAAGGAGTTTGAAAAGCTTATCAGCATACCTATATCCAAAATCGGTTAAAGAAAATGAGAAGACCGAAAACAATGACATCAACAATGCAATAAACTGGTCATTTTTTCCATTTTATTTGTTTATGACAGTTGAAAATCTTGGTTTGGATCATCAGCATCTTTCGGTATCTTTCTCATGGAATGGTTGTCGTGGAAGCAATGGCAGCAGAACTTCTAATGGTAGCAGAAGAAGTAGTATGGGTCATCTATGACAATGTGAGGGAATATATGGAAGAATAAACAATTGCTTAAAACTTGCCCTAAGTCATTTGAGTTGAGAACCAAACTAAGAGAAAGAATGAAAGAGGAAAAAAATTATGAAGAAGATGCAAGAGATGATGGAGCATGAAGAAATACTTCGCATTCCTCTCACCCAAGGTCTTCCATTGACTACTGATGAATGAGAATGCTTGATTAAACCATGAGCAAAAGAAAACATAATGGCAGTTAACTCGAAGTTACATACAGATATTAAAAGAGTGGAACATTCTGAATTCAACCAGTAGGTTGCTGAGAAAATGAGTTCAATAGAGCAATACGAAATGGAAAGAGAAAGACAACACAAGCTGGAAGAGGAGGAAGAAATAATGACACTAAGGAAAGAACTAGTTCATATAACACAATCAATATCGTATTTTGGTAGGTAGTTTATTCCTAGAAAATCAGCAAAGAATCCAACTGTACTAAAAGAACCAAATTTTCACATTCAAAACCAGAAGAAAATCAAATGCTCGTTTCGTGGAGGAGGGACAACACTGCCAGTTGCATTGAGGTTTTAGTTCTGAAACAAATATGAGTCTTTTCTTGATACACCTGAACTTTTTAACTTCGGTTTGATGTTGTCCAAATTATAATTTGTTCATATATACACATCCAAATTTCTCTTAAAAAAGTAGTACTTATCTTTGACTTTTTAATAAAAAAAATTAATTTCTTTTATAATAGATTTGAATATATCATAAGATTAATATACAATATTGTATACTTAGAAGATTTCTTTTATTTCAGTAATTTGTGAAATAAAATTAAAAAGAATAACTAGTATACAAGTGCCTCAAAACTTGCATAAATTAACCAAGACATTATCTGTTAACAAATTCTACTTATATTACACAAGAAAGTGAAACCTCTTGAACAAACACAAAGAAAACTTTCATAGTCGAAAGTATATAAAGATATATTAAAATGTACAAACTAAATATACAAAAAAAATAACTTTCATTATGTTAGAATTTACTATGCAATTTATCACAAACGACTCAAGCATATAACAAAATAAAAATAAAGAATATGGGATTTAAAGTGGTTAAAAAAAGTCTATGTCCACGGGCGTCACCAGAGTGTTTCACTATGATAGATTAGGGTTACAGATTTCAGATTATGTTTTGTGCAGTCCTAATAGTCTACTTATAGGGAATAAATATAATTTACTAGATAAATGGCTAATGGGCTCATAAATATAAAACTATAGGAGACACTATCCATTACAGCTTCATTGTCAATGACACAAAACTGTAGCGCAAAACACGGTACACTGTCAAGGAATTATTCGATTCATTCTCAACAAATCTTCCCTTTGAGGAGAATATTATTTCTTCTCTATCAACAAGGAAACTTCTCTTCTAATGACTCACCAAATTCCCCTAAGACATTCACTATATATTGCGAACACCAATCCAGTTTAGGCACTCCATAAACTTTTGAATTAATATTTCCTTGGTCATTATATCTGCTTGATTACCATGCGTAGACACTTTCTTCACATAAAAATTATGTTTGATATTATATCACGAATAAAATGTTACATGACATCTATGTGTTTCGTACGCTCGTGGTACATTTGGTTCCCTATAATTTGTATGTCGCTTTGACTGTCACAAAAAACTTTTGTAGTAATCCTATCCAAGCCTAAATCTGTCACCAAAACTTGTAACTATATTGCATATTTAATTGTTTATATTACCGTCATGTACTCTGCCTCTGTTGTAGAAAAATCTACAGTAGCTTGCAACTATGATTTCCAACTGATCGCACTCCCAGCTAGAGTAAACTCATATCATGTCAGAGATCTCCTTATATCCATATCACCTGTAAAATCAGAATTAACAAAACCAACTATTGATCCTGCAATATCATTCTGCGATCCACCAATATCGGTCTTGTTAAAAGTTAAGTCAATGCCGCAGTATTCTTAAGATACCAAAGTATCAATTTCACCTCCTACCAATGTTCTTTCCCAAGACCTCCCATGTACCTGCTAACTACACTAAAAGTATGTGAAATATCAAGACGTGTGCATACCATAGCATGCATTATACTACCAACTGCACTTGATTATGGAACCTTTAACATCTGTTCCAACTCAGCATCGTCCATAGCCGCTCTTGCTGCAGACAACTTGAAATGGGTAGCAAACGAGATGTTAACTGCCTTATCATCAAACATGTTGAATCGTTGTAGCACCTTTGTTAAGACAAGTGTAATGATCATACACTTCTGTTCCTGATAGTCTTCATACCAAGAATGTTCTTTGCTCTACCCAGATCCTTCATCTCAACTCAACACTAAGTTGCTTCTTTATTTTCACAATGTGTGATATACTACTAGCAACAATAAGCATAATCATCCATATACAACAACAAGTAAGCATAAGAATCATCTGACATTTTTTTATGATACGCACAAATATCATATGGACACCTCGTGAACCATTTTGACACCATGAATGTGTCAAAACATTTATAACATTTCCTAGGTGATCGTTTCAAACCATACAATGACTTTTTCAGCAAACAAACCTTGTCCTCCAATTCATCATGTAGAAACGCATTTTTCACATCTAACTGCTCAAGTTTTATATCTTTTAAAACTACCATGGCTAACAGAACTCGAATCAAACTTGATAGGGTCAAATATTTTTGGAAGTACCCTTTAGTCTAATCCGACGGGGTCGTTCGGGCATCATCTACATTAGACTTTTTCATGAATAGTAAACTTAAGTGGACCATGACTCAACTGTATGCTAAATGCTGACCTGTTTTTGGTTTTGGACTTTAAAGTCTGACCCATATCCAAACTCCAACCCGGATGGCCCATAAAACAAGTATAAATACCCCAACCAACCTCATTTAATGGGTTGGACTTTTTCTAGAGATATTAAATACAAGCACACACCTCTTTTATCTCTCTACCTACTACTTAAAAATTAATACTCAATTGACAAACTACCCATAAATACCTTTTGGCTATAAATCATCCACACCAAATTGGCGACCAAAATGGGAGGCGACGGTGCCTAAATTTAAGAATCAAAACTAGTGAATAAAGCAGTTTGAATGGATCCTAACGTACAAGATATTCCACCCCGAGAGTTTGAAGGTGTAAGATGGTGTGGTTTATTTCTGTCTGAGGGTAAGTTTGTAATTTTTGTTTAGAACTGTGTGGAAGTTTGAGAGTATTTAATATTTGGGTAGAGTGTAGAGGGAGAATTAAGCAGTCTGGTTGTATTTAATTTTCATTACCCTCATTTAATGTTGGTGGTTGGGTATTTATACCCTTACATTTGGGCCTTATGGGCTTTCGCGTCATGTTTAATGGACCCGGGTCAAGTTCAAGGACCCATGAGCTCTTAGTAGGAGAGCAGGCAGTTTAATCAAGAAGTGATTAGGTTTTAAGTACTTTAGTTCTGTTCGAACAGTCCAATGGATGATGGTGTCCGAATTGTCACCGTCTAGTTAGGTAGACATTGTCCGAACTGACCCTGTCCGAAGTGGTAACGGAATCCGGACTCATTAGTAGCCCCTTTTTTAGGTGTTTGTTCAAAAACCTTTGTCAAAACCTGAAAAACAGTCTGTTGCTAGTGACAGTTACATCCGGACAGGTCCTCCGAATTGTGTTATAGTTTTATCCGGACTGAAAAAGGTTCTTTGAATCTAAACGGTTTTTTGCCAGAGTTCGTGGGACACATGTCTCTCTCTGGTTCGTCACTTCAGCCGTTTTTTCACCTTGATTTTTGCTCCCACCTTCTCTGAAAGCAACCTCTTCATTAAATGAAGGTGACATCAGCGTCGTTTCTTAATCATTGCTAATCCTTTTGAATTCTCTTAGGAATCAAAACACCTTTTTGGGGTTTACTATAAATTAAACACTTTTCCACTGTTTTATCATCATCTACATATTCACTTTGCTAATTTTCAGAGCTTTCTCTCTCAAACACAAGTTCTTCATTTTAGTTGTTTATGTTCACGGCTAGGAACGCTTTAATCAGAGGCGGGTGGCTCAATCTATCAGAACTAGAAAAGGCACAAAAAGTTAAAAGGGAAAGGCGCATTGCAGCAGGCCTACCTACTTCCCCCATCGACAAACCAGTAACCTCAAATACAGAGCCTGACCAGGGTTCCTCCTCAACAAAAAGTGTCAACCCGAGGAGATTGTTTCAGACCAACCTTTCTCCCATTGTCTCAGGTTCATCGGTCCAAGAATCAGAACCCACTGTTGAACCAGGGTTAGCAGTTACCAGCTTCAAAAAGCCTTCCCCATTTATTGCCATGGGGTCAGACGCAGATATCTTTCCCAACAAACTGGTGGATCAGAGAAGAGGCCGGCTAGTTAAAGGGCAGGCTTCCAAAGGCACCCCTTCAAAATCAGGGGCTAAGGACAGCAATACAGGGTCAGAGGCACCTATTAAAGTACCTAAGAACAGGTTGTCCGGTCCGGAGGCCACTAGCTCAAGCCACCGAAGAGAAACCACCCCATCTGAGCCCCAACCGGAGGTCAGAGCTCAATAAATTATCGAAGCTCAACAGTCCGGAGGTCAGACGGAGCCAACTCCTAACTCCCCCCTCCCAAAGACAACTGAAAACCCCTCCTCGATAATGGAGGAAGTTATGGAGGATTTTGTCGAAGAGGCTCCATTCGAGTCTGAAGCCTCCGGACAGACAAGTGATGCTGGTGTTGCCAAGAAGGATAAAGGCAAAGAAAAACTATGCCTCAGGCATCCAGAATTGCCAGAGGTCTTAAAGGGAAAAGTTGGACCTTGTTTCGACAAGGTCAGTGTCAAATATTTACTTGCCTTGCAAAAAATCAACTATGCCTTTATCCACATAACCGAACTGGGTCGGATGCGAACGAAGTGGGGGATTCCGGAGAACGTGAAAATTAGGATCCCAATAGACCCTGAAACCCCAATGGACTGCAAAGTTAGTGAAGTAGTCATCTTTACTGAGCTTTTTAACTGGGGGCTAAGGTTTCCCTTGGATCCGGAGATAGTTAGGTACCTTCATCTGATCAAGCTTTGTCCAAGCCAACTGAGCCCTACACTGTCCATCAATATTTAAAATATGTTGTGGGTGCACAGGTAGGTGTTGTCCGAAGCAATCAGAAAATGCTAGGGAATGCTATGTAACAGCTTTTGCCTCAAAGTCATTGGAGGTAGTTAAGGCTAAAAAGAATAGCAACTACTGGAGCCTTCCACTTATGAGAATAAAATAGATGATCCAAGGGAGGCTTCTGGTGTCATAATACCATAGAAGAAGTTGAAACCCATTGCCTAGTAGAAGGCAAAAGTATTCAGATCAGCACTAAATTCTCATTGAGTTTGAAGCAAAAGTTATTATCTTTCTCATCTAAAAATCTACACGTGTTTGCATGGTGCAATGATGATGTAACCGAGGTAGCTACCAAAGTAATCTGCCATAAATTATTAGTTTGATCTGATATTGGGTCGATAGTTCAGAGAATGAGGAGATTTTCCAAAGAAAAAACCGATATAATAGTACAAGAAGTGGATCGGTTAACCAATATGGGTCATATTAAAGAATCTCAATACCCATTGTGGATATCTAACTCCGTTTTAGTCAAGAAAAATAATGGAAAATTGCGCATGTTTATTGATTTCACTAATCTTAACAGAGCATGTTATAAAGATCCTTTTCCAGTAACTCAGATAGATCAGTTAGTAGACTTTACACCGGGGAACAAGTTGTTATCCTTCATGGATGCCTTTTCAGGGTACAATCAGATACAGGTAGATCTGAACAGTCTAGATCATACTACCTTTATCACGAACAAAAGGTTTCATTGTTATAAAGTGATGTCATTTGGGTTGAAAAACGTCATACATACTTTTCATTGATTGGTAAATAAAACCTTTGCTAACCATATTGACAGAAACATGGAAGTATATATAGATGATATGATGGTGAAGAGCCTCGAGGAGGAAGAACACATATCTGATCTTCAGGAACAAAACTTTTTGGCCACAAAACCCCACTTTAAATCATTGAAACCCAAATAAATATACCATCTACCTTAACTCTCCCACCTAGTATTTTTTATTGTTCTGTATTTGTTCATGTTCGAAAGGGTGATAGATCTAAACTATATCATTGTTTGATAAAATGTATTTTTGTGGGCTAAGTACTTCATCAAAAAGGGTATCGGTGTTATAATTCAGTCAATCATCGGGTCTATGTGACCATGGACTGCAATTCTCTTGAGAAATATTTCTACAACCTTACCCAACCTCGTGCTCAAGAAGAGAACACAAGTGACTCTGTAGCTTGGTTAAGCTATTTGATCGTTCCAAATATTGTATCCACAGAACTACCCGTCAATATAGAATAGACCAACGATTTCATATCTACCAATGGTTAACCTTCAAATGATTTTCTACAAGAGGTAAGTAAACCATTGAGTCCAATTGCTTCCCATATAATTGATAATGATGTAAATGTTGATAGTACTGGAGAAGTGCCCGAAGAAGGTAGATACGTTTTACCTTGCATGAATAATCGTGGAGTCCCAACTACACATTACTCACCCAACCCTATTCCTCAAGCCATCAGATATGTTATGAGAAACTTGGTTAGAGGGATAATGTGAGAAGAGGCCAAGGTATTTACTATATTTTTTTACACCTATGAAATTCCAAAAATTATCCAAGAAGCAACACAAAAGAAGGAGTGAAGGTTGGCTATAAATTTCGAAATGGATGTCATTGTAAAGAATAATAGTTCGGAAAAATGTAATCTTCCAACAGAAAAAAAAAACTAGTCAGATGTCAATGGGTCTTCCCTATCAAATACAAAGCTAATGGTACTATATAACAATACAAGGCTTGACTTGTGGTAAAAGGGTACACACAAACTTACGAAATTGATTATTCTGAAACGTTTCTTCAGTGGTAAAGATAGACACAATTCGAGTTTTATTCTCAATTGCAGCAAACAAAAAATTGTCACTTCACCAATTCAATGTTAAAAAATGCACTCCTCCATGAAGACTTAAAAAATAAGTATATATGGAGGCTCAACCAGGATTCTCTTATGGATTTAAAAAAGATGAAGTATGTTATCTTCAGAAGACGTATGGGCTCAAACACTCTTCACAAGCATGGTTTGGAAGATTTACTAAGGTAATGAAGTAATACAAGTACAAACAAAGTAAGTCTGTTTATGAAATAAAAAGATAACATGATCGATTCCTTAATAATCTATAATATGTGACATGATCATATCATGAAATGACACTGAATAAATTGCAAGGCTAACTAAGAACTTGTTCGCAGAATTTGAGATGAAGGATATATGAGGGTTAAAATCATTCTTAGAAATCAAGGTTTTACGTTCAAGCAAACAGATCTTTATATCACAAAGAAAGTATATTCTTGATTTACTTGCAGAAATAAGAGTGGTTGATTGTAAACCAGTCGAGACTCCAATGCAGGTTAATCATGGGCTGGTTGAGGGTGCTAACTTGGAAGAAAAAAGAAAGATATCAACGACTAGTTGGAAAACTAATTTACTTATCACATACTCGACCAGACACAACCTATGTGATTGGGGTTGCAAGTCAGTTTATGCACCAACTACAGTTGGATCACATGAAATTAGTTATGAGGATAGTACAGTATTTAAAAGGCACGTCGAGGAATAGAAGTATGTTCAAAAGAAATCTAAATATTGAATCATACACTGATACATATTGGGTTGGTAACCCAAATGATTGAAGGTCTATATCAGGTTATTGTATGCTAGTTTTGAGAAACTTAGTGACATGGAGAAGTAAGAAGCATAAAGTGGTGGGAATTTTGAGTGTTGAGGCAAAATTTCGGGGAATTTATAAAGAAGTAACAGAAATCTTGTGGATTAAGAAATTAATGGCTAAAATTGGATGTCTCTCATCTTTTCCAAGTCAACTCAAGTGTGACGGTAAATCAGCGATATATATATTAGAAAATCATGTTCAACATGACATAACTAAACATGTGGAAGTAGATAGACACTTTATAAAGGAAAAAATTGAAGATGTTACAATTAAACTTCATTTTGTAAGATCAAAGAATCAGTTAGTATATATCTTCACTAAAGTTGTAACAAAACGAATCTTCTCTAAACTTTTGAGCAAGTTGAGTATTGGAAATTCGACTATTCCACTTGATGGGGGATGTTGAAAATTAAAAAAAAAACTTTGCTTAAGAATATTATTCAATTCGAAAAAATATTTAAATAATATTTTTTTTATTTAAAAATATTATTCAATTAGGAAATATATTTATTTTAATAAGAAAATTATTATTATCAGATAAAAAGATTGTTCTGTAACTGAAATAGGTTTATATACATGTTTAAGTATAAGAGACATAGAAAGGGGATGAACAATAAAAAAATCAATAATTAATTTTTTATCATTTTCTAACAGTGTCGTGATGGCCAAGAAGAATTCCAAAAAAGAGAAACAAACGGTACGGTTGAGACGGTGAATTTCAAATGGGAAGGGCGATTTAATAGGAGGAATTGCATTTGTGTTTCCTATGATACTTTGAAAGCTTTTCAAGACGATTTTTTCAAGAACTGAAGTGATGGTGACGAAAAAAAAGAACTGAATTGTGCCAAAGAAAACATATGCGATGAAGCTGAAATTAAGGTTAAGGGGACCATAAAGATCCAATCGAAATTTTGAAATCTGACAAAACTATTAATTTTGTGATAAAGAGAGAATGGAAAAGAATTAGAAAAAATGAGAAGCGGCGCAGCTAAACCAAGGACTGTTTCCAACTTAGTTAAGGAGTTTGAAAAGCTTATCAGCATACCTATATCCAGAATCGGTTAAAGAAAATGAGAAGACTGAAAACAATGGCATCAACAATGCAATAAACTGGTCATTTTTTCCGTTTTATTTGTTTATGACAGTTGAAAATCTTGGTTTGGATCATCAGCATCTTTCGGTATCTTTCTCATGGAATGGTTGTCGTGGAAGCAATGGCAGCAGAACTTCTAATGGTAGCAGAAGAAGTAGTATGGGTCATCTATGACAATGTGAGGGAATATATGGAAGAATAAGCAATTGCTTAAAACTTTCCCAAGACCTCCCATGTACCTGCTAACTACACTAAAAGTATGTGAAATATCATGACGTGTGCATACCATAACATGCATTATACTACCAACTGCACTTGATTATGGAACCTTTAACATCTGTTCCAACTCAGCATCGTCCATAGCCGCTCTTGCTGCAGACAACTTGATATGAGTAGCAAACGAGATGTTAACTGCCTTATCATCGAACATGTTGAATCGTTGTAGCACCTTTGTTGAGACAAGTGTAATGATCATACACTTCTGTTCCTGATAGTCTTCATACCAAGAATATTCTTTGCTCTACCCAGATCCTTCATCTCAACTCAACACTAAGTTGCTTCTTTATTTTCACAATGTGTGATATACTACTAGCAACAATAAGCATAATCATCCATATACAACAACAAGTAAGCATAAGAATCATCTGACATTTTTTGATGATACGCACAAATGTCATATGGACACCTCGTGAACCATTTTGACACCATGAATGTGTCAAAACATTTATAACATTTCCTAGGTGATTGTTTCAAACCATACAATGACTTTTTCAGCAAACAAACCTTGTCCTCCAATTCATCATGTAGAAATGCATTTTTCACATCTAACTGCTCAAGTTCTATATCTTTTAAAACTACCATGGCTAACAGAATTCGAATCAAACTTGATAGGGTCAAATATTTTTGGAAGTACCCTTCAATCTAATCCGACGGGGTCGTTCGGGCATCATCTACATTAGACTTTTTCATGAATAGTAAACTTAAGTGGACCATGACTCAACTGTATGTTAAATGCTGACCTATTTTTGGTTTTGGACTTTAAAGTCTGACCCATATCCAAACTCCAACCCGGACGGCCCAGAAAACAAGTATAAATACCCTAACCAACCTCATTTAATGGGTTGGACTTTTTCTAGAGATATTAAATACAAGCACACACCTCTTTTATCTCTCTACCTACTACTTAAAAATTAATACTCAATTGACAAACTACCCATAAATACCCTTTGGCTATAAATCATCCACACCAAATTGGCGACCAAAGTGGGAGGCGACGGTGCCTAAATTTAAGAATCAAAACCAGTGAATAAAGCAGTCTGGATGGATCCTAACGTACAAGATATTCCACCCCCAGAGTTTGAAGGTGTAAGATGGTGTGGTTTATTTCCGTCTGAGGGTAAGTTTGTATTTTTTGTTTAGAACTGTGTGGAAGTTTGAGAGTATTTAATATTTGGGTAGAGTGTAGAGGGAGAATTAAGCAGCCTGGTTGTATTTAATTTTCATTATCCTCATTTAATGTTGAAGGTTGGGTATTTATACCCTTACATTTAGGCCTTATGGGCTTTCGCGTCATGTTTAATGGACCCGGGTCAAGTTCAAGGACCTATGAGCTCTTAGTAGGAGAGCAGGCAGCTTAATCAAGAAGTGATTAGGTTTTAAGTACTTTAGTTCTGTTCAAACAGTCCAATGGATGATGGTGTCCGAATTGTCACCGTCCAGTTAGGTAGACATTGTCCGAACTGACCCTGTCCGAAGTGGTAACGGAATCCGGACTCATCAGTAGCCCCTTTTTTAGGTGTTTGTTCAAAAACCTTTGTCAAAACCTGAAAAACAGTCCGTTGCTAGTGACAGTTACATCCGGACGGGTCCTCCGAATTGTGTTATAGTTTTATCCGGACTGAAAAAGGTTCTTTGAATCTAAACGGTTTTTTGCCAGAGTTCGTGGGACACGTGTCTCTCTCTGGTTCGGCACTTCAGCCGTTTTTTCACCTTGATTTTTGCTCCCACCTTCTCTGAAAAGCAACCTCTTCATTAAATGAAGGTGACATCAGCGTCGTTTCTTAATCATTGCTAATCCTTTTGAATTCTCCTAGGAATCAAAACACCTTTTTGGGGTTAACTATAAATTAAACACTTTTCCACTGTTTTATCATCATCTACATATTCACTTTGCTAATTTTCAGAGCTTTCTCTCTCAAACACAAGTTCTTCATTTTAGTTGTTTATGTTCACGGCTAGGAACGCTTTAATCAGAGGCGGGTGGCTCAATCTATCAGAACTAGAAAAGGCACAAAAAGTTGAAAAGGAAAGGCGCATTGCAGCAGGCCTACCTACTTCCCCCATCGACAAACCAGTAACCTCAAATACAGAGCCTGACCAGGGTTCCTCCTCAATAAAAAGTGTCAACCCGAGGAGATTGTTTCAGACCAACCTTTCTCCCATTGTCTCAGGTTCATCGGTCCAAGAATCAGAACCCACTGTTGAACCAGGGTTAGCAGTTACCAGCTTCAAAAAGCCTTCCCCATTTATTGCCATGGGGTCAGACGCAGATATCTCTCCCAACAAACTGGTGGATCAGAGAAGAGGCCGGCTAGTTAAAGGGCAGGCTTCCAAAAGCACCCCTTCAAAATCAGGGGCTAAGGACAGCAATACAGGGTCAGAGGCACCTATTAAAGTACCTAAGGACAGGTTGTCCGGTCCGGAGGCCACTAGCTCAAGCCACCGAAGAGAAACCACCCCATCTGAGCCCCAAACAGAGGTCAGAGCTCAGGAAAGTATCGAAGCTCAACAGTCCGGAGGTCAGACTGAGCCAACTCCTAACTCCCCCCTCCCAAAGACAACTGAAAACCCCTCCTCGATAATGGAGGAAGTTATGGAGGATTCTGTCGAAGAGGCTCCATTCGAGTCTGAAGCCTCCGGACAGACAAGTGATGCTGGTGTTGCCAAGAAGGATAAAGGCAAAGAAAAACTATGCCTCAGGCATCCAGAATTGCCAGAGGTCTTAAAGGGAAAATTTGGACCTTGTTTCGACAAGGTCAGTGTCAAATATTTACTTGCCTTGCAAAAAATCAACTATGCCTTTATCCACACAGCCGAACTGGGTCGGATGCGAACGAAGTGGGGGATTCCGGAGAACGTGAAAATTAGGATCCCAATAGACCCTGAAACCCCAATGGACTGCAAAGTTAGTGAAGTAGTCATCTTTACTGAGCTTTTTAACTGGGGGCTAAGGTTTCCCTTGGATCCGGAGATAGTTAGGTACCTCCATCTGATCAAGCTTTGTCCAAGCCAACTGAGCCCTAACGCCTGGTACACTCTCATGGCCTGTATCATGGCCTTCAGGCTTTCCGGAATTCCTCTCCCGATGGAGGAATTCGCTGTTGTGGTTGGTCTCTGCAGAAACCCTCATATCCCCTTTTATCACTTCAATATGGGTGATAACTATAAGGCGGTGGATGACCTGCTCGAAGCAGAGAGGAATTGGAGGACTCACTTCTTGTTCGTGAGTGGTGCTTGGGAAAATGGAAGGAAGATCAAAGCTGGAGTCAACCCGAGTCTTCTTACCAGCAGATGGAGAAGTGATTGTAAGAATCCCACCTTACACTTCTCATTTTCATTTTTATCAAATCTATTTAACTGACTGGTTTTGTTCTTCTTCTTTTTTATATAGTGCTGCCCAAAGACTTTAACGACTATCTAAAGGTTGGGCAGGCTACTTGCACCAAGATCAACACTTGGGCTGTTGAAAAGTGGGGGAACCGTTTCCATGATGCCTTTACCGGAGGCAATCTTGCAAGGTCTCACCTCTGGAACAATACTGGTCGGAGGGACTTGACCTAGGAAGAACTCACCACTCCACCCCCTCCGGATGTAGTCCTCAAGAGAACCCATGAACCGGACAGGTCATTATACTTGTCAGGTCGAGCCAAGGCCCCGAGTAAAATGAAAGGCAAGAAAGAGAAGGGCAAGAAGGCTGCAGGTGAGGCTAAACCTGCCGAGGGGGAGGAGGTTGCTCCAACAAACCCAGAGGGGCCAGCCCCAAGCCAGATCGATGTTGCTCTCCTAGAAGTGGTGGAGCAGGAGAGTGCTAAGGAAGAGGTAGGATCTCCCAAACCTCCAAGGGTTCCAAAGAGAGACAAAAAACGTGGAGCAGAGAACAAGGAGAGGGAGGCCAAAAAGAAAAAGACCTCCAGGGGTGATGAACTTTCTCTCCGGCCTCCGGAGCCTCTCCCCCCTGTAGACCCTACTGATCCGAAAAGAGCAGAGGAGATCCCTGGTGACTTTCAAACTGACGAGGTTGGAGGAGGAGACCTTAGTATCGATGGTGTTGACATCATAGGGCTTGATGGACTTGGTGACTATTTTGCAAACCTTCCCATAGACGACTTTGATGGGCCTTACCTCCCTCCAAGCACTTCGAACACCGTTACTTTTAATGATAAGACTTTTACTGTTTCAAGTGAAAGGGATATTATAACTCACTCCATATTAAGTAATGTTCAGCCAGTGCTTGTTCTGGAGAAACAAGTTCGAGGTCAGGCAGATATTATCAAAGATCTCAAATCTGTCAAAGAGAGACTGTCCGATGATCTTTTTACTGCCACTCAACATGTTGACATTCTGAAGGGAGAAAACAAGGAGCTAAAGAAGAGCCAAGAGGGGTGGACCACAAAGGTTGCCACTTTAGAAGACACTATCAAAGAGCTCCGGGAGAAGCTGTCCGGATTAGAGAAAGATCTCACCTCTTCAAAAGAGGAGGCGAAGGCCAAGGATCAAGTCATCCATAACTTGACAAATGACAAGATTGCGCTTGAGAATAGAGTGTCCAAGGCTGCAGAGGAGAAAGCAGATCTGCTAAGGGAGCAAGAGGCCAAAATTCAGGCCAAGATCGATGCTTATGCCAACAATGTAATAGATACTCAAGAGCAAATGTATGCCAAGGTGAGGTCGGACATGGTCTTGCTCTTTCATGAAAAGTTCCCGAAGAGGAACCAGGGAGATTTGTGGCTTCATGTATAGTACGAAGACCTTCCCTTCCACACTATGGCTGATGGAGACTTGCATGATTATTCTAGTGCTTCCTCCTCTAACGAAGAAGAGAACACCGGGGAGAGCCCAAATGAGGAGGAAGACGATCCCAAGAAGAAAAAGAAGACAAGTGAGGCTGAGCCATCTTCAAAGGCTCAGTCTTAGATTACGACTTATCTTTTCACCTTTTATGTTATCTGAACTAAAGTCCTTGGAAGGCCATGGCAAATTTGTAATTGTGTCCGGTATTTGACCGGATAGATCTTTTGTTTCGTTTGACAGTTTAAAAGTCCTTGGAAGGCCAAGGCACTTAGGTTATTTCAATGAATATCTTTATTTTGCACAACTCTTGCATTCTTTCATAGTTTGTTTCAATTTTGGTGGCTAGTGTATTCTAAAGCGAGAGTGTTTAAAATCTCCGATGACAAATGTTTAAGTAGCCATCATTCCTTTAATTCAATCCGGATGGTGTGACAAAAAATAAAGTAAGAACACTTCGAATTTTTTAAAAGGGCATCAAATTTTATAAAAAGCCCGGACACCTCATTAAAACCTCCTCGCGCCACCAGGGTAGGAAAGAGTATGCCCCCAAATATTTACATGGATTTTTAAACAAGTAAATATTTACATTGTTCCTACTCTAAGTACATCCGGAGATGTTCAATATTCCAAGGGTGATTCAAAACCCTTCCATCGTTGTCTTCTAGCCAGTATGTTCCAGGTTTAAGCCTTTCAATGATCATATAAGGTCCTTCCCAAGTTAGGGCTAGTTTACCGAGCAGCTTCTCTTTAGTGTGTAAGAAAACCTTCCTTAACACCTTGTCCCCCGGCTGAAAATCTCTTCTTTTAACTCTAGAAGCAAACCTGCTTCTCATCAAACCCTGATAGTGTGCAGCTCTAAGGTGAGCCTTAACTCGTCTTTCCTCTATTAGGTTAAGCTGACCCCTGATTGCCACTTCGTTAGCGTGTTCGGAGAAATTGTGAACTCGAAAATAAGGGAGAGTTGCCTCTATAGGAGCTATGACATCCATCCGATAGACCAAGGCAAAAGGTGATTCTTGTGTTGCAGCCCCAAGAGTAGTCCGGTAGGCCCACAAAAACTCTTGTAAATAACTAGGCCACTTTCCAACAGCCCCTTCTAAATTTTTCTTCAAACCGGACAATATAGTTCTGTTAGTCACCTCAACTTGACCGTTTGCTTGTGGATGGAAAGGTGAAGAGAAACAATATTGTATACCCCTAGAGGCACAGAAACTCTTTATTTCCTTGTTGTCGAACTGTGGCCCATTGTCTGTTGTTATCTTCTGTGGAACACCAAATCTGCAACAGATATTGGATAAAATGAATTTTATGACGGCTTTTGATGTTGTTCCTGCCAGTGGGGTTGCTTCAATCCACTTCGAAAAATAATCAATAGCAACAATTATCATTCTGCGTCCTCCGGATGCCATAGGAAGAGGTCCCACCAAATTCAACCCCCATCGAGCAAAATGTATAGGCTCAGAAATTGACTCTAAAGGGACGGATGGGACATGAATTTCATTGATATATCTCTGGCATGGATCACACCTTCTCACGAGCTCCTTAGCATCTTGCATTATAGAGGGCCAATAATAGCCAGTCAGTAAAACTCTACTTGTTAGAGCCCCGAATCCACAGTGAGCTGATCCCTCACCATCATGTAATTCAGAGAGGACTACTTGAGACTCATCATCTCCCAAACATCGCAAAAGAGGTTTACTGTAAGACTTTTTATACATAACGTCTCTTATTATGATAAAACCACGAGCCTTGTGCTTCATTTTTCTTGCTAGTGATTTATCCGGAGGCAAGATGCCATCGGAGAGATACTGCAGGAGAGGAAATCTCCAATCTTGAGGTTGTTTCATCTGTACATCGAAAATTTCTTCCTCTTTACCCACATCAAGTTGAATGGAAGGGCTCTCCAGCACATGGATCCAAGGATATGACTCAGTGTATGCTATGGTTGCCAATGAATCTGCTAGTTCATTCTCTGTTCGGGGTATATGTCATAAACAATGCTTTTGAACTTAAGTGCCTCATTTTTAAGAAGAAGTAAGTACTTCACTAGTTGCTCCTTTTTTGCCTCAGATTGACCTTGCGCATGGTGGATAAGAAGCTGGGAGTCACTCAATAGCTTGACCCTCTTGGCCCCACAAATAAAAGCTAACTTCAAACCGACTATAGCTGCCTCGTATTCAGACTCATTATTGGAAGCCTTGAAAGTAAAACATATAGCCTGGTACATTTTGTCACCATATGGAGAAGTCAAGCACACCCCTGCACCACATCCCATAGTGCTGGATCCACCATCCGTCCGGACGACCCATACCTTTTTGTCTTTCTTCTCAGTAGTCTGCTCCGAATCTCTATCAGAGTGGAATTCAACTAGAAAATCAGCCACAGCTTGGGCTTTGACTGCTGTTCAGGGAGCAAAATCTATATCGAAATCCCCCAATTCTACCGACCACTTAGTCATCCTACTTGAAATGTCTGCCTTTTGGAGAATATTCTTCAAAGAAAAAGATGTTCGGACGATAATATGATGAGCCTGGAAATAAGGCCTCATCTTTCTTGCAGCTATCACCAGGGCCAATGCTAATTTTTTCAAGTTTCAAATAACGCCTTTCCGCATCTATCAGGCTTTTGCTGATGTAGTACACTGGATGGGGGTAATTATCTACTTCTCTCACCAACACAGCACTGATGGCACAACTTGAAACTACCAAATATACGAAGAGTGTCTCTCCATCAACTGGTTTAAATAAAGTTTTAGGAGAGGAAAGATGCTTCTTGATTTCGTTGAAAGCCTCATCACACTGTGAGGTCCAGTCAAATCCCTTTGTACTCTTTAAAGTTTGAAAAAATGGGGCACATTTATCCGAAGACCTTGTGATGAATCGATTTAAAGCTTCCAACCTCCCAGTCAACCGTTGTACTTCTTTAATATTTCGAGGAGGCTCCATTTGGAATAAAGCATTAAGTTGGTCCGGATCGGGTTGTATCCCTTGCTCACTTATTATATAACCCAGGAATTTCCCGGAATGCACTCCGAACACACACTTTTCTGGATTTAGTTTCAAATTTACTTTTACTAAGTTAGCAAAAGTTTCTTGGAGGTCTGCCAAGTGTAGTTGTTCATCCACACTTTTTACCATCATGTCATCAATGTATACTTTCATATTTCTTCCAATTTGATCAGCAAAGGCTCTGTTCACCAATCTCTTATAAGTAGCCCTGAAATTTTTTAACCCAAATGGCATCCCCTTGTAACAATGAAGAACCCTATCAGTGACAAATGTGGTATGCTCCTGATCCTTCGGATCTACTTGAATTTGATTGTACCCGGAGAAGGCATCCATGAAAGAAAGTAGCTTATTCCCAGAAGTGGAATCCACCAGCTGATCAATCCGGGGGACTGGGTATAAATCTTTTGGGCAAACCCTATTGAGATCTGTGAAATCAATGCACATACTCCACTTGCCATTTTTCTTTTTTACCAAGACCAGATTGGTTGTCCATAAGGGATACTGAGACTCATTTATATGCCCCATTTTAGTGAGCCTGTCAATTTCTTGGAAAATAACATCAGCCTTTTCCTTGGAAAAAGCCCTTCTCTTCTGTACCACAGGTGCTATGTCTCTCCGAATGGATAGGTGATGTGATATAATATCTGCTAGAACCCCAGTAACATCAGCATTGCATCAAGCAAAAACATGATGATGGTCTTTTAGAAACTTCAACATTTTACTCTTCAGTTCGGATGGCATTTTGGACCCTATCTTAACACTTTTTTTTCTTCTTACAAAGAATGTGTTTCAACTTCTTCAACCGGTATCAACACTCCAGGGGTCTCTCTGGGGTCATCAATTTCACCCTCACCCCCAGAAAGCCCCTCAAACTGCTATTCTTCGTTGATACCAACTGCCCCCAACGTCCGTGGAGCCAGTGATGTGGCATAACACTCTCTTGTAATCTTTTGGCTGCTCCGAACAACTCCTACTTGTCCTTGAACAGCATATTTCGAACATTGGTGGACTGTTGAGGCCACTGCATGCATTCTAGAGAGCCAAGACCTCCCTAAAATAGCATTATAACAAGTGGGACAATCCACCACAATAAAAATTATTCTAACCATCTTCTTAAAAGGGCCCTTACCCAACAAAACTTCATCTTCGAACTCCCTGATCACATCTGCTGATCTTCCAGTGAAACCTACAATTGATCTGTCCGAACGCTGAATTACGGCTGGATTTTTCATCTTTTTGTAAGAGGTTAAAAAAAGGATATTGGCTGAGCTCCCAGTATCCACCAAGATTCGTCTTATGTCATTGTCCCCAATGGATGCTCCTATGACAACAACATCTTCATGAGGGCCAGCTATATCCCTTAAGTCATCTTCATCGAAAACAATAAAGGGAAATGGAATTTGTGATTGATAGGAGGTCATGCCTCCTTCTAGCTGGGTAGCTAAAGTATGGACGTGCCTCTTCCTTGAAGAAGCGGTAGAAGCTGTCATAATATCCCCTCCAAAAATTGTGAGTGACTAAAAAAACTTAATAAGCCCGGAGACTGTTTTACAATGTTCCTCAATGGCACCCACTCTATTTCGAGTTGGATCAGGATCCAAGTACTCTGATTCTACATCGAATCTTTCGATTATAACCATAACTCCTTCCGGAGCAGCATTGCTCGGACCAGCCCGATGAGTATTATCAGGCCTATTTCCTCCTCTTCTTTTGACATATGCCCCCAGCTTTCCTCTTTCGATTAAATTCTGAACTTCATATTTCAAAGCTATACAATCGCCAGTGGTATGGCCAGTATCATTATGGTACTGACAGAAGGAATTGTTACGATGTTCCCTAGGAGATTGCAGTGAGACCGGCCTTCTATAGTGTACTTCTTCCTTTGTTTTGTCATAAATGGTGGCCATACTTTCTTTTAACTCTGCAAACCACTCCGGTTGAACCCAAGGCCCTCTCTTATTTCTAGATTGTTGACTCTGGGCAGGTGCAGCTGGCTGAGATTGAGCTTTAGTCCTGTTATGTCCCTGTCCGGTCTCCCTTGCCTTGTTTCCGGACTAATTTTGGTTGGGGTTTGGCGTAACCGGGGCAGACCTCACCTGCCGGTGCACCCTAGTTTTCTTTGTTTTATCAATGTTGATTTGTTTTCCGACCTGATTCAGTAGACCTCCCCAAGTCATGGCTTTCTTTCTGGTCACTGAATTAGCTAAATTTCCAGGGTTTAAGCCCTGCCTCAAAGACACTATCGCTACTTGCTCGAAGCAATCAGCCAACCCATTTTTGGTGTTTACCAAGCGACTTATATAATCTTTCAGTGATTCGTTTGGTTCTTGGGCACAATGGATTATTGTATCCCTGTTGCCTTTCAATTCCTTACTCCCAACAAATTTCCTTCGAAAGGCCACCCAAAAGGTATCGAAATTTTTGATGCAGCTTTGTGGTAGGCTGTTATACCACTTCAGAGCACTCCCCGTAAAGGATTGGGAGAATGCTCTACAGAGCAACTTGTCGTCATCATCGAAATTCATCATGAAGTTTTTAAATTGTTCCAAGTGGTTGTCCGGATCTTTACTGCCATCGTATTTCTCCATTTTTGTGATATCGAACCTCTTAGGGAGGTTTCCGGACAGAATCTTGGAAGACAATGGAGATTGCCTCCAATTTCGACCATGACTGAAAACGGTATCCTCATTGGGAGTTGCAAAGATACCTGGTTCATCGTGGAAGGCAAAAGGATCTACCAGCATCCGGTCTACATGCCTCCGGCTGTGAGATGATCATTTGCCTATATTCCTCTTTAATTTCCCATGTCTATCCCTTTTTCTTGAATATTTTTTAATCAATTTTTGTTTCTTTTTAGATCGGCCCTCATCACTGCTGGAGGATAAGGACTCTTCAACTTCATCCTCGTCCGAGGAGCTACCAGAAGATTTTGAGTCTGAGTCAGAACTCTCAACTGGCTTAGATCGGTGAGAATTTTTGGAGCTAGCATGAGTCTTCTTGGTACTCACATAGGTCTTCGAAGGCTCATTCTCTCTAGGGTTGTCGGTATGATGAGCAACTGATGCCTTTGACCTCTTTTTCATGCCCATCTTTGCCTTCTCTGCCCTCGGAGCTTCTATCTCGCCCTTTAATTTATCACGCTCCTCGATGGTATATTCATCATTTTCACCCACCACTTCAAGCAAAGCTGGTGGTACTTCCGGGGCGTCCGGATTCATTCAGACTGATTTTTTCTAATGGTTTCGAATACTTGATTCAGGCACCGTCGTTCTGCCAACTGTGGTCGCCAATTTGGTGTGGTTTATTTTCGTCTGAGGGTAAGTTTGTAATTTTTTTTAGAACTGTGTGGAAGTTTGAGAGTATTTAATATTTGGGTAGAGTGTAGAGGGAGAATTAAGCAGCCTGGTTGTATTTAATTTTCATTACCCTCATTTAATGTTGGTGGTTGGGTATTTATACCCTTACATTTAGGCCTTATGGGCATTCAGGTCGTGTTTAATAGACCCGGGTCAAGTTCAAGGACCCATGAGCTCTTAGTAGGAGAGCAGGCAGCTTAGTCAAGAAGTGATTAGGTTTTAAGTACTTTAGTTCTGTTCGAACAGTCCAAATGGATGATGGTGTCCAAATTGTCACCGTCCGGTTAGGTAGACATTGTCCGAACTGACCCTGTCCGAAGTGGTAACGGAATCCGGACTCATTATAAGAGAAAATAATTAACATACTATTGTGTTCATGTTAATCACGATGGTGATTAAAAAACAGTTCATGCAGGATTAACATGATCATTAAGGGCTCAAATAGAGGCTTTAAGAGAGCTCAGAACAAGCTGGAAAAAAAAGTAAAAGAGAAGTCTTGAGCATCCAGACTCTACCCTACTAATAATCCTGGTAAAAATGAGTAGTCGATAAAGACTCATGTCAGCTCTAAGAAAACACATCGGTCTAAACGAGTTGTGAGCACGACATCAAAGTCTTCCAATAGTTCATCAAATGATTCAAACCTTGAATAATCATTCGCATCCAACAATGATGAAGGCCGTCTAAAGAAGAAATTAAGATTGTCCAAGAAATATTCAAGAAAAAGAGATAGACATGGCAAATTAAAAAGTATCAGGCAAAAATAAAGGTTTCACATGATCACCACATTGACCGTTTGATGATCGATCCATTTGTTTTTCAGTCCGACTCATATATTTTTCCTACTCCTAATTAAGATACTGTATTTAACCGTAGCCAAAATTAGAGACAATCATCCTTGTCTTTAAAAATCCTCTTCGGACATCTTCCCAAGCGATTTGACAGTTCCAAGATGGAGAAGTATGGTGAAGCAAAAATTCGGACAATCATCTCGAGCAATTTAACAAAAATTATGATGACTTTTGATGATGATGACAAGCTTTTATGCCGAGCCTTCTCACAAAACTTTAAAGGAAGTGCCCTTAAGTGGTACAACATTATTCCCCAGAGGTCTATAAAGAATTTTGACATATTCTGGGTAGTATTCCGGAGGCAATTTGTAGGAAGCAAAGAGCTTAAGGGGAATGATGATACTATTATTCATTGTTCCTAAGAGTCGAACAAATATTTGAAGGAGTATGTTAGTAGGTTTATGAACATGAAGAATGGGCTAGATGATTGTTTCGAACAAGTAGCAATTTCCTCTTTATGACAAGGGTTGAATTCGAGTAATTTGGTCGATTCAATAACCCAGTAAAAAGTAATGACTTTTCGGGGGCTGTTGAATCGAGTTCGAAAGAAGATTACTGTTGAATAAACTAAGAACTCTAAAGTGCCTCGTTAGAACATATGCACCATTATAGTGGCAATTCCATAAGCAGTAACTCAATCCAGTTACAAATCAAAGGAAACTAAACGGGGATCACATCGGCCCAAGAAGAATCAGTCAAATAAATAAAACAAGTTAGAAGTAAAAGGGGTCCATGGGTTCAGCTTTAATGGTTTGCTAAATTGGGAGAGAGTGTAGCAAGAATTTATGACAAGACTGGAAATGATGTGTACTTTAGAAGGCCATCCCCACTACAATCCCCTAGAGAGACCCGAAGTACCTGTTTTTGCAAATATCATAACGATATGGGTCATGACACGCATGATTTTATAGCACTAAACAAAGAGGTGAAAAATCTCATTAAGAGAGGAAAATTATGTGCTTTTGTTAAAAAACAAGGTGGCAGCAAAACCGGATGATACACAGTCCAATGCCAATATCCCATAGACGATTTGTGCAATAGTCACAGGGACATCCAGACGGGAAGATACCATGGTGATTGTTGAAATATTTGATGTGGACAATGAATATCTTGATCCTGGTCCAGATCAGAATCATGTGGGATTTATATTGGATAAATCTACGCCAGTTTCCGATGTGGTGAATTTTTTTGAATCATTAACCATCTGTGGGGGAGACATCGTAACAACACCCTCAAATTGTTCGAGAAAAAGGCATGTCAATAGTTTGACTACTCAGTTAGAAAGGAAAATATCCAAACATTTGTACCAAACTCCAGCTTCTTTCATAGTATTTGATGAGGACGACTTAAGAGATATTGCAGGGCCACACGAAGATGTTGTGGTGATAGGGGTATCAATTGGGGGTAATGGCATACGTTGAATCTTGATTGACACTGGTAGTTCGGCAAACGTTTTAATCCTGAATACTTATGGGCAGATAAAAAATTCATCGTTATTTAACGTTTAAACATAACTGTTGTGGGGTTTATTGGGTGTTCGGCAGATGTCATTGATGAGTTTCAAGAGGAATTACTATTAGGCAGAGGACCTTTTAAGAAAACGGTAAAGGTATTATTTGTTGTGGTATACTACACAATATCTTACAATGCTATCTTTGGAAGATCTTGGCTGTCTAGGATGCATGTTGTGGCCTACACTGTCCATCAATATTTAAAATATGTTGTGGGTGCACAGGTGGGTGTTGTCCGAAGCAATCAAAAAATGCTAGGGAATGCTATGTAACAGCTTTTGCCTCAAAGTCATTGGAGGTAGTTAAGGCTAAAAAGAATAGAAACTATTGGAGCCTTCCACTAATGAGAATGAAATAGATGATCCAATGGAGGCTTCTGGTGTCATAATACCATAGAAGAAGTTGAAACCCATTGCCTAGTAGAAGGCAAAAGTATTCAGATCAGCACTAAATTGTCATTGAGTTTGAAGCAAAAGTTATTGTCTTTCTCATTTAAAAATCTACACGTGTTTGCATGGTGCAATGATGATGTAACCGAGGTAGCTACCAAAGTAATCTGCCACAAATTATTAGTTTGATCTGATATTGGGTCGATAGTTCAGAGAATGAGGAGATTTTCCAAAGAAAAAAGCCGATGTAATAGTACAAGAAGTGGATCGGTTAACCAATATGGGTCATATTAAATAATCTCAATACACATTGTGGATATCTAACTCCGTTTTAGTCAAGAAAAATAATGGGAAATGCGCATGTTTATTGATTTCACTGATCTTAACATAGCATATCATAAAGATCCTTTTCCGGTAACTCAGATAGATCAGTTAGTAGACTTTACATCGGGGAACAAGTTGTTATCCTTCATGGATGCCTTTTCAGGGTACAATCAGATACAGGTAGATCTGAACAATCAAGATCATACTACTTTTACCACAGACAAAAGGTTTCATTGTTATAAAGTGATGTTATTTGGGTTGAAAATGTCATAGCTACTTTTCATTGATTGGTAAATAAAACCTTTGCTAACCATATTGACAGAAACATGGAAGTATATATAGATGGTATGATGGTGAAGAGCCTCGAGGAGGAAGAACACATATCTGATCTTCAGGAGACTTTTTCTAACTTGGAAGCCATCAACCTGAAGTTAAACTCGAAGAAATGCATTTTTAGGGTCCGATCTGGCAAGTTCCTAGGATATGTCATAAGTGAAAAAGGGATCCTCCTCGAAGTAATAAAGAAGTCCAGAGACAACCAGGCGATTGGATGCATTGAATAGGTTTATTTCAAGGTCATTAGACACGTGTGTGTGTGTGTCTCAATTTTTTCAAGTTTTGAAGAATGCTAAAAACTTCAATTGATTTTCACAGTGTAATCAATCCTTTCTTGAAATAAAAAAAAAACTTTTTTCTTCACCCAAGATGTTGTTCAAACCTATCCAGTGGGAGAAATATTATATGTATTTGGTTATATCGGATTATGTGTGAGTGTTGTTCTAGTAAGGGAAGTGGATAATTACCCTCGTTCGGTATATTACGTAAGCAAGAGTTTTCTCAAAGCAGAAAAGAGGTATTTAAAGTTAGAAAATTAGCCTTAGCAGTGGTAATAGCAGCCAGAAAAATGAGGCCATACTTTCAAGCACATTCGATTACAGTTCGAACATCTTTCCCCTTAACGAATGTTCTATAAAAAGCTGGCATGTCATGAAGAATGATTAAGTGGTCAGTTGAGCTTAGAGATTATGATATTGATTTTGCGCCTCAGATCGCAATCAAGGCTCAAGTTATAGCTGATTTCTTGGTAGAATTTCATACTAATAGGCCTCACGAATAAGAGCAAGAAAACAAGGCTAAGAAAGAGTGGTTAATCCGAACAGACAGTGGGTCTAGTACGATGAGACGTGGGGCTGGAATTTGTTTAACTTCCTATTATGGTGATAACATGTATCAGGTTGTATGTTTTGGTTTCAGGGCATCAAATAACGAATCATAATATGAAGCCGCCATTATTGGGTTAAGATTAACTCAAATATGTGGAGCAAAAAGGGTCCAGTTAGTAAATGATTCTCAGTTACTTATTAATCAAGCTCAATGGATATTTAAAACTAAAAACGTTCAGTTAATGAAGTATATGCAAGTACTAAAAGAAGTCACTATAAGTTTTAAAATCATCCGGTATGAGCATATCCCTAGATCGGAGGATATTATGGCAGATTCTTTAGCCACCATAACGTATTTTGAAGCCTACCCATGGATTATTATGCAATAATGCCCCTCAATAAGTTCAATTCAAGGGAAAGAGGGTGAATCTGAAGAAATTTTGAATATATCTGGCATACAATCCAAAGATTGGAGGTATGAAATACATCAGTTCATTTCTGATGGAATTTTACCTCCAGATAAAGTCTTAGCTAAATAGATCAAGTACAAGGCTCGTGGTTTCTTGGTGTTAATGGAAATTCTTTATAAAAATTCTTTCAACAACCCTCTCTTCCGTTTCTTAGGATTTGATGAATCCCAAAGTATTCTATCTGAATTGCACGATGGAGAGGGATCAACACATTTTGGCTATACGGCTTTAACCAATAGAGTTTTGCTAGTAGTATACCATTGGCCTACTATAATGGCAGATGCCAAAGATATGGTCAGGAGATGTGATCCTTACCAGAGATATGGGAATGAAATCCATACGATAGCAGTGCTTATAGAGTCAATATCTGAACCCATACTGTTTGATAGATGGGGTTTGGACTTAGTTGGACCTCTTCCCATGGCGTCTGGAGGTTATCGAACGATAATATTGGCAATAGACTATATCTCTCAAATGGATAGAAGTTTCCCTATTGGTTGGAACCATTTCTAAGGTGGCCATAAAATTTATCCTATCCAACATAGGTTGCTGATTTAGAATCCCCTGACGAATTACCACAGACAACGGGCCACAATTTGACAATAAAGATATGGAGACGTTCTGCACTTCTAGAGGAATTAAACATTTCTTCTCTTCTCCTTTCCACCCTCAAGCTAATGGGCAGGTTGAAATTTCTAATCGGACAATTTTAACAGGGTTGAAAAAGAATCTAGAATGAGTTGTAATGAAATGGTCGAGTTATTTACAATAAGTATTGTGGGCTTACTGAACCACTCTACGAACAACCACCCAAGAGTCTCCCTTTGACCTTGTTTAGGCGATGGATGCAATTACACCTATAAAAGCTACTTTACCATCATTCATGATATAAAACTATTCCGAACATGCTAATGAAATGGTTGTAAGGAATCAATTGGATCTCATTGAAGAAAGAATAGTGAAGGCATATTTAAGAACAACACACTATCAGGGTTTAATGAGAAGTAGGTTTGTATCCAAAGTAAAAAAGAAGGGATTTCCAGTTAGGGGACAGAGTGTTGAGAAAAGTCTTTTTGCATACCAAAGAGAAATAATTCGAAAAACTGGCTCCCAATTGGGAAGGCCTATACATGGTGTGTGATAGGGTCATACAAGAAACATACAGACTTCAAGACAAAGAAGGCAACATGTTAAAGCACCCATAAAACATTGAGCATCTTAGGTTGTACTTAGAATGAAAATAACTTGTAAATATTTACTTTGTCATACTTCAATGTAAATATTTGGGGCATACTCTTTCCTAACTTGGTGGTGCATGGATGTTTTAATGAGGTGTCCGGTTTTAAATCAATGTTATTTTATGCCATTTTCAAAGGTTTTGGCGAGTACGAGGATATTGGATAAATTAAATATCTCTTAAACACCTTCATCCTTCAAATGAAGTATCTTTGAAGCGATCAGATCTATTAAACACCTTCATCCTTTAATTGAAGTATATTTGAAGCGATCAGATCTATTAAACACTTTCATCCCCCAAATGAAATATCTTTGAAGGGATTCAATGGATTAAATGCTCATTAAACACGTCCAAAAAATTAAATACTTATTAAATAGTAGACATAAGAAGAGAAATAAATATATACGAAGGGAAAATGAACTTAAACATTGATCAAAATATGTCTGACCCACCATCACATAAAATGCCTTGGCCATCCAAGGACATTGGTTCACAAAACAAAGTTTGAAAAAAATTAACAGAATGTTTTGACCATCCAAGGACTTTAGTCTTAAACATAAAAAGTAAACACAATAAACTTAGGGCTCGTTCCCTTCGGTTTTCTCCTTATTATCATCTTTCTTGGGACTCTTGGCATTGGTGCTTGAGCTTTCATCAGTTCCTTCATCAGAATCACTCTCTCTCGGTGAAGAATAACCATGTTTATCACCATCTGACATGGTATAAAAAGATATCTCATCATATGGTACGAACTTCCATAAAGGTCCAAGGTTATTCTTTGGAAAAGTCCCATATAATTGGAAAAACCATACCTGATTTGATGCCTTCATCTCTTTTTTTCCAAAGAATCCACAACACTAACAATGTACTTCTCTATTGATGCAGCTATCTCTTGAGCTTGATTCTTCTTTATAGAAATATTTTCTTATTCTTTATCTTTAAGAAGTTTATCTAACTTCTCTTTCTCTCCGGATAAAGTGTTGATAGTACTTGCATTCGTGGTTTCTTGTTCCTTCATAGACTTGATCTCAGTAAAGTTGGTAGCTTCCAGTTCGGAATATATGGTCATGAGATCTTCTTGGGTAGCCTTAGATTTTTGCAACTTGGTTTTCAGTTTCTCTTTCTCTTTACCTAAAGTCTTCACCTTTTAATGTTCGGATGAAAGAGAATTATTTAAACTTCGGTTGTTTGTGTTAAGAGAAACTATGTCATTAGCCTGAGTCTTGACTTGTAATTCTAGATCAACGATTGGCCTGATATAGCTCCAGATTATGTGGCCTAAAGTATCATGCTCACTTGATACTGCAATATATTCTCCTTCATAAATCACAGCATTTGTCATAGTGGTTGTTTGGGTAAAAGTTTGGTCAAAGTCCTCCTTTTCGAACTCTCTAAAATACATATTACCTAAGTCATCCAGGTTGACGCCACCCTCTATATGATGTGGATTGATTGTAGGAAACGCCATAGAGGGAGGATCAGCGTGTACTTCTTTTTGTGGAGGAATATCAGATGAGAGAGAGGGAGGAACTTTTGTAGGTCGGAGTATGACTTCTGACCCTATAACATATTTTTTCTTTTTTTTAGCCCTTCAATCACCTCCCTCATTACGCCTTTTATGACCCTTTTTCTTGAGTTGGAGTGATGGATCCAATCCTGCAGCCTCACCAACTGTTGCAGCAACTGCCTCTAACAAAACAGCATTGATTCCTTCAGGATTCTCCGAACTAGCTGTTTTGATAAATTGTTGAGATGGGTCAACTTCATATTTCTTCTTCTTCTTATTTTTCTTCAACTTGTCTAGGTAGATAGGAGCTTTGGTACGAGCTGGTAAGTAGAGTTTTCTATCCTTATCCTCGGTTCTTTTAAGGATGACATCCAATGGAAGGGGGAGTGGTCAGTTGTTCCCAATAAAGATCTCTGCTTCTAATGGTATTCCACAAGTGAGCCCTCAACACGTTTCCAGAAGTGAAACAATTGTGAACGCCCAGCCTCCAATTATTTGATGCACATTGATTTAACTTGGAAAATGTAGCCTTTGCAGCCTCCAAATTCTCTAAGAACATTTCCAAAAAGATTGCAAAGAAACATAATAGTCAGTTCGATATATCAACATAAAGTCTAAATACTAATAAAAAATTCGAACAAGAGTTACCTGAACTCTTTCCCTATCTAGTCAATTGGCTTGGATTTTACTCGTAGTTTATCTTTTTCCCATTCTCCCAAGCTCCACTTACAAAAAGAAACTGAGTCTTCTATGGTTTCTCAGCCTCCAACAGATCATTCACTACTTTGTAGTCGTTTCCCATGTTGTAGTGATAAAAAAGATTTGATGGTTTCCACACAAACTAGCCACAGAAGTAAACTTCTCCATAGGCATTGGAATTTTTGAATATCTGGAAACGGTAATGTTGGCTATCATGGTATACCAGGAATTTGGGCTCAATTGGCTCGGGTATACCTCGATTAGATGAAAATATTTGACTATTTCAGTGTCTAAGAGGATATGAAGACCCCAGTTCAGCACCTCATTGTATACCACCATCTCATTATCTTTACAGTCCATAGGTTCCGGAATGATAGGAATCCTCACCTTAACAGACTCCGGAAAGCCCCATTTGGTTCTTATCCGATCTAATTCGGCAGTATGAGTATATACGTAAGAATTTTTTGAAGGGTCCGTAAGTATTTCACACTAAACTTACGAAAGTTGGGCCCGACTTTCCTCCCAAGCACTCCGGAAGCGACTCACTATTTGGCATCATCGTGATCAATCCGTGATTTATGTCCTAGTGTATGTCGATGATTTATGTCCTGGTGTATGTCGATGATTTAGTCATTGCAAAAAAATATAGTACAGTTTAAGAAATACTTGTCTAACTGTTTTCACATAAAGGATCTTGGTAATCTAAAATATTTTCTAGGTATTGAAGTTTCCCGCAACTCTTCTAGCTTTTTTTCGAGTCAACGTAAATATGTGCTTGATATTATTTCGGAAACATGCTTACTTGGAGCTCGTCCTCTTAGTGTTCAGCTTGATCAACATTATTGATTTTCCCTAACTATCGGGGATCATCTTACTCGTCCTTCTGCCTATCGTCATCTTGTAGGACGATTGGTGTACTTATCGATTACTCATCCCGATCTCTCCTATGCAATTCACACTTTGACTCGATATTTACATAAACCCAAAATAGATAATTGGCAAGCCGTACTTGGTGTGGTTCGATATCTGAAGGGTTCTCCAAGAGTTGGTATTCTCCTTAGATCAGAAAATGATCTTTAACTCATAAGATGGTGTTAGTCGGATTGGGCTGCTTGCCCACTCACTCGACGTTCTTTATTAAGATGGTTCGTCCAAATTTGGGACTATCGAATCTCATAAAAACAAAGAAACAACATACTTTTGCTTGTTCTTCAGCTAAAGCTGAATATCGGTCTATGGCTCTTCTCACATGTGAATTAAATTGCTAAAAAGCATTATTGCTTTCCTAGGGATCAATACATGTCCTATACAAGTTTATTACGACAACACTGCAACATTACATATTATCGTCAATCTCGTTTTCTATGAACGTACCAAGCACATCGAGGTCGATTATCATTTTGTGCGGGATGAGTACATTGGTGCTCTAATTATACATTCTCATATTTCCACTCATATTAAGTTGGCAAATGTCTTTACTAAAGCACTCAGCAAGAATCAGTTTGATGTAATGCTTCCCAAGTTAGGCATTTCTCTCTTATATGCGCTAACTTGAGGGGGGTAATAGAATAATATGCAGTTATTAGAAGATACCGAATATAGTATATTATGAAATTAAATATAATTACATATTATTATATGATCCTCAAATTATTATAAGATTATATATAATTATTATATGATCCTGAATATATTATAGGATTATATGTAATTATTACATAATACTAAAACTCATATATATATATATATATATATATATATATATATATATATCTTTGTATTTGGTCATTGTAAACACAATTTCAGAATTCAATAGATCAATTTTACAAATTCTCTGGACATGTATTTCTCTATCATGAGATTAGTGTAAATGAAGTTTTTTAGATGATAGATGTTATACCAATTGCTAGATGCGAGACTAGTTTAAAAGATAGATTTTTTTAGATGATAGTAGCGAGACCATTTGTTAAATGAGAGACTAATGCAAACTGATTTTATTTTAGATGATAGATGTGAGACTAGTTGTTAGATGTGAGACTATTGTAAAATGAAATTTTTTAGATGATAGATACGAGACGAGTTGCTGGATGCGAGACCAGTGTTAAATTGAAATTTTTAGATGATAGATGCGGAAACAAAAAGCTAGATTCGAGACCATGATTAATTAAGTTTGTAATAAAATTAAAAAAAATAAAATAAAAATATCATTCATGTATCTAGTTGCGTTCTTTTTTATAAACAAAAAATGATACTTTCAATTTTTTTTTTCAAAATTACGATTTAAAAGTTATGAACTATTAAAATTCAAAATAAAAAAAAAAACTTTTATTTTGAATACTTGTTTGAATGTCTTTACGATATATTAATCAATCCAACCATCTATAGCCTAATATTTATAAATTTCAACATATTCGTCTTCCAAAACATCATTGAAACAAAATTAGTAAAGACGTATACTTTCTTTTTCTAAAAAATGATTTCCATATATAAATACTAATTTTGTTGAATACTCCTATTTATTTAGACGGTTAGCGGTCTAGTATAATAAAAAAAATCGTTTCCACTATTTAAATAATAAAATTTTATTTTAAATATAAAATCTTTTAGTAGTTAAAAATGGAGAGTTACAGAATGGATCTAAAAATTGTTTTTATTTACCGAATCATACCACAACAGATCCATATTACAAATAGGTCCAACTAATTTTTTTAAAAAAAGACTCAATTATCCTTAAAACAAAACAATTGTATTCCCAAATCAAAATATTCGGTCATAATTTCAGAATCAGTTCGGTCTCCTCAAGCTCTCTTTGTCACATTGTCAAACTCGTAAGGATAAAATTATTTTTAAAAATTAAATTTGGATTAATAGGTAAATAAAATCATATTTTGGTACATATAAATAAAATGTATTTGAGGTTGGACTTATTGATAATTTGTATAAATTTTATAACCAATTGATAAAAACCCAAATAAGAAGTGAGTTTACATTAAATGATTTTTTTTTCATATTTATTTATTTACATAATATATAAGTATATAATATACTTTTTGTTATGATTTACTTTTGGGTAGTAAATTATCTCCTAATATAATAAATATTTCTATATATTTATTATTATCTGACTAGTACATATGCTCATCGAAATATTTTATCTTAAAATATACCAATCAATAACAATTAGGCGGTTAGGACTGATGTTGAAAAATTATTTACTTTTCATTATTAGTAAAGTAGGTAAATACCAGACTACCACCGAGTGGGCCTAACTGTTATAATTTTGAAAAGCCCATACAAATTGACACGTCTCATCAACTATCCTGTTTTAGGAAATTTGAAGACACCGATTTGAAATTTTGCCACCAAATTTAGTAGTAATAGTAAACGATGTGTCGTTTCATACTGTACAGAAACTCTATGCATAACCTTTGCTTTACTATTAAGCTCACTAAACCCAGTTTCTAGAGAGAGAAAAAGAAAAGCAAAGCTTGAAGATGGCTGTCCTTGAAGAAACTTTATTACCAAACCCAAAGGTCTGTGACTCTTTTCATCTACATATCTCATTCACCATTCTGAAAATGACTTTTCTTTGCGTGCCTACTCGTATAAGTATTGATTCTTGCTTTTTCTTCAGTCGCATATGCGAGGAACATCACCTAATGATGAGAAACTGTTTGTCAAAAAGTCTAGGTCTACCCCAATCGTCAAGACGAAGGTGAGCTTTAATCTCTCGAAATTGGTTACGAATTCGAATTTTAAGTAGTGAGTAGTAGCAGTAGTCTAGAATTAGTTTGTGTTAACATGGAACACTTGATTATAGACCATGAATTGATGAATTAGGGTTAGTCAGATCTGTTCATATGTGTAGCAGCAGCTAATGAAATAGCTTTTTTCTGTTAATGGTGTTTGAACAGGTTATGACTGCAAATCCTGATAAATCTGTGTGGTGAGTGAACTTTAACAAAGATATATACGATTCCAACTCATTATACTTTTCAAAAACTCTTTGGATTACTTTATTCGTTTACTGCTTTCAGCCGGAAACGGAAGAGACTCACACAACTCTCTAAACCTGAAAACCTTGAAGTTACTTCTCTTATGGAGCGAGCCAGAGAGGTTCAAGCTAATCTTGGGAATCAATTCCCGAGCATGATTAAGTTAATGCATCCATCGCATATCTCGGGAGGATTTTGGCTGGTATATTTCTCCATTTCTTTTAAGTGTAATTTGTAAAATTTTGATTTTCTTCGGCTGATTCTTAAGTTGTTTTTTTATTATTTTTGGATCAAAGGGTCTTGCTAAGTCTTTTTGCGACGTGTATATGCCAAAGGAGGATACCATGGTTACTCTTCAAGATGAGAATGGGGAAGAGTTCCAAGCTAAGTATCTTATCGAAAAGGTTGGCTTAAGCGGTGGGTGGAGAAGGTTCTCGATGGTTCACAAGCTGGTTGAACATGATGTCTTAGTTTTTCATTTGATCGAGCGCTTCAAATTTAAGGTGATTGCTCTTGTTCCTCTTAAAGTTGGAGAGTTTAACATCCAAATAACTATGAAAATCCATTATTTTTGCCATAGTTTGTTAGAAACATAGCCACAGCTGGCTAGAGATTTATCCCTTAAATACATTAACAGTATAAAATTTGACAATTTTTATATTTGATTGGATATTAAGTTGATTTGCATATGTAGGCTCTCTCGAATCCTAGCTTATTGCGATTCATGTACTTTTTAGGTATACATTTTGAAATCAAGTCGTTCAGATGAAGTTGATGGTGCTCTTAACCTTCTTAAATTAGAGGCTTGTTATTATAAACCAACTGAGAATTATACTCAAATATCCAATATGGAGGACGACTCTTTGGTCCCATTACACCTCAAAATGTCGGAAGAAGATAATGTTCATAAGAAGAGCCCCGTTGTTGGTAGTGGTACAGGTCATGTATCGGATCAATCTGAAAACGAAAGCAATGATCTTGGTTGTATACTTCTAGACGGACTTCAGTTATCAGAATCTCCTGTTAAATTTCAAGAAGTGAAAAGTATGGAAGATTTCTCAGTGCGTGTGAACGGCTTGATAATAAACTCCATGTTATCCAAACACATACTCACCAAGTACTACGACCTCTGCTGCAGCCAAAAGATATTCCTACACGACAATCTTCTCGAAGGTCTTAATTGTACCTTAGTTACTGGTATTATTTCCGAGACCGTTAATATCGCAGACGCAATAAAATATGCAAAAACAAGTACCTCAAAAGAAAATTTTGATGTTTGGGACAAAACTTTAAGAGCATTTCAAGCATTGGGTATGGAAGTTGAGTTCTTGATTTTTCGGCTGGAGAAACTTTTGAACCTTGTTTCCAAATCCAAACATAAGAGACTTAAAGAAGCAGAATCTGAACGGGATCAGGTACAAGCAGAGAAGAAAATTCTTGAAGTGGAAATTCTGAAATTGGACGAGACCATTGATACACTTAACCACGAGATTAAGACGTTGGATACTGATTCGGATGATGTCGAGTCCATGTTTCGAATGATAGCTAGTGCTCGGTGGTGATCTTGGCTATATTGTGATACTGAAAAGCTTGGATATATTTTCATAACGAAATATTGTAACAAAGGTGTTGTTATATTGTATGTGGTGAAGAAATTCTGTCTGGGAGTATGACTGTATGATAATATTCTGGGGTAAGTTAGGGAGACAAACTTGCGGGAACATTGCATGATCATATGTATTTTTTGTTCGAATTTGAAATGATATGTTTGATTATTATAGATGAATATCGACTTATCTATTCTTAAAGGTCACAAGATTAAGATCGTACGAAAAATTGTTAAATATCGATCAAACTAATTCGACTTTTAACTGTGATGAATTTATTATCTAATAGAAAGAATTTGTAAATTAAAACATTTTCTGACTAACTGCTAAATAATTATAAAGCGTTGAACAATTTTTGCTTGTCTGGTAAACTATGAAAAAAAACTCTAAATATTTTAGATTTTTCGCACTCAAAATTTTGGAAATAGATGTTAGGTTTTTCCTGATGTTGTTTTAACGGTGTCCAAAAATATCAGCCCATAAAACATTAAATGATACATAGTTAATAACTTTACAAAATTTAATATATAACTAATTAATTTTTTAAAAAAAAATTACATATTTTTTAAATTATAAATAAATAAGCTTTTTTTTTTAATAAAATAGTTTTTAAGAACTATAAGACTTTTCTAGATCAAGTATAAATCTGCTCAAAATACTAATTGAATATGTAAGATCATGTTTGATACAAGTAATTTCAGTTTTCGATAGTCATTCGTCTATGCATTATCGAATTTAGCGACATATAGTCTAAGGACTCTCAAAAGTCCGTTGGTAGTCTCTGGACTATCCATTTTGGTGACGTATAGTCTTTGGACTTTCAAAAATCCGGTGATAGTCCATGGACTATCCATTTTGGATAAAGTTAGTCCCTTACGCGTGTTTATTAAGAAGACTAAGTTTATCGAAAATAAAAAGTCAAATGACTAACTTTATAAACAAAGAATAGTTGAGGAACTATCTATCACAAAAATTGATAGTCAACACAAATCGGAGGACTAACTTCCACAGACTACCAACGGACTTTTGAAAGTCTAAGGACTATTTGTCACTAAATTTGATAGTCCATGGACGATCCACTGTTTAAAGCCAATAATATCATACATGATACTTTCGATGACATTAGAAAAATGTATTTATTGTATGAAGTTTTTATCTTTTACATCGACTAATATTTTAGTAATATCGAACATCAATTAAAATCTCAGATCTAGCATGAGACATTCTGAACTTCCTCGACATTTTTTGTATGTATTCTCTTTTATATTATAATATTTAATCTCCCAAACTCTTCATTTTAATGATTATTCCAAGAATCATCTTAGCTTATATCATATTCTTGATTTCAATCTTTCTCTTAAGCTAAGTTTTTGTACTATCAACCTTAATTACGTCACTTCCAACTAGAAGTATGTGAGAAGCATAGTGAAATAGTAATATGCATAGAGAATAAAAATCAATGTATTAAACTGCAACACAAAATGACTTTAAATATCCTACAAGAAGTAATATAGTATTTCATATTCCAGCTAATAAATGATAGTTTTTATTGACCTGAATGGTAACAGCTAAAATACAAATTCATATAATGTTTAAAATACTAATTCATATAACATCTAATTTATTAAATAAGATAACTAAAGCAATTAATCATTGAAGCAATCCAAACAAATCCATCCCTTAAACTGGAAATGTCAGGAAAGTAACTAGTTTAATCTTCTAGTTCTTGCATTCCAAGTGAACTACGCCACTTAACAAACGTCTCCAACTTCACTACTTTATCATGATATCTACAACTTGTTCTTTTGCTACACAATGAAGCAATTCCACAGTTTTTTATTTGTAAGATCTCATAAATAATTATATCTTACATCGGCATGCTTCATGCGCCTATGCATCACTGGATTCTTTAAGAGTTTTTTTAAGGAAGTGTTGTCGCAATAGATTTCCAGAAACTCGGTTTGTTGATGAGATTTGTTCTATATTTTTTGTGAGCCAGACACAGTGACAAACACAAGATGTTACATCTATGCACTCTCCTTCGGTTGTAACAGAGTAGTTACCTCTTGTTTTCTTAATCTCCGCTCCAGCATATTGCAGCTTAATTGAACATAAAAACATAACCTGTAGAGATTTTTCTATCAACGAGATCACTAACATAATCATTGTATATGTATGCTTTCACCTTCATCTCTGATCCTCTCTTATAAAAAAATGGCAAAATCTATTGTACTTTTTAAGTTTTGCAGAACTCTCTTAAATGCTTGCATATGTTTCTACATTGGTTTGGCCATGAACCGAGACAATAAACAAACCACATACATCATGTCAGGTTTTGTAACTGTGAGGTACATTAGACAACCCACCAAATGCTTGTATAAAGTAGCATTGAATTCTTTTCCAACTTTTTCCTTTGAGTGTTCAGGACATGGACAATAGGATTTTTTTACTGAGTTACAGTTTACCATGTAAAACATTTTCAACATCTTATGAGGATACTTTTTATGTCTTAAATGAATCCCATGTTGTCTTTGATAAATTTTAAAACAAAAAAAAACCTCATCAAACCAAGATCAGACATCTCAAATTCTCGTGTCATTGACAACTTAAACTTTTCAAATAACTGTTCATCATTTCCAGTTAAAATTAAATCATCTACATAGAGACTTAGCATGATATACTTCACTCTTTCTATCTTAATGAATAACGTGTGATCATGACTACTTATTTCAAATCCTTCTTGTTTGAAATACCTCTTTACCCAACAAAACCAAGCTCAGAGAGCTTATTTTAAACCATACAAAGCTTTCTTGAGTCGATATACTTTATATTCTCCACCTTTTTTGACACAACCCTCTGGTTGATCCACATACACCACTTCCTCCAATGCCCTGTATTATAAGCCACTTTTTACATCTAATTGATAAAATTTCTAGCTTGTATGTGCAGGAAAATGTAATACAATTTTGATTGTATCCCATCAGGCAAGCGATGTAAAGACTTCATCATAGTCTTTTGTTTTTTCTTGTGCATATCCTTTCATCATTAATCTTTCTTTGGATTTATCCACATCCCCATATTAATTTAATTTAGTCTTGGAAACTCATTTAACCCCGATTCTTTTGCATTAGCATGGAGAATTACAACTTCCCATATGTTATTTTTCTCAACGGTTTTTATTTTACATTGCATTGCTTCAATCCACTTTGTTTATTTGGTAGCTTCTTTAAAACAAACCGGATTAACATGAGACATAAATAGTGCCAACGCTCATTTTTACTTCAGTATCTTCAACTGAAATCATTTCTCCACTTTTATTTCATATTTCATTGCTTCAATTCACTTTGTTTCTTTGGCAGCTTCTTCAAAACGCATCAGATCAGCATGAGACATAAATAGTGCCAACACCATTTTTACTTCAGTATCTTAATTTGAAATCCTTTCTCTATTTTTATAATCTTACATCCATATTAGTGCTCTATAAATTATTTTCTTATGTGTTATAGGTTGAGGTGACATTATATTATTTCTACCAATGATAATTTCTTCAATAGCTTCGATCTCTTTATCATTATCCTATATAGTAGTGTATTATTCTCTTCATTCAAGAGTATTATCATAATTTTTTACATCAGCATTCCAATCCAGCTTCTCTTCCTCTTCTAATATGACATCCTGACTAATGGAAATTTTCTTTAAAGTTGGATCATAAAGTTGGTATACATTTGACTCATCACTTACTCCAAGTAAAACATATTTATTATATATCTCATGTTATCTAGCTTTATTCTACATTATCAGGGATGTGTACATGACCTATGCAACCAAAAATTATGAAATAGCCCACACTTGGTTTAATTCTATTATAGCACTCTTCTGGAACCATATCACTTACAGGTTTTCACACATATGTTCAACACATGACACATCCACTTTATTGCTTCAACCTAAAATTTTATTTGGCATGCTCTTTTTTGTGATTTCTTCTCTCTGCTACTACATTTTGTTGAGGAGTATAGGTAGCAGTTAGTTGTCTTCTGATTCTATTTTATTTACAAAATTAGTTGAAACTAGTTGAAGTATATTCTCTTTCTCTACCCATTCTCGACTAACATATAAATTTTATAGCTTCTTTTTTCACAAGGTTTTTGAAGTTTTTAAAAATAACAAAATCTTCATTATTTTTATGATAAAAAATATACAATCTACCAATAAGAATATGTACCTCTTTCCACTATGAGAAGTAGGATATATTGGCCCACATAATTTTGCATGAACAAGCTTCAATTTCTCTATTGCTCGCCACTAACTTGTCTTTGACATGATTTTCCGATGTTGATTTCCAATATTGCATACTTCACAAACTTTCGTTAGCTTTTTCATTTGAGGTAATTCATTTACCATCCACTTGTTTTACATAGTATTCGTGTATGTTTTTCTCAAACGCCTATATCGTTTGTGCCACAAACCCGATGACTCATTCTCTTCTACTTTCACACAAGATTTTCTAATTGTAGATATAGTGAACATGCGATTTATTGTCATTGTAGAGTTCACAATCAAACCTCTAAGATGATGGTAAAATCTGCATGCGCATTAGTCGATCAAAATAATTAAACCTTTTTCTTGAAGTTGCCAAACACTCAGTAGATTGTTAGTCAACTCTAGAACAAAAAACACATCTATTAATTTTTGGATCAACCCTTCACGGGATATTCCCTAGTTTTACTCTATCTCTAAAGTTTTCATTGAGCTCAACAAACCAATATTTGTTACCTATCATATGCTTTGAGCAACCAGAATCGATAAACCAAATCCTCTTATTTTCAACATCTTTGATATTCATATGAGCCATTAAAATTAATTATTCTTTTTCATCGAACTCGGCGTAATTTGCTCATTTTTTCTATTTGGGCACTCGTATTGATATTATCCTAGCTTATGATACCCGAAGCACTAAATGTGAGCTCTATTAATAATCCATCCTCTTCTATTTTTTTCATTTGTCTCTCGAGAAATGACTTCATTGTCAGCCAAAATTACTCATTCTACTACCTTGTCCATAACTGCGACCACCCTCAACTTTCAGTACTTGTTCTTCAGAGACATGCTTTTGTTTATGAACAAGTAATGAGCTTTGTAACTCATCAACTGTTATTTGATCAATATATTTTGACTTCTTAACTGAACATACAATATAATTGAAATTATCAATCATCGCGCGAAAGATTTTCTCAACAATCTTTACATCTTCCATGTCTTCTCCACAGTTTCTCATGTTATTTGATCTGATCATGACTCTTCTAAAATAAATTATCATTGTCTCACCCCTTTTCATCTCATTTGTTTCAAACAATCTTTGAAGCTTCTGAAGTTGAGCACGCTTCACTCTTTCATTCCCACGATACTTGGTCTTTATTGCTTCCAAAACTTGTTTGGATGTCTGATTTTGAGTGATTGTCTTCAAAATAGTCTCGCGATAGAATAAAACATATAATTCTTTGCCTTCAAATCTTTAAGCCTAGATTCATCCAACATATTTAGTTGTTATGCAGTCAACACTTCACATTCTTCAGTTACCTTGTAATCTAGTTGAAGCACACACCAGTAGTTTTTTTAATGCAAGAGATTTTCCATGAGTAAACTTTAGTAATCGCAATATTTATCAAATTCGGGAATACATGAGGCACATAAATTTTTCGAATTACATGTCATTTCTCACAATTTTATCAATATTGTTTTACACTTTCCTCCCTCTTATTTTACACTTTCCTCACTCATTTTTTTTATTCAAACACTATTATTTCACACTTTCCTCACTATTGTTTCACTCAAATACCAAATTGATAGAGTAATATGCATAGAGAATAAAACTCAATATACTAAACTACAACAAAAAATGGCTTTAAATAGCGTATAAGAGGTTTTGTATTTCAGCTAATAAATGATAATTTTTATTTACCAGAATAATAACAGCTAAAATACTAATTCATATAATGTCTATTTAATAACACAGATAATTAAAGCAATTCTAACACATACAATAGCAACATAATCTGCATTTCTATGTGCATTTCTCAATTACAATATACATAATCGTCACAACAACTTGGCACGTAATTAATTGACTTCATAAAAGAGTCATATCTATTATTCTATTGTGGTTGTCTCGTATATATGGTATTTTAAATTTCATTATGTTAGAAGACAATAATAACATCCATATGATATAACTCAAGATCAAAATTTACAACGGTTGACAGTAGGACCGTTATAGAGGTTTGTTCACAAGTGTTGGGATTTTTTTCCCATTAAAATCAACAGATTTCGCTTTTGTATAAAACCCTTAACCACCAACCTAGCTTTCTACATACATAGTGCAAATCTATGAATATATTAATTATATTTAATATCCAATAAGATTTTAACCCTTTGGTTACTTTCCAATAATGCATGAGTCATTATTTTTAAAAGAATTCATTTCCTTTTTGAGCTTCTGTCATTTCCATTTATCACTGCTCTTCATAACATCTTGATAAATCTTGGATTCTAAAAGATCTCCATACATTTGAATGAATAAATGATAACATGTTATATCAGCATAGTTGTACCTCTATGTATGCTTAATAGGTTTCTTGTTATATCCCTAACCAATTGATAACTATTAAAATCTCATTATTTCTCTTTAATTCGAACATCTAAAACATCTGAAACACCAAACCTTTCGCCAATGCCAAACCTATGTTGTGTTAAAATTCTTTTGCATAGATAAAACCTATACCAAGTATGAAACTATATTTGACGGAAACATCCTCAACTTCACTTTCTTATTCAATCTCGATATCAACCATGAATCCACCATCGACAATAATATGTGTAGTATTTACCTTATTGAGTAGTGAAACCTCAACTTCATTGATAACCACATCTCTCCTAATAAAAATTAAGTTCGCGTGCAAGAGCACGACCCTTTGTTAAACCGGACTCGACCGTTTTGCAAAGTCAATGTTCACACAGGGAGATCGACCCTTTGTTAAAACATATTTGACCATTTTGTCAAGTCAAAAGTTGCTCGCGCGGGGTGCGGTCATTTGCTAAACTAACTTGGCTATTTGGCCAAGGAAAATAAATGTTTGGTGCGCGACCCCTTATTAAAAAAAACTTGGCTATTTGGTAAGTCAAGAGTCATGTTTGGGGTCACGAACCCTTGTTACAACGCACTTAGAAATTTTGCCAAGTAAAGGGTCGTGCGTGAGGGTGCGGGCCCTTTCTTATAACTTGGTATTTTAGCGAAGTGTAGGGTCACACTCACACGTGCGGCCCCTTGTTAAAGGGTACTGGTTGTTTTAGTTTGTTGTTAATGATCATTTATATTGTATCAAAAGTACTGTGAAAAAAGTAAATAAGATCCATGTAAATACAAGAATAAATATTTATTAAAGATAAAGTGCCTCCTTAGAACCTTCTTGCACCACCGAGATAGGAAATAGTACATCTCGTGTATAATAAATTGTTTGCATATATGTATGAATAATGAGGCCAGAGTCTATAAATGGTGGTGAAGTTTTAAGTGTTCAATGTTTTAGGGATGCCGAATTTGTTTTCCCTTTTCGTCCATAATCATGTAAATTCATGGATTTGCTTTAGCTTAAAAGAAAGCAAACCTCCTCAAATTGGAGCCATTTTGCAAGATGTTTTTTATTGATATTTAGGCATACCTTTCTTAGAAACATGATATCCCACTTCAAAGGATTAGAACGAAACATTGGAGTTATATCGGTTATATATCAAAGTCATATAGTGTTCTGAACGAATGTGGGCTTTATCTTTTTTTCCCTTAATTACGTCTACTTTAATGCTTCTTGCTACTTAATTACTCCCTCATTGTATGTTTAAATTTGGTATGAATGCATATTATTTTTGGCTTGAACCATTATCTCACTTCTAAACACCAAGAAAAATGAGGTTTTTCATGTGGTTCAATGTTATACTTCTTACGAGTATGAAAAAATTTAGCATCTTTTTTATACCATTGTATATAGTTACGTTTCTCACTTCACATGACCATTCTCATGAGGATAGAAGGCATAAAAGAATATTTTCTTATAATTTTTATGCCAAAAAAGTATATGATATTCATGTAGTATAACTAAGTCCGATTACGAGTTGTTAAGACTCGTGAAAAATTTATTATCTCTTTATACTAGTTTTCCATATAGACTTTTTATTAACCCATATCGAAACAATCCAGACCTCATTATCCCTCCTTATCATAAATTATGGATGTATTATCCCTAAATGGTACTTTATTATCAATAACTTGAATCTTTATATGATCAACCAATTAAAAATATTTTTAAAAATCACAACAAGAATAACTAATACTAAAACATCCTTCGATTAATCTCACTTTTTAAATCGAGAATCCATCATAACTTAATATTTCGAAAAATAATAAGTGGATTAACTATAAATTAGATAGGTAAAAACATCACATTTAAATACACTACACACCTACTCAAAACATAAAACAATAGTAATTTAGATATATCTCAACTTAAATAATCCTATTTTATTTACGAATTATGTAAATCTATATAAATCACAAGTTAAATAACCTATAGATTTCGTAACTAAAATATCGTTCTTTTTTATTTATAAATTCAAATCAATCTAACATATTTTTGTGAAATAAAAAATAAAAAATAAATAAAAAATCAGACTCTTTTTTTCAAATTAATATTTTAATATTATACACTACATTGTAGTGTCTACCAAACAAAAAAATTAAAATTAGATTCAAGACCATAATAATAATAATAATAATAATAATAATAATAATAATAATAATAATAATAATAATAATAATAATAATAATAATAATAATAAAGTTCTAAAAATAAAAACAACACGAAAAATTTGATGGTATATCAATTTAAATGTCAAAATTTAATTTTTAATCCATTTTAAAATGAAATGTTATTCAAATATAGAATTTATAACTACGATATAAAGTTCAAATTAATTAATGTATATATATTATCATGAAGTCAAATATTAACTGTCTTTTAAAAGTAAAACTATAAAGAGTAGTTCAACTATAAGAGATTATAAAAGAAAACTATAAAAAAAAAATTAATTTTTTTTTGTTAAACCATTCATTATGGTTAAGATTAAGAAAACGATAATATAATTAACTCTTTTATATATATATTTATATATTGAAATTTAGACCTATAAATAACCGGTTATTAATATGTAGGTTTTAATTTTGACTACTTTGCCAACCTCAAATTCTATGTTTAAAACTAATTTATTACGATTAAGTACGAAACCTACCTTTGGACTATTTTCTTTATTGAGTCAATCTATTTCAAAATTAATTCGTTAAGTTTTTATATTTTATAAAATTTATAGGTTTAGTTTTTAATTTACATCTATAAATTAAATCCATCAATTTTGGTGAGGCATAAATTTAATTTTCGGATCTAAAAAAACATAACTAAAAACTAAATTTATAGAGTTTTCTAAATAAAATTTAAATTTATTTATTTTCTAAATCAAGACTTAAATTTATAAATTTTACTAATTTCAATATACCTATAAATTTAAAGACGAGAACTAAATAAAAAAATAATAATTTCCGTTGATGAACTATTCCTTCGCTTAGGCCCAACTTATTATCTCTTAATGTAGTAGTACACTTGTTACGCGGCAAAAAATTTGAATTCAACATTATGGCGCTCAAATTTTGATTTCTGAAATATGATATGTAGGGTTTAAAAGACACCTGGAAACCCATGTGTCAAGCAGCTAAACTTGTCTTTTCAATTGATCTTCTCTCTTTCTATCTATCATTTTCACTTTACTCCTCTTCTTCTCTAATAGTCTGATATCTTTCTTTTTTGTATCATTTCGGATATAAGAAAAAATAAAAATGGCGGAATCAAAACTGACGTACGAACAAATTCGTAAGAAGAGAATGGAAGAGAACAAGAAACGAATGGAAGAGCTTCAAATCAACAAACTGGCACAATCACTTCATGCTTCCCCTAAACCATCTCCTGTAAGCGATCTATTATTTTTTCAGTACTAGTTTTGATTTTGATCTTTGTTTTTTACATGTATCTTATTATTTTATCATAGGGAAAGCCTCGAAATCGTCGACCTAAGAAGGAAGTATCTGAGGTGAGAAGGTCAAGTAGAGTAGCTAGTTTGCCGCCTACTAGTTACAAAGAGGTCAGTTAGTAAAAATGTTAAAACCCTAATTTTATTTTGATGCATTGCTCAATTTGGTATTTGAAATTTGAAATTGGTTTCTCGCAGGAGCTGATTGAACCTCTGGGTTTGGGGAACGGAAGGAGGTTGTTTGTTTTTTCAAATAGTGTTTATGGTTTCCGATAATTTTACAATATACTTCATTGATTGGTTGTCTGATTCAATTACATGGTTTTACTTGTAGGAGCCATGGAAGGAAAGATTTGTTGAACCGGGTTTTTGCTGGAGATGAGGAGAGAGCATATGCAATTGAAAGGGCATACCAGGTTGAATCAGGTTTAGGAAATGAGTTTCCATGTTTCATTAAGCCAATGCTCAAATCGCACGTCACCGGAGGATTTTGGCTGGTAGGTGATTAATTTTGTGCTGTTTTAATACAAAACTACTTAGAATTGTTCATAAGTTGTGATTTTTAGGAACAATAATGTTTGGTTGGTCCAATTGTGTTTTTCCGGCCATCTCTAAATATAAAGTTTCTTAAATTGTTTCGGTCAGATACCTTTGTTCATCATCGAACAAAAATAGTTGATATGCACGAAGCTACTTTTTTTGTTATTGTGTTAATGTGCAGCAACATGAACTCTTATAGTTAACGTTTCTTTTACTAAAAACTTGTATAGATTCAAAACATCTTCGCTAATTTGTTTCCGGTGATATATTTGATAGGGTCTACCATTGCATTTCTGCAAGGACCATTTTCCAAAGGTTGACACAATGATAACTTTGATTGATGAGGAAGAAGATGAGTTTGAATGTAAGTACCTTGCCCTCAAGAATGGTTTAAGCGCTGGGTGGAGAGGGTTTGCCCTTGATCATCAATTAGCTGATGGAGATGCGCTTATCTTTCAGCTTATATCACGAACGGAATTGAAGGTGATTACTTTTACGAATTCGATCACGTTTCTTGATACATTTTGGTTATATAAACATGGGAGTGTATGCGTAACAAATCTCCTAGCAGTGTTAGTACTCTGATGATGGAATATTTACACTTTCTTGTGATAGCAACAGAAGCTACATATTATTTCTTGGCGGTCAAATTAGAAAATAACTAGGGGCTGTTTGGACTTTGGTGCCAACATGTTTATTGGCTGCCAACATTTTAATTTCAAAATTTGGTAGTCTTTTTCGACTTACGATATGAATTGAAAAAATTACCCGATAAGCAAATAGCTAAGAAAATAATTTTTTACACCAGATTCCACTCTATATATGAGCATTTTTGTAAAAAATGCTTTTAAACTTTTGTTTAGTTCTTGTTTTCATTTTATAATGTTGTTTATAACCTTAAAAGTTGGTTTTTTATTAGCTACCAAACAATCTTGTGACTTTATATGTTTAATTTAAGCTAGCTTTTTAGTTTATAAGTTTGGCTCCTGGGCTCTACAACTGCTTGGCTAGACTAAAGTTTCCTGTTGCCAGGTATACATCATCAGGGTAAACGAGTCTGAAGCGGTTGAAGATGGTGTCAAAGATTCAGATGCTGACAAAGAAAACACCAAAAATGAAGCTGATGAAAAGGATACTGATGCTGGCAAAAAGAATGTCAAAGGCAATGATGATAATAAAGAAAACGACGACGAGGATCCAGAAAATACAACTTCGAATAGGAGGTCTAAACGACTGAGGAAAGGTAAAATTTTGGCCTTTTCATCCAGGTTTATATGATGAATTTATTGACTTTCACGTAAAACATCCACTGTGGTTCTATATACCACTAAAGATTGGAGATCCGTACAAATAAGATCTTGGTCTATCCAGTATCGGCAAAGATCTAGCGAATGTAATTTTCTTGATCATTTCCTCTGGAGACTGGTTTTGGTTTTAACTTTGACATTGTTCCATTGATGGGTTTTGCAGGCAGAAATTAGTTATCTCGAGCTACCAACTTTGTAGCTCCTTGCACAATGGAACGGAAGTGAATATGATTGGTTGTATATGGTTTAAGGATCTGCCTAAATCGAATGCCTCTCCGTGTCTGTAATATTTTGGTATGATGTATTAGGTAGTGAATGTAATAGTATATCCAAAGTAAAGGCTATGTTGTTCACTAATGGCAATAGATTCTATACTACTTATGCTGCTACCTAACAATTAGAGTGTTCCCGTTCGTCTTAAGATGATTAAAAAAGGACAATTAGATTGTTCCGTTGGCTTGAAATCTTTATAATGTCTTATTTTCTTGATACACAATTTTATATATAAAAAATGTTCTTTTTTATTATTTGTCATTCTCACTTTCTTTCTATATGGTTGTTATTGTTATACTGTCGATGATTGATTATTTTCACTTATTTTACTATAGCTTTCTCACTTATTAGTTTGGTGTCAAACAGCCCCTTAATGCTATGATACAAGATTTAAACGATGAAAAGCAAAATCAGAAGCTCATTCGTAGATAAAAAGATTGAACCCAGCTTTTTAAATAGAAAGAAAGAAAGCATTGGTTATCTTTGTAGTAAAATAATCAAAACAAAAGTCAAAAACTATTTATTACCTATACTACGAATCACTTATTATATTCATCTTATTTTTTCCTGTATAGACCCCATGTATTACATTGGAGCTTATATTGATTCATAGTTTCACCTTTTGCTGCTCGAAAGTTTGAAGGATCCTTCAGTTTCGCCTTGTATTGATTCACAGTTTTGCCTTTTGCTGCTCGAAAGCTGGAAGGATCCATACAGTTTTGCCTTGTATTGATTCACAGTTTCGCCTTTTGCTGCTCGAAAGTTGGATCCATACACACAACAACCTGCAAATCCATTCGCAAAGAAAAACGTAAGGAGCGCAGTCATGCTTAAACAAGATCCACCAGATCAAGAGAGGTGAGGCGGGAAGTAATGTTGTAAGTTTATTATGACTAAGTTTTTACACACCTTTCCGGTGCTTTTTCCAGAATGGAGATGCTCAACAGCATCTGGAACAGCTTGAAGGCCTGAAAACTTTTTCTGGTCTATGGCAACCTATGTATATGAGATTCAGGGTGAGAATTCATGCCAGCAAAGGTGATATTAACACTTACAAGAATGCCATTATTTCAAACCGAAAGATTATAGAAAGATTAGAGAAATTATCTATGATATATTGATATCATAATTTCACAATTGTCGTTTTATGCAGCCAAATGATAAACATAACAACCAATTAAGTCTGTGAGATTCAAGAATCATTTTCTCTTGGCTGACCTCAATCTGTTGGAAAAGAGTACGCTAGATAGCTAAGAATTACCTTGAGCTTTCCAATGGAGTAAAGATGGTATAGTTTGTCCAGATGTTGCTTCCACAAATGACCATATTGTACTAGAAAGAAACCCGCCTGAAACAATTCAACTATGAGAATTGTTTAAAGGAGGCTTGTACTTCTTATAATCAAGAAACACCAGCGTTCATCATAAAATAATTTTTGTAGTTTAGTGTACAACACATATGGTGAAATAATATATCAACGATAAGTTGACAGAAGATCTAAAAAAGAATCTCCTTCTCTGCTTCCTGGAGAAAGCAGGAGACTTCTACAATTAAACAGATATTATTAAAAGGAAGACCTGGGATCTGAAGATTCATCTAAGGACGCAAAATGGTAGGCAAATGATACGTACCACAGTTTGGCTTTTTGCCAAGATCTTCTCGCATAACCCCGTATAATTCGACGGCTGCCATCCATGCTCACCTTGATACTGAGTTAAAAAGAAGAGTTTTATTATTCAAACTGTAACAAGAAAACTTACATCAGTCGTCAACATAAAGAACCCAACTTTTGGTAATTGGCATTGATTATACTATTGACCCTTTAAAAACTCCTTATCATAATTTCTAAATCTACTAATACAGATAGAAGATCTGATTTACAACTTGAAGTGGAGCTAACAGCAAGCCGAGGTCCAAGATAAACTAGTAAAGCCAGAAAGCTTCAAGTTTGAATACCAATGTCCTTAAGTCATTTGATGCATGGTGAATCCAAAATTTACTTTGGAATAGTAGGATATCTAAGGTCAAAAGGTACCAATTAACTAGGTCACTTCTACTATAAATTCTAAGTATTTCATGAAATTTACAGATTTAAAGTTTCTTGGAGTAGGCATTCAAGGAATTTGATTCTTTCATGTCGTGTAGTGTTTAGTATGAACTGCCTGATTATAGAAGTAGAGAAAACCTTACTTTCGATGTATATTTGGGATCGAATTAGAGATCCCATCCTTCGATCTTATGATTACCCTCTTCCCTATGTTTTATGTCTTTTAGTATTTTTCCGTTGATTTTCTTATAAACCTTCAGCTAAATATTCGTTTATGTCCTTTAAATCTTCCTTTTCAAACTATAACAAATTATATCTTGTAATAATTGATAAATGTTCAAGAAATTGTATACACACTACATACCCTGAAAGCTAGAGGAACCCATTTACAAGTATCCATAGTGAATGGTTTAGCTGACTATATTATGGGGGTATCACTATCGATAAAGTATAAAGTTAATTTAGAAAATTAAATAAAAAGAGGGTAGGTGAGAGAAAACAACCTGCGAGATCATTCCAATCACGATGAGCCGTCCATAGACTGCCAGAGCGTTCAAACACATGTCAAACATGTCACCACCAACAGATTCATAAATAATATCCACACCTTTGGGAAATTCTTTCTTTAGAACCTGGAAAAACTATACTCTTTAAGCTTCGTGTTTGCATAAAAAATTAATGCATGAAACTGAATTTTAAATCCACGAACCATATAATTACAAAGTTCATCTCTGCACAAATTTTATACGAAGTGATGACTGTAAGAATGGGAAAAACTGGTTTGTCTAAAGGAAGCAGCTTTCGCCTCCTTTCAGCAGAGGCAAGGCAACTTGTTAACGAATAGCTAAGTTTCCTATAAATCGTGTTAGTAAAAACTCTGTAGGCTATTCATAAGTTCTAACTAATTTGACGAATTAAGGCAGAAATTTAACAATCGTGAGGCCAAACATGAAATTGGATAGCATACACAAGCAAATTAAAGATAAATCTAATCAACTCACAGTATCAGATTGACGAAGCTTAGATACTGCGTTGATCACAACAGGTTATCGGAAATAAAACAAAAAAATCCAGAATTTGGGACCTACTGTTTTGATATCCTCAGCTTTATAGTCTATGACTCTATCAACTCCCAACTCTTTCAAAAGCATGGCCTTTTCCTTACCACCACAAGTTGCAGCAACTTTGTTTCCTGCTAATTTTGCAAGCTGCAAAGATAGTAAACTCTCAGAGTTTAACTTTCTATGTTCTTCAAGGTATAACGCATAAATTATAGTGTTATTGCAAGACAAAAACATATTATGATGGCAACAAGTAAGATATTCACATGGATAAGATCACATGAAAATATGGACAGAACTGGTTGTCTGTGCATCACCATCATATAATTTATACCTGGACGGCAAATTGTCCAGTTCCCCCAGCTGCAGCTGTAACAAGCACTGTTTGACCAGATCCCATCTGTCCTGACTGTGAGTCCATCGCAAAGGAGTATAATTAGATGAAGCAGAGAACACACAGAAGAGGAGCCCCCAAGAATTATATATGCAGAATAATTTATCCAATTCAAGACAACAGTTTCAAAGCAAAGGACAACAAGTTATGTAGCCAAAAATAGGCAAAATGCAAAAGTAATGACTCAATATATAAATTAGTAGTTAAACCTTTTCCAGGGCGATCGATGCTGTTAGTCCTGAAGTAAGCATAGCAACAACTTCAGCATCTGGTCTTGCCACAGGAATGATGTGTTTTGCATCAACCTAAACCCCAGAAATGTTGTTTAATTACTATTATAATCTGAATATAAGCAAGCCAAGAGAATTATATTAAAGAAACTGATACATAATAGTACAATCGGATTTTGCTAAACAAAAAAAGGCATTTTTCTCTAAGGAACTCGTACAATTGTAAATTCTGCATAAGAACCAAAAGTCATAATAGCGGCTGGACTACCAACTTCCAGACCCCGAACCGAGTCCCCAACTGCTGCAATCAGTCCAACTGCCTGTAACATAGAGATGAATTGATCTTATATGATATCTAGCATCTATTAGTAAGTGATAACCACATGTCGTTAAATTTTTCTGAACTACACCAAAAGAAAGCACCTCAAATCCAGCATCAAATGGAAGACTGGGGCCTCCCGCTTTACTGTTGTTGCTGCTGAAATAACGCCCAGAGCTGAAATTTACCTGTCCACAATACATATTTCTTAAAAAAGGTACACATCCTGCATTACCAATGAAGAACATGAACAGGGATAGAGACAGAATTTAATGGCTGGCGCTCGGTCAAATAAAAGGCAGCAAAGAGGGAGATATCTGAAAATTACTCCTAAAACCGGGCAACATTCCAGACAAGCTCCTTCAACTAGCGTCGACTTAAACGAGAATCTATATACTACTCAGACAAGGGCAGTAGACGTAATTTTCAATTACATTATTCAGTCCATTTATTACTACAGTTGTTATTTCCCTAGTTTTAGTTGGTATTCAAACGTTCTGGACAGTGTAAGGACTTTGGAGGAGTGAGCAAGCCTGCCAGATGAACAAATTACTGATTATAGAAAGTGGCATATGTGGTTTTATAAGTTATATGTACACACACACATATATATAAAGTGGCTGAAGAGAGAAGCAAGCTTAAGAACAACAAACAATCAAGATATAGTGAACTTACATCACTAGCATTTACACCAGCATAAATAATTTTCAGGAGAACTTTATGTGGTTCAACAGGTAATCTTAATGGTGCGCGCACAATGCGAGTGGCGTTGCGGAAATTGTGACTCAAGGTATGTACAACTCTGAAGGGTAAAGAAGCAGAAGAACAAAACAGACATTATCACTGATGGTCAAAAGAAATTGTACATTCTCGCTTTAAAAGATATACTCATCTCTTTGGGGTTCAGTACCTTGTATAAAATCATATTTGTAAAGAAAGGAAATTTATCTTACTTCTCAGCTCAAAAAGAGTACTCGAGCTCAGCTCAAATCGTAAATTTTTAATTCGATAAAAAAGTTTAAAGATCAAACTTTTATTATTATCATGATTTCATTTTAAAAGTCAAGTTACATATCACAATCTAACTTTAAACCCAAAAATTATTATAAATATAATGAACTCCTTGTATAAAATAGCTTATAGCAAGTTTGAAGGTCAAGCTTGAGCGCATCTCGTATTGGAATTCAAACTTCATATATTTGGCTCAAAGCTCGGCTGTAGCTCGACTTTTCGAGCTCGATCCGCTGAGCCGAGCTCAAATAGCTCGTTCGACAGCCAGCGCTAGCCAAAAGTTAGAAAACAGTGTTCTAATAAATAAATAAATAAAAGCTTTAAGCTATAGATAAAACCTTTTCTCGACGATGATAATGCACAATTTTCCATTTTCACTTACATTTTCTCAAAACTTTGAGGGAGTTGGAAATTGAAATTGGCTCTATATGAGACCCTCTTCGTGGAGTTTGAATCAGGCATTCTGTACTTTGCTTCTTCAGAGGGAGTCGGCCAATACTCTAGGCCTCTACGATTAGTAATCCATAAACATGAACCAGCTTTACTTTCATTGGTAATAAGTTCAAAAGCACCTAGAAGACGGATGGTTTGAAGCCTTAGATTAGTCTCAAAATTGAAAAGTATGTAGAAACCTCAATCAAGTGCTTATGACATAATAATTAAAGTTAACAAGAATCACATGACTAATGATCTTTATGGGTAAACCTGTCTGATATCCAGTTACTATGCAGTCTACCGGCCAAAATTACAACAATATCAAACCTTACCCTTGTACTGCAGATAAGACGAGGCATACGTAGTATACTTAAACGCAATACTTGTGTGTATAATCATTTAATAGAAATCTATAATAACCCCTAGACAGCTTACAATTTAAACATGGTAGACTCCATAGGTAAAAGAAATCTAATACAAGTACAAGTAAGACAAATTTAACATTTTTGAAGAAAAGAAAAAAGAAAATCATGGACGTTCCGTGTTAAACACACTTTGATTTTATTAGTTGAAGATGAATTCCCGAAGTTCCATAGATATTTTCCATATAATAAAACAAACCTTGCACCACCTTTTCCATGGGTATAAAACCTCCCAGCCCATCGACAATGGACGCAACTTTTACACCCATGTCGGTCTCAATAAACTGCATCCAAGTTGATAGGTAAAGTAGGATGAGTGGACAGTCACCAACCACATCGTAAACCGCAAAAAAAATGGGTGGAAAGGAAAAACTCATAATGTGCACATATAAGAACGAAAAAAATTCAGAATTTATCCTTAAATTTGTCGCACCTCTGGACAAAGAACGTTGATGCGTATTCCACTTCGTTTTAAATAAGCTAAAGATCTAGTAAATAAAACAACACCGGCTGCAGATAACAAATATCTTAGAAGTTAGATTGTATATAGCCATCAGGCAAAGGGAGACGTAACAAACATTTTAAGATAAATATTAATATGATATATGAAATCACGTCTGAAAGAAAGGAAGAAGAACCTTTGGTGGCAGAGTAAATAGCATCCATTGGCATTGGATAAAGACCAGATGCAGAGCCCAAATTTATAATAACTCCAGGTTTTTGTTTCCCTTGCATAGTCTTAATCTGTTTGCATGTAGACAATATAACGCAGGTTTATGAAATCTCAAGTCCGTATAAGGATATGTATACTTTAAGTCTTATAGCATAAAGATTTCAATTTTTTTTCAACAAGTTACTCGGCACAAACAAGTTTTTAGAAGAAACAAGAGAATAAAAGTTCAATATGTAAAAACACTGTATATAAGAATACATCAAAACATATTTCAGGAACAAAGGATGTCTATGATAAACAGTTCTCGATGTGATTTATGAAAATTCAACATAAAACCTCAAAATGCGTGTGGAAAACAATTCATGATGAGAGAAATTAAGATTGACTTCTAGCATACCGCGAGGCGAGTACACTGGACAACTGCCACCAGGTTCACATCAATACAGCGTCTCCATGAAGTAGTACCATCTGTATCATCCTTATGAAACGGTACGGCATTGCTAATGCCAGCACAATTTATACAGATATCCAGTCCACCATAAGTTGCTAAGTGTTTCTCAAAAGAAGCAGCTAGATCTCCTGTTCATACTGAGAGGTTATTACAGTTCTCTGGATAAAGCCTTCATGTTCTTAATCAGTAAAGAGTCATATTATATAACCATTTATCGACACTTGATAGAACCCACAGAAAAACCTAAAGGGATCAAAGTTTAGTATCCACTACGAGATCAGATAAACTAATTAAGAGTGTACACGCAGACCGTGTACTGAAACTATAAAAAGTTGTTTTTCTATGGGAAACAATTCGAAATCCAATTGAAATCTCATTCCAACTCCAATTCCAGATGCCAACATCTCTTCCGGTGACCAAGGAACATATAGAGAGGCATTATTGTATACTTACTGTTGTCTCTCACATCACATTTCACCCAAATGGCAGCAGGAAAATTTAACCCTGGATGGAACTTGGCAATTTTTGTTGCAGCTAGAGATGCAACCTCCTTTGCTTTCTCCTCGGAAAAGTCCACAATCGTTACAAATATTCCCTTCTCCGCCAGAGCCAAACAAAGAGCTTTACCTGTATATCATCCACCAAAGCACAGAATTTCATTTTTCTGCAATCGCAACAATAACAAGCAATTGCCGCGATGCTATCATCTGCACTTACACGTTCATAACTTGTATATATACAGATTTTAATAACCACAACCCCTTACGGAAAAATCAAAGTTCCAAAGCTAAAACCCAAGTCGACTCGATCACAATCAAATGAATCAAACACTATTTAGCTAACTAGATTTGCAAAATTTACATCGCTTGCTTCGCGAGCTCAACAGCTCTTCGAAATTTAAACATGTTAAAAGTCAAAACTTACCGATTCCTGAAGCAGCACCAGTGACCAGAGCAGATAGACCTGCTTTTAGCTCCATCTTCAATGTGAATTAGGTTTCTATGATTAGGGAAAAACAGAAATTAGAAGTTCCGAACTGCAAAATCAAGCGATCAGAATTGACGGAGTGTTCACAGTTTTGACCGTGGTTATGTAGACAATGGCGTTCTAATTAAGGTAACTTCTGATTTCATGTCACACTTGTCAACTATATCCATTCAGCAGATACATACAAATTGAAATTAGAATCATACACGTGACATGGGGAGGCTAAAAGAACATGGTTAGCCCCCAAATTTGACTTGTCACGTTGGTCCACATAATAGACTAGCCATATCTTTTATACGTTGCACGGACAAACAAACAAACAGAGCCGAGCTTACATAATCTAATACCGGTCTATAAAACTGTATTTGAGCTTTATCGGAGACTCGGAGTCTTAGTAAATTATATATATATATATTCACTATAGGTTTTGAACAATACATCGTCTTCGACTATCACATTTGGTGGCAAATAGTTTCTTGATTTTCAAATATCATAATCTGCGACATTAAATGACTTATCTACCCTTATAATATCCAATTTGGCATTAATAATTCATTGTGTTTATCCAAGTGGCATTATTTATCCTAAGTGGAATATTTCTCTTGCTGTAGTCCTTTGTAACTTTATCAATCGGTCATCTTACATGAGATTTAATGAAATACCTAACAAAATTTAAACTCTAGATTGCCTTCTCCTTCAGCAGACAAGCTAAACTTGTTTCGAATTCAAATCCTCAAATCAAATCCCTAAATCTAAACCCTAAATTTGCTATTAAATTTATACCAAACACAGTTAGAGAACATGAAACCCAGTTAGAGGAAATGGGTTTTCTCTGGTTCGATGAGTGGTGGAAGGGCGAAGACGGCGAGGAGAGAGAAAGCTTAAAAACAGCTATTATAGAGCGAGAAAATGCGACAAAGCGTAGTGTCTCTTTTTAATCCCGAAATGAATTGAAAGGTATAAAAGAAAACTCGATTGGGAAAGTAAATGGACTTTGACATGGATGATGAGGCAAGAAGACGATTGTATGAAATAATTGAAGACATTTTTAACCAATAACGTCTTTGGATAGCAAGAATAAAAGCCTGACATTCAGGGATTATGCCTTCTTGGCATCATAGGGTTGTTATATAGTAAACTCAGAATATCCAGGGATTATGGTACATCTGGCTCGAGAAATAGACCGTCAGATTAAAAACACCACACACCTATTTTAAGGCAAATTTAGTGACCAATGGCTTTAATATGGAAAAGCACATAATCATCAAACCTTGTTAATTTTTCTGGATCTATGTCCTGCCACTCGACTTCTTCAATTATATCCCCAATCTGATCTACTCTATTCTTGAGCTCGAGTGATTCAAGAAGACTCAAATCATGGCTAAAAAAGGATACATCGACATGAAATAACACATACGGATAGTACATAACATGATGCTAAGATGATGATATCTAGAGGTTACAAAGCACGTGACTAACAAGGAATGTATACACAAGTGAAACAGTAATATAAATGGTTGACATAATACATTTTTTAAAGAAAGAACATGTATATAGCAATACAAAACGCATTCTTCCATTAGTAATGACTGCATTAGACCCCAATTCAACTCCAAGCTGCCAAGATAAAAACTGCGAAACGTGCTTTACATAGTAAGTTGTTAACAAAAATATTCATATAGCATAATTCAAGCACTATTTTAAACTTTTTATTATGCATGACATGATTGCGTGATTAGAATAATTACATACAATATTTAGTTACTTTTAATTACATTTATGACTTATCAATATAAATGTGTCTATTTGGATTAGAAACATCACATTTTTTTTAAAACATCCATAAAAATTATATTGACCTTCTACATAAAAAAATTATACAAGTTTTTTATTAAAAATACTATCATTTTTTACTTCCCCAAAACTCAAACCCTAAAACCTCTCAACATTCAACAAAAAATATGAATCAAATTATGATTTCAATTTATGCCTTTCAACTTTAAAATATGAAATCATTCGTTACATTATTATCTACCTATATACGTATTTATTTTCTTCAAATTTTGTTGTTAAGGGCTTTAAATTAGAGTTTTAATTTTTTTTTTTAAAAAATTGAGAAAACAAATCTTAATTTTTAATAGTTTTTTAGGTTTAATTTACCAGTTTTACTGACACATACTCATCTTTTTTAATTTTGATTGAATTTGGACAAATTAGGGGTTATGGTTTCTCGAATATGTTCTTGGTTTGCAGAATGGGGTTTCGACATGGTTCATCGATTGTGTTATTGGGTTGCAGGTTGGATTTTAAACCAATGAGTCAAAACTCTTAGTTACAACGGTAGCTAATTTCGAACCTCGAGGTCAAAATTAATGTATTTTTTGTCCGGTCATCCTTTGAACTTCTTTGGTGCTCCGAGGAGGATCCATAGCTAGTAGGGCATTAAGTTGATCCGGGTCATGCTGAATTCCTTTTTCACTTATTATGTAGTCCAAGAAGTTTCCAGATCGGACCCCGAAAACACACTTTTCAGGGTTTAGCTTTAAGTTTACAACCTCTATATTATAAAATGTTTCTTGAAGGTCAGATATATGTGCATCTTCCTCGAAGCTTTCTATCATCATGTCATCTATATAAACTTCTATTTTTCTGCCAATCTAATTAGCGAAGGCGTTATTTACTAATTTTTGATAAGTAGCTCCAATATTTTTCAATCCGAACGATATCACCTAATAACAATAAAGACCTCTGTCCATAATAAAAGTAGCGTGGTCTTGATCCTTCGGATATACTTATATCTGGTTGTATCCTGAAAATTTATCCATGAAAGATAAAAACTTATTCCCAGAAGTGGAATCCACCAACTAATCTATCCAGGGAACATGATAAAGATCTTTGGGGTATACTCTATTAAGAAATCAGTAAAGTCGATACACATGCACCATTTGTCATTCTATTTCTTGACTAAGACAGGGTTGGCAGTCCATAAAGGGTATTGGGACTCTTTTATGTGGCCCATCTTGGTCAGACGATCAACTTCTTGAACAATCACATCTGTTTTTTCTTTAGAGAAACCTTTTTCGTTGTACAACCGATGCAACATCAGTTCGCACAGATAATTTGTGGCAAATTATATCAGTTGACACTCCGGTAACATCCTCATTGCACCAAGAAAATACATGTTGATTATTCATTAAAAAAGACAACAACTTGTGTTTCAAACTTGGTGCCAGCTTGGTATCAATTTTAATATTCTTGCCCTCAGCTAGGGAATAGGTTTCAACTTCCTCTATGGGTATTATGACACTGAGAGCCTCCTTGGGATCATCAATTTTATTCTCATTGATGGAAGGCTCCAGTAGCTGCTAATCTCTGTTAATCTTGACTACCTCTTCAAACTTAGAGGCGAGGGCCATTGCATAACATTCCCTGGCTATCTTTTGACTGCTTTGGACAACACCTACTTGCCCCTGGACAATATATTTCAAACATTGGTGGACCGTAGAGGCCACCGCATGCATTTTGGAAAGCCAAGACCTCCCAAATATTGCATTGTAAGATATTGGGCAATCCACCACAACAAATAGTACTCTCATAATTTTCTTAAATGGTCATTTTCCCAACAATACATTTTCTTCAAATTCCCCAATCACATTTGCAGAACTTCCTGTGAAGCCCACGATGGTTATGTTCGAGCACTGTATATCTGAAGGGTTCCTCATCTGTTTTTAGGAGCTCAAAAACAAGATGTTTTCCGAACTGACTATGTCAATCAGGATTCGACGTATATCATTTTCCCTATTGACGCATTTATTACCACAACGTCTTGTTGAGGCCCTGCAATATCTCTTAGGTCATTCTTATAAAAAACTATAAAAGGAGATGGGTTTTGATACAAGTGTGTGGATATTTTTCCATCCAAATGGGTGGTAAAATTGTGGATATGCCTCTTCATTGATGAACTAGAAGGTGCAGTCACAGTGTCCCCTCCAACAAATGGTTAGAGATTCAAAAAATTTAATCAAACCAGAGACAATTTTAGTCTTGTCTGTTATCACCCTACCCAATTCCGACTCGGATCCAGATCAAGGTACTCATAATCTATATCAAACCTTTCAGTGATCACCACATAATCTTCATGTGTAGACGTTCCAGGATTGCTTGAAGGAGCAGTTCGGGGAGTATTGGCATGGGATTGTGCATCCGGTCTGCTTCCTCCTCGCTTTTTGATATAGCCCCCAACTTACCTCTCTCAATGAGATTCTGGACCTCTTGTTTCAAGGCTATACAATCGTGGGTATCATGTCTTATGTCATTATGGTATTTGCATAAACGGGTACTCCGGTTTTCTCTGGGAGACTGCAATGCTGGTGGCTTTCGGAAATGTACTTTATTTTTAGTTTTGTCATAAATTGTAGCCATACTTTCCTCTAATTCAGCAAACCACTCAGGTTGGACTCATGGTCCCCTCTTGTTTCTGACCTGTTGGTTCTAATTTTAGCTAGATTGATTGCCTTGATTGGTTAGACCTCTGTTCAGTCTTCTTTGAACTGTAACCAGAATGATTAGTTGCTTGAGGAGTTGATGTTGTAGTAGTAGACATAATTTGGCAATGTACTCTGGTTTTCTTTATTTCCTCAACATTAATCTGTTTTCCAACTTAGTTAACAACCCTCTCCAGGTCATAGCCTTCTTCCGAGTCACTGAATTGGCTAGATTACCCGGATTTAAACCTTGTCCGAGGGAAGCAATTGTAACTTGTTCAAAGAAATATGCTAGCCCATTTTTGGAATTCACAAACCAGTTGATATACTCCTTCAGAGATTCATTTGGCTCTTGAGCACAATGGATAATGGTATCCCCATTACCCTTGAGCTTCTTGCTTCCAACGAACTACCTCCGGAAGGCAACCCAAAATATATCAAAAAAAATTATACATCCTTGAGGGAGAATATTATACCACTTGAGGGCGCTTTCCGTGAAAGTTTGGTCGAAGGCCCTACACAACAGTTTGATACGTCATCGAAGTTCATCATGAAGTTCTTAAACTGCTCCAAATGGTTGTCCATATTTCTGCTCCCATCATATTTCTCCATTTTAGAGCTGTCAAACATCTTGGGAAGATGTTTGGAGAGTTTTTTTGCAGATAAAGGTGATTGTCTCCAGTTCTTGTTACGACTGAAAACAGTATCTTCATTTCGAGTAGCGAAAATACCTGGTTCGGACTGGAGAGCAAAGGGATCAATCAGCAACTGGTCAATATGCTGATTAGATATACCATTACCCTTCCCATAGTGTCTCTTAAGCATGCCATGCATATCCCCTTTCTTGAATGTTTTTAGTTATCCTCGTTATATTTTTTTGACCATCCTTCATCACTTCTTGAGGACACTGATTCTTCAAATTCTGCCTCATCAGATGAGCTGCTGGAAGATTCTGAAGTAGAACTCTCCACATGTTTAGATCGGTGTGTTTTCTTAGAATTGAGATGCGTCTTTAGAGACTGCTCATTCTCTCCAGGATTGTCAGTCTGGTGAAATACCGACACAGTGGATTTCTCTTTAACCTTTTTTCTGCCTGTTTCAACGCTCTCAATGCCTCTATCTCAGCCCTTAACTGTCTGCGCTCCTCAATAGTGTATTAATTGTTTTCCTTTGCAACTTCCACCTTAAGAGGTGGAACAATCTGCGCATTTGTATCCATCAGAACTATTTTGTGTGCTAGTTTTTAATATGAAATTCAGGCACCGACGTGCTCTCACTATGGTCGCCAATTTGGTGTGGGTTATCTCTGATTGAGGGTAATTTTATAAAGTTTTTTGGGAATTTAATGTTTAAGGTGGAGTGTAGTGAGATAATTAAGGTGTGTGCTTGTATTAAATTCTGATCACCCCCATTAATGAAAGTGGTTGGGGTATTTATATTTAATTAATGACCCATGGGCCTTTCGAATCGGTTATGGGTTTAAGTTAAGTTTAAAAACCCATTTGTCAAGGTGTGAAATGACCAACACCTAGCTTAGTCACATTCCACTACATTTGTCCTGTTCAATTTATTATTGCAGTGGCTTGGTCCGAACTGCCCTTCGGATAGAGATAAGTTTTTGTGTAAAAAATATCCGACCTTATTAGGTTCAGCCCGATAAATCGTTTCGTTGATGAATGTGCGCTTTCAGCACTTATATAAGAAACTGAATAACAGATCGATTGTGTTATTTTAATTACTATAATATATAAAGGTGAATGATCTTACCAATTAGTTGTCGTATATTCATAGTGCTTGATAAGGTTAGTGTGCGTATGTAATAAATTTTTACCATACAGTTTGAGCCAAAATGTTTCAGCATACTCCAAGGCTTTTCAATATGCTATAAACGTTTCCTTTATGATGTTAGTTTTGATAGTTCTAAAAATATTCAGACCCTAAATCCGCTACCAGACAAAGTTGTAACTGAGTATAAAGAGAGAAACACAATATTTAGAAAGAGAAAGTGGTAAAAAAATAGTCAATTTATATTAAATATTTCACCCCTCCCCATAAAAGGAATCTTACTTTATATAGTAGTGGACCTTGACCCACATGGGTGATCCATTTTATCTTATTCCTACCCTTATTGACTCTAATTCTACTCATACATTCATTATTTACAAGATAAATCCTCATTCTTTCTTACTTTATTATTCTTATTACAAACTATTATTACAATGCAAAAATACCACTGTGCTTCAACGACCCGCTTGTGCCCAAATAATTTATGCCCTTATTAGTAGCCCTCATAGTCCTTGCAAGAAAATCGAGCGAGGACTATGCTTTCAACTTTAGGGTCGGGCATTCACGACTTCGACTCCTGAGAATTCTGGATTGGTCTTTCACAATTTTTGACTGATCTAGTGTCTTACAATGGGTTTTCATGACTTTAAAACGACAATTGTCAATGATCGGGGCTTTTCAACTCCCAATAATCGATACTATTTGGAACGAGTTGTTTTGACCTCAAATTACTAATTTTCTTGCATAATTTTATCTTTTCAGAGGTATTAAGGACATTTCTTAAAGCCTACATTTATTGGGCATACTTGCTTTGTTTGGTTATACCAAGCCAATTAGTCTTGCTGAAAAAGAGACTGTGTTGTGATCTAACACATGTCTTCTATTCATTAGATGTGTGTCGCTCGTAATTATTAGGAAAACGCCTCTTGAACTACCCGAGGCTCAAATGATGGTGCTAGATCACTAGCCCTACAGGTGTGTCATAATGGGACATGTGTCCGCCTATAATTCGATGTGCGTCAGTTCGTAGTTTCAAAAAATAACTCTTGGACTTCTTGAGGCTTCAATTGATTTCTCTACGAAAGTAACCGTTGAGGGGGTGGCTCATCTATATATACTCTTCATTATTTCATTGTTTGCTTTCAAAGAATTTATAGAGAGATAAAGAGAGACTTGGTGATCGGATTTTCTAGAGAGATAAAGTACGTTATCACCTCTGTTTATGGAAAAACCTAAACAAAGTAAAAAAATTATTTTTGGTATCTATGACTGCTTTAATATCTCTGAGAGAGCTACCAAATACCAAGTTGTGGGTGTAATTGACAGTTCCCCGATGCTATCTTCTCATACGATTTTATATAGTACTTTCCACTCTGAAAGGTGCAGCGCAGCGCGGGTCATTCAGGATACGCAAAGGATTCCCAATGATGATGTTACTGCCACTACTATTGTTGCTAAGTCCAAAGATGAGACAATTCGTATCCATGACCATCCCGAACCAATCGTAAGCCAAACCTCCCCTATCCCTTCCCTTCAAGGAATTGGCCATCGCTAAAAGGGCCTTTCAAGTTAAAGGGAAACAAAAATAAATTACTCAAGCTGCTAAAAGTCAAACTACAAGGAAAACCAAAGTCATTTCAAAAGAATCAATAGGCGCCAAGAAGGCATTGCCTTCGAAAATGATCCAAAAAATAATGATCGATGTTATTGAGAATCATGCCGCCGATAGGTCAGTTGATGCCCATAAGGAGTCAACCATCACGAAAAAAGGATTGATTGCCAAATCAAAACGAAAGGTAGCGCCTGACGGTGGTGAGACTAAAAATGTCGAAAGAACCGATTCCACTCATATTCCTGACGCTAGCGGCCGAATTGATGCCGGATCAGTTGTTGTTGACCATAGATAAGGTAAGAAACTTACTATAGAGAGCATCAATGTTGCTAATAATGCAGAGGACGATGAGTTTTTGCCTCCTGAAATAACCAAGGTATTGATCGGCTATCATAGCAGTCTGACGAGGCCGCATACAATTACCCTTTATATCCATAAGTATTTTTAACACTAATGCCCATGAGATTTTATAATTGAAGGTTAGTTGGGGAATTCTTGAGTGCGTAAACATCCATTTCTCGACGTATGGAGAAATTCCCTTATCCATGTGAGAGAGGGAGCTAGCTGTATTTTTTGACGTTTTGAATTGGGGTATCAATTTTCCACTAGATCTTTAGATATTAGGATATTTCGAGCTGGTAGAACTATGTCTATGCCAGTTCACGCCCAATGCTTGGTTTACGTTGATGGTTTTATGACGTCACACTTATCAGGGATATGGATGCCGATAGAGGAATTTATGGCGATCACTCATATATCAAAAGTTATGAATCTTCATTTTCTTTAATATTTCCTTAGCCAACAACTTGAAGATAGTGAACGACCTGCTAGAGACCGACAAGACATAAAAACATCACTTTGTGTTTATTGGTGAGGCTTGAGAGAATGAATGACTTCACTCAAAAAACAACCTGAGGGGCCTTACCCTCAAATGGGTTTAGGAAGGTATGTTTATATCCTTATTGTCGTTTTTCTTGTTTTCTTTTTATTTACAAACATTTCTTTGACAGCCCATAAGGCAAAATTGCTAGCTCTGAAAAAAAGCATCTACCATCGACCAAAGAGACCTTTGCTGAGTTGCATGACTGGGCCCGAAAAAAAATTAAGGACGAGCTTTCTACCGATGCTTCCTTCATGTAAACCTGATCAACAACCATCTCTGGCGCTGCTCAGATGATGACCTAACGGATGAGCGATTGATGGTGTTTCTCGATCCTGCCGATTTGGTTGAGAGATTGTATACCTCTAACGTGAAAGTCATCCTTCCAAAACGCAAGAGGGCGCCCAAAAAATGGCCCAAAACTGATGACTTATTTGATCCTTAATTGGAAGCTTCTGAATCTGAGGCCACAGTTATGGAGACTCCTGATCCCAAAACCATAGTTTTGGAGACTATTGATCCCGATGCCATGGTGGTGGAGACTGTGGATCTCGAAGCCACAATTTTTTCTTAATGACCATGTTGTTAACGTAGGGACCCCACCGAGAGATGGTGAAGACAAAATCAAACTGAGGAGAGAAACCAAATAAAGCATCGGTTGAGAAAGGTGGAACAAAAAAGGCATGAGTTGCCACGAAAAAAACAACCAAGTTGCAACTGTCCTAACACCTGATCCTACCATGGTCGAGCAAACTATAATTTTGACCATGTTTGAACAACATAAGGAGGGAACAAAAATACTACTTCATGGCGTTAGATTAGAGAAATAGAAGGTTGTGGAGAAAAGGAGTCTTGCAAGACATGACACTGAACTCGTGCAACTCAGGGGGGATCTAGGTGTAGAATGTACGGGAAACCCAACAGATAAACGCGTTGTTGAAAATTTGTTATCCTTGGACCCGTCAGGACCATACAACACCGTAACATTCCCTGAAAACAATTTATCTTCCCCGGTAAACGACACAACTCCCGCGAATGAAGGAATAATGCTTAAAACCCCACGGCCCATGCTTCATCTTCTTGTAAACAATAGTTATGTTGATCGTGACTTATCTGATGATTCTTCTCCCTCTGGATCAGCTAAGACGGCAAGACACAGTCGCTATCTCATTGTACCATATGTTGGATCCTCTTGCCTTAAAGAAAGGAAAACCAAGAAGTTAACTGACAAAGTGTCAGAGTCTAAGGGCCGAATATCTCAACTGGAGGGACAAATCAATGAGCAAGATCTTTGTTCAAGGAAGTTGGAGCTAAACACCAAAGCAAGAGTCAAGCGTGCCACTATATGGGCTAAATCAACCGAACGCGAGCTTCATGAAAAAAGAAACAAAATGGAAAAAGTCAAAGGTCAAGTATGATAAGACCATTAATATTTGGCACTCCACAAAGTTGAAAGACTCTTTAGGTCCAAATTATGAAAATATTGTTGATCAACCAAAGTTGAAAGACCGTTTAGGCCAAATTATGAAAATAATGTCGATCAACCAAAGTTGAAAGACCTTTTCGGTCGAAATTATGAAAATAATATTGATCAACCAAAGTTGAAAGACCTTTTAGGTCCTACTTATGAAAATAATTTTTAACCTTGAATCCTGCAAATGTTATAAAGGAATCACTTTATATTAACAAATCAGTTTTTTTCAGACACCTCGTTATAACCTTCCTGCGCCACCAATGTAGGAAATAGTGCGTCCCCGATCAAAACTGTTAATAAAAAGATAAAAACAAAATTACATATTCAAAATTAATCTAAATACAACTTGAGATGTTTTATGTTCTATGGATGCCAAATGTGTCGGTCTTCTTTATATTTTATTCGATATGTGCCCGACTTTACTTTCTTTGTTACATAGTATGAGCCTTCCGAGTTTAGAGCCAGTTGTCTGAGGCTCTTATATTTGGTATGCATAAGTACATTTCTTAGGACCCTATAGCTGACCTTAAACTATCTTCCTCAAATGTTTGAAGCATACCTGCTTCATATTAGGGTATGATAATACAATAAATTCAGATGTGCGTGACTTCATTTTTCCTCGATCAAGTCAGGGGAAAGACGTTAACCTTTTTTTTACCGCTTTCTGAATAATGTCTGACCCTATACGATAGGAACATAGTTTCTGAGGGATTCATAACATATATACCATATACCATAGTATAAAGCAATTCTCGAGTCGCAATGCGATTAGTAGTTTGATATGCCCACAAAACCTCCTGCAAGTAGTCTGGCCACTTTTGGGCTTTCCCTACAATTTTTTATTTAGAATGTCGATTATATTTCTATTAGTTACCTCAACCTAGCCGTTTACTTGTGAATGAAAAGGTGATGAAAAACATTTTTGAATTCCTCGAGAAGAACAAAAATTCATCATTTCACCATTGTCGAACTATAGACGATCCATATTTAATCTCATTGGGACACCAAAGCGACAACATGTGTTCGATAAAATGAATTTAATTACATATTTAGCTCTTGTCTCAGAAATATTTTTGGTTTCAACATACTTAGATAATTACTCCACTGCAACCACTATCATCAATCTTCCCCATGTTGCCATCAGTAGTGGCCCCACTAAATCAATCCCCCACTGATCAAGATATTACCCTTCGGTAACAGATTCATGCGGTGCGGCGGGCATGTGAATCGAATTTGCAAATCACTAACAAGTGTGACACCTCTTGACCAAGTCTTTTTCGTCGGCTGCTATCGTGGGTCAACAAAACCTGACAACAATTCTAATCAAGGCCTTAAACTCACAATGAGATGACCACTATTCATCATGAAACTCAGACATTACTACTTGTGACTCTTGTGTCCAAGGCACTTTAACAAAAGTATGCTCAAATATTTCTTATAAAGTATACTGCCTAGGATTACAAACCCATGGGCCTTGAACTGTATCTTCTTTTCCAATGCCTTATCCATTGGTAAATGTTATTAATCAAGAATTCATGAATGTTATATCTTCAATATTTGTTGGCAATTTTCAAGATTTAGCAAGCTATCTCAGGTCGGCTAACCAGCTCATAACCTTTAATTATTGAAGGGTATTCTTGCGTTATGATCCATGGGTAATCTCCAGTGTATGACGTGGTTCCAAAATAATCTGCTATTATATTTTCTGCTCTATGGACATGTTGGTACGTAATCTTTTCAAAAACCGCAGCCAAAATTTTCAAGGTGCCAAGTACTGGACCATATGTTTCTTTCTTGCCTCGGACTGCCCAATAGCATGATTAATCAACAATTGGGCATTGCTGATTAATCGAATTTGTTTGGCCCCGCAAACCTGCGCAAGTCTCAATCCTGCTAATGTCGCTTTACACTCAGCCTTATTATTCGTGGATAATAAACCAAACTGTATGGCTTGACGCATTGCTATTTCTAAAGGTGCGGTTACTTGGACTTTCGATCCACACCCACTAAAGCTTGATCCTCTGTACGTTTGGATAACCCATTTTGTTGGCTCGTTTTTCTGATCAACCTAAATTTCCTCTTGTCGGTCATAATGAAATTTAACTAAAAAACCAGTCAACATTTGACCTTTGATTGTCGTTCTTGGCTCAAGATCGATCTCGATCTCGAAATCGTTCTTGACATTTGACCTTTGATTGTCGTTGTATAAAACCTTAAGTCATTTGACCCAAAATATTTGGACCCTAAATCCACTACCAAACAAAGCTGTAACAGAATCTAGAGAGAAAAAGTGGTAAAAATAGTTATTCTATATTAAATGTTTCACCCCTCCCCATAAAGAGAATATTACTTTACATAGTAAAACTAGTGTGTCACGGCCCATATAAGTGACCCACTTTATCTTATTCATACTCGTATTTACTCAAATTCTACTTACACATTCATTATTTACAAGATAAGTCATCCTTCTTTCTTACTTGATCATTATTGTTAACCCGCTTGAGCCCGTATCATTTATGCCCTTATCATGTTTGACCGCAACTTTGAATCAATTTTCAAAGCCACGACCTTATTCCAGGATTCTTAAAACTCGTTGAAAACTTTTTATTCATGGAATAACTTTTTCGTAGCGGCTATAATATTTTTGTTTATATTTCACTTGTATAACATGTGTCTCGTGTCCAAAATATATTGTTGAATGTGCCCACCAATGCTAGTTACCTATTTGTCACTATAACATTAGTTAATGCACACTAATTTTATTTCATGAACAAGTAAAGTCGATCGAACGTCCAAGTGTAGTTTGCTAACTTTTTCACATCATATGAAAACAAGTGCAATGGAAACAATTAAACTCCTTGGCGTAACCCAATAATTTTAAAACAATGACAAATTATACCTAGTAGCCTTGTATGTACTATTCATGCTTAAAACCTGTGGAAATATCCTTATGGATGTCAAGTGCGTAAGAAAATAGATATCTAATAACTTTAAATTCATCAGTTGTCCTCCTATTCATTTGATATTATTGTTTTCCTTCATTTTTCTCAATAGATATTGCATTTTCGATATATCAATCATCCTCATGATACAACCTTTATACCTCACATTGTAAATATTACATATGTTGGATATGATACCTCGTTTCTCATTTCTAAAACCAACTAAATTTTTCCAAGGACGAGAGTCAATTAAGGAAAATTAATTAACGATATATTATTCTATTTTTTAACATTTCCTTGCTCTGAGGAATCCTTCAAAGAAAATTACGGGTGAATGATAATGAGTTGGGCAATGCTAAAAATTGTACATATTTTATTGGATCTTACACCGCTAGATCTCGTACCATTTTGCTAGATCTCTCACTAAGTTTTAGACATCTTTACCCTTTTTAGAAAAATAATATATAAAATAAGATTGATAAATCTCTCGCTTTTTTCCCATTTTTTCTTTACACCTTTAAAAACCTCTCAAAAAACCAGCAATCAAAACATTTTGTTTTTCTTGAATCTGACCTCACAACTGTATAAATGTATGTCATACAACCTTAGTACTCTATTTTTTTCCAATTTATATATCTTGGTAGATATTTAAATTAGAATTTATGATTTTAAATTTTGTGATTTTCATATGCTTTGAGTTGTTGTTTTGTTAATTTGATAACCTAGCATTGTAAGTGAATTGTGGCTCTGTGTTTTGCATTTGATTTTGAGCGGAATAGTGCATGAAGTTGTGTTTTAGGGTTTCAGATTTCTGGGTTGCTCTGAAATATGTTTGTCGCACGACATATGCAACCAGCGACATGTGCGACCATACCTGATGAATTCGCACATGTCATGCGACACTGAAGGGTGTTTGCCGCAAACTTCATGCGACAAAGCCAAAGTTTTCATTTTAATTATAAATCGTTTTAAATCTGGATAATAAATATAAAAAAATACAAATAAATAATTCTATTTAATTATCTTAAAAGAGAATTAAATGAGTTTAAAAACTAAAAAACAGTGTAAAGATTGGATAATAAATAACCAATGATTATTCTTGACTCGAATAAATACCCAATAATTTTGAATCAAAATAATCAAAATATGATTAATTAAAGGGAGACTTACTTAATCGGTCTAAAATTTGTCTCTATTTATCCAAACATACCCTAACATATCCATTTTACAAATAGATCCAACCTATTTAGAAAAAAGACTCAATTTCAAAGTTAAATAACGGGTTATAATTAACATTAAGATATGTTAATAAATTTTATATTATATCATTAATCATTTAAAATTAAATTTGTGTAACAATTATTTTATATTTTAAACATTCAAATAGTTTTATTATTAATGCCTTATTTTACAGATTATATATATATATATATATATATATATAAGTCGTATAATATATTATAAATTTTTTAAATTTTTTTAAAATTTCCAAATTAAATTTCATATTAAATTGTTGGTATCTTCTATAATATATTAGATATTTTAATATTATAATAAAATTAACTAAAAATTCATAATTAAAAATCGGATTATAATTTACTTTAAAATATGGTAATTAAAATCTAAAAATTAAATAATAGATTATCCACTTATTTTCCAAACTCAAAGTCAACACTAAATTACATATGGCGTGTGATTATTAATAAAACTGAAACAAAAATATAAGAAGTTATTTCCAAAAATTACAAATGATCCTCGTGATTGAAATCTAAAAAAAACAGCACAGTTCCCCGTCTTCCATGTTATTTTGATGTTTATTAGATTTGTGGTAAAACAAATTGGGGTTTAATGTAAGATTGGTTTTGTTTTTAGTGTTGTGGTAAAAAAAATTAGTGTCAAAATGTAAGATTTCTGTTAGGATTTAATATTAGGGCTAGTTTTTATGACAATGACGATTGCGTAAATACTTGGTAAAGAAAGGTTTTGTTTTTAGTGTTGTGGTAAAAAAATTAGTGTCAAAATGTTAGATTTCTGTTATGGTTTTAGATTAGTTTTAGATTAGGGTTAGTTTTTATGACAATGACGATTGCGTAAATATTTGGTAAAGAAATGTTAGTTTTGTGTTTTGAAATTTTAGTTATAAAAAATGGGGGTAGAGTGAGACATCCAACAAAATATGTTCAATTTCTAGTCTAGCTCTTATGAGTTCTCCATAAAACTTCCAAATACTATAAATCAACATCGATCGAATGAGCTCTAAGTTAAAAAAATCATTATATAGATCATTATATTATTTTGTGCTCGTAGATTTTATATTTTTATTTTTAGCTTCTTCTTTATATTTACTAGACCTCTCGTTTTTTTTTCTTGTTACATTCATCATGATTGTTTTTTGCTAACACATATCATAGTTATACACGGGTTAAACAACCATATTACAACTCTAACCACATCTAATTTTGACAATAAATATTAATATTAGATATCATTAAATAAAACGAATTAGTATATATAATTTCCACCAAGTTAACAGAAATTTATTGTAACTCTTACTATTTAATTTTTACCTCATTGATAAAATTAATTTTTGTTCATCATATTTGGTTTTTATCCAAAAGATTAAAAAAATTCAAATTTAACCTTATGCTGATAATTTGAATTGTTTGGTATCTTTTTTTAAAAATATTACTTGAATAAAGTATAAATCGATGTTTAAAAGCTAGATCATCGTTCAATGTGTTTTTTTTGGGTTTAATTTAGACCCGATATACTTTTTTTTCATTAAATTAATTTGAACTAAAATGGGTTGTTTTGAAAAATATATATCTAAATTTGGTTTAGATGATTTTTGTTTTATAGTTTAGGATATGTGATTAATTTAAAAAATTAAACGGATTATTTTCTAAATTAGATTAATTATTATATATGATATGATAATATAATGAATATTTATTTTTATATAAAAGTGTTGTAGATAACGTTTTAATACAAATAAAGATATTTTTTGTCTAAACTTTTATTTATCTATGGTTAATTTTCAATTTATATATTTGTTATAATAACTATATTTATATTTAAAAAATACTTAATATAATATCGTCCTTTCATTCGTGAAAGTTTAAGAAAATTTAGGATTTGTGCATAAAAAAGTATATTAGTTTGTCAATATTTGACAATATATTGTATAGATCGTTCAATGGTTGACTAAAAATTTGATGGTTGTTCTAATTACTAAATAATATATTTATATAATATGGTTATACATAATATCTTATGTTTTTGAAAACTAACTAGTATTTTGGCTTTCTCTCAATTAAAAACTATTCAGTTTGGATTTTCCTCAATTAAAAGCTTTCGGTTTTAGTTTATTGACATAAAAACATTTTTTTATTTTGTAAAAATGGTGAAAAAATTAAGTTTTTTTTAGTAAAATAAGTTTTTTTATCCTCACCATGTTACTCATTGAAAATGGGTTAGGTTATATCTCGTCACGTTTCATATTTTTATTTTTATCGTATTTTTTGTTATATCTCTCATCATATTTTGATATTTTTATTTAATTAAAAAACCGATATAAGTGGATTTTATTATATTATTTTACCATAACTCAATTCTAGCAAAATACTCGCTTCTATCTCAGTTCAGAACTTACTTAAAGGTATATATTATAATTAATAGGGTATCAATTTGTTTTTATTTTGATCATTTAACCTTTGTTGTTTAAATTTTTATAAACAAATTCCATTTTTGTATGTTTTAAATTGTTTGTTGGATGTTTAGTTTGTTGTGTAGTGTAAGGTTTAGGGCGTTCTACATTTTGCATGTTTGTTTGTCACTTTTGGGAAAGATTTGAGGCAATTGTATTTAAGATGTTTTTATGGTTTCGTGCTCAACTTTGCACAAACCGTGGAAGATGATAGACATGATCGCACGATTTTATGCAAAGGTTGAGGTTATTTATGCACGTTGCATGTAATATTTGTTATGTAATTCGTATATATTCATGTGAAATTTATATGTTGTTCAATTTGTTTTTTCGTCTGATTTCGATATGTTATGCGATAGTTTTATAATAGATTTGATATGTGACTTCACTAAAAAAATACAATCTATGATTTATGAGTGTTTTACGTGTTTGATTGAAAACTTACTTGTTAAAAACATTTCTAACGTAATTTTTGATTTTTTTTGCAAGATAAATACATATATGAACATTGTTAATGAATTATGTCGAGGAAACACATCAGATGTTACCGAGCTTGAGTAACGACTTTTAGTCGTAGGTGATTCATCTTCTTGTAGTGTGTATATTCATAAGTGATAAAATATTCAAGATTTATCCGATGAGGATCATAATCATTCTTCTACTAAAGTTTCTATTGTCGATACTTTAAGGCCAAACCTAGATATGGTGTTTTGTAACTCATTATCTCACGTTATTGATGTGTACTAGGTGTATATGAATCACGAGGCACAAAAAAATTTCAATAGTGATGTTAGTTTATTAAAATTATATGTTTGAATATAAATGGTTAGTTATGTTATTGATATATTTTTATATATTTTTAGGCTCGAGTCTTCATATGATGTTTCATACTATACGAATATGCTTCGAAGATGAACCCTTGATAGTCAGACCTAGGTCATAGCGAAGGTTATAACGGAACCTTTCAGTTTTCTCATTGAGAACCCGCGCCATTAATCGACATATGTCCCTTTTGTTGAGGCATTTAGTTAGCGATGAGACTAAAACATCGTTTATCCATTTTATTTTTAGTGAGATACGGTGAAACTAAAATATATCTATGTGATTACGAGTCTTCCGGTTGAGGATGCTTGGTTTGACCTTCATGTCTTCCATGACAATACTGACATGTTTGAGTATATGTCATAGATGCCCAATAGCAGTGTTACAAATGCTAGAGTGAAGCTCTTGTTGAACAATAAGAGCAATAATATTGTTCGTCTAATATAAATACAAGATATATTTACTAGTAGAAGTTATCAGGATAGTGCGAGAGTCGCTTGGTCACCAAGGTTACGTGAGATAATCTATATGGACTAGGTTGTTACATATTTTCCAACAAGACCAATACTATTTTTTCCTTGACTATATAGAATTAAAGGATACAAGATTGACATGAAGATATAAATTAGGATAGTTGATATTGGCCCTGTTATACCATTCATTTTACCAGATTTTGCTTCACGACACAAGTGATTTTAGGGGCTTCATCGAGATGTTATAGGTGTAGATATTCGATCATCTTTATATATTAACGACTCTATTATACATTGAGTATGATATCACATTATCTAACTTGTGTAGATATGAACCAATGAGTATTCACACACAACCACGTACTCAGGATCATTTCGACACCCTATATCAATGTTTGGAGAGAACTAGGTTAGTTCAGTTTTATATTTGAGAGTTTTTACTTAACTTTTTATGAATTAATATATATTAACATTTGTATCCTATTTTATTATTAGGTCAACTTGTGACATCACTTTGATAGATGTAATGTTTTAAGTCGTTCGACATCATCGTAGATTATTATTCAATTTGTTTGGCTTGATGGATGTGGCATATTCAAATGATACTATGTCCACTACAAAATGTTTTCCCATAATAGTAGAAGTACCGAAGTGAGTTTAATTTAGAATCGATCTACATAAATTAATTGAATATGACATGCTATATACTATTACAATAGATTCCATGTTATCAAGTTGGACTTAAGAGTGTGAACATAGATTATCATATTCGGTGGATGAAAAACTTATTATTACATATTGGTCAACGCAAAGTCGCTTGCCTCCTAGACATATATTGGTAAGAACCCTCATTTAACCACGTATGCGACCAATAAAGATTATGGTCGGTATGACATTTTTCATATTAAGGCATGTTATGACACCATTCATATAGATAAGAGATGTGATTTCTCACTTGAGTGTTTTCATAGTGCGTATGTGCATACAAATAGGGTTTATTTTAATATCGTGTTATGATTTTGTTTTAGATTTTATTTTGACTATGTTTTAGTTCAAATGCAGTTTAATATTATTTGTATCTAAGGTAAAAACCTGGTATGTTTTTAGGATCCTTAAATATTTCCGCCTAGTTTTGACGTCGTCCCGCCCCATGAAGCTTGTGATGGATCGAAATGGTCCTTTTGGCAAAGATGGTACATCTTGTAGACTAATGTATCCCAAAAATATTTTCCATATTATTGCATGGTTTTTCCGACTACTTCAATGAATTTTTTCAAATAAGAATCTTTGACACAATTTTACTTATTTTTTAGAGTTTTTTGGTTAATTTTTACAACAAATAATGGATCTATTTATATAGTATCATTCAAAAATAACATAATCCATGATGACATATCAGATTTTGATACATGTCAGATAAATATATCGTAATCCTAAAAACTAATCAAATAGTGACACATCTTGGATAAAGATAATGTAACAAACAATGATGGATGACTTGTTAATACACGTTATAATATGAGTTACAAAACAATTTCTCATCTTAACACGTGAACAATACAATTCAGTATTAATGTATATCTCACCATAATATGATGTGATCAATATATTATAATTTTACAACATATATCATTATAATTTGATACATTACATGTTCGAACAAAGTAAATACATAAAATCATAATATAAAAAAGTTTAAGCATTACATAATTAAGTATGAACAAAAAATAATATAATCAAACATGATATAAACCAAGTTCAAACATTACATAAGTAACAATTTTAGAAATAGAAAAACACATTTGACGTGATAAAGTTTCACATATTTTTTGTCAAACTAGTAACCGTTAATTTTTCATCAATCAAAATTGGTGGCTTGATTTGACTTTTTTTTGACTATTTGATAGTAATATCACATGCATTTGCTTCGTCACTGGTGAGGATAAAAACAGCTTGGGAGTTACTGTCACAAGTGTTAGGAAAAAATCTTCTTTTATTGCTATGGGGTCTGACTCTGACCATTCCCCGGATAAGTTAATCATGAAAAGGCCAAGTCGGTTGGTCAAAGGGCTTTCTTCTAAAAACACACCCTCGAAATCGGGGGCAAAAAATAGTGAATCAGGGTCTGGGGCAACTATAAGGGCTCCCCGGGAGAGGCTGTCAGGACTAGAGGCCAGCAGCCCACTACCCCCCAAGGAATCTTCTACCTCAGCAACTCAAATTGAGGTGAGAAGTCGAGTAAATACGGACAGGCAACAGTCCGGAGGATCAGCTCTGCCAAGCCTCAATCCTCCCCGGACTATTTCTACTGAAGCTCCCCCAACGATTATGGAGGAGAGGATGGAGGACTCCACTGAGGAGGTTAGATTTGAGTCCGAGTCCTCCGGACAGGCTGATACTGCTATTGTTGTTGCCAAGAAGGGCAAAGAGGACTTATATCTGAGGCGTCCGGACCTGCCGGAGAGCCTTGAAGGGAGAGTGGGGCCATGCTTTCATAAAGTTGAGTTCAAGTATCTTTTGGCCTTGCTGAAGCCCAAGTATGCGTTCATCCATACTTCAGATCTGGGTAGATTGCGCACAAAGTGGGGGATCCCTGAGAACGTAAAGATAAGGATTCCCATCGATCCGGGGACCCCGATGGATTGTAAAAAGAATGAAATAGTCTTCTTTACGGAGCTATTCAACTGGGGACTCAGGTTCCCACTGGACCCAGAGATAGTGCGCTACTTTCACTTAGTCAAACTCTGCCCATCACAGTTAAGCCCCAATGGTTGGTTCACCTTGATGTCATGCATAATGGCATCCAGGATATCTGGGATCCCTCTTCCTATGGAAGAGTTCGCTGCAGTGGCCAACCTGTGCAAACATCATCAGTTCCCCTTCTATCATTTCAACATGGGGAACGATTTCAAAGCTGTTGATGATCTCCTGGAGTCGGAGAGCAAATGGAGAAGCCAATTCTTGTTTGTCAGTGGCTCGTGGGAAAATGGCAAGAAAATCAAGACCGGAGAGAATCCAAGCCTCCTCAAGAGTAGATGGAGGAGTGACCGTAAGCTCCTCATCTTAAGTCTCTGTCCGATTTTCCCTTTTCTTTAAGTTTATGCTAATCAGTTTCTTTTTGTTCTAACAGAGCTGCCAAAGGAGTTCGGGGACTACCTACAGGCCGGACAGACTACCTGTGGCAAAATTAACGCTTGGGCCGCAGAGAACTGGGAGAATCGGTTCCACAAGGCCTTCACTCCTGGAAACTTAGCAAGGTCCCATCTGTGGAACACGACAGGTCGGAGAGACCTAACCTAGGAAGAGCTGGCCACCCAGCCTGATGAGGACATTGTGTTAAGAAGGTCCCACGAGCTGGACGGGACACTCTACCTGCCTGCCCGGGCCAAAGCCCCAAGCAAAATGAAAGGCAAGAAGAAGAAAGGCAGGAAGGCGGAAGGCGATACTGAGAAAGAGGCCCCAACATACCCAGAGGGACTGGCTCAGGTTCAAATCGATGCAGCCCTTTTACAAGTGGTGGAGCAGGAGAGCGAGAAGCAGGAAGTGAACCTTCCAAAACCTCTAAGGGCTTCCAAGAGGACTTGCAAGCAAACAAGTGAGAGTGCTGATAGGGAGGCCAAGAAGAAGAAAACTTCCCAAGGAGATGAGGTTGCTCTCCGGGATCCGGAGCCCTCTTTCCCTACTGACCCTACACTGGCCGAAGAGATCCCAAGAGACTTTCAAGAAGATATCCAAAGGGAATTCCACACATATGAAGTTGAGGGGGGAGAGCTTAACTTAGACGAAATGGACATCACCGGTCTGGGTGGACTTGGTGAATATTTTCTTGGGCTGCCCAGAGACGAGTTCGCAGGGCCCTATGTCCCTCCAAGCAGCTCCAACACAGTTAACTTCAACGGTAAGACTTTTATGGTTTCCAGTGAGAGGGATGTTATAGCCCATTCTCTTCTTAGCAATGTACAGCCAGTGCTTACTTTGTAAAGGCAAGTCCGAAGTCAGGCAGACACCATCAAAGACCTCAAATCTGAGAAGGAAAAACTGTCCAAGGACCTCCAGACTGCTGCCAATAAGGTTGATTTTCTCAAGGAGGCAAATGATCAGCTAAAGAAGAATCAAGACGAAAACAACACAAAAGTTGCTTCCTTGGAAGAGACCGTAAAAGATCTCCGGGCCAAGCTGTCCGGACTGGAGAAGGACCTGACAATCTCAAGGGGAGAAACTACAGCCAAGGAGAAGCTCGTCACCAACCTGACCACTGACAAAATTGCTTTAGAGAACGCAGTGACTCGGGCTGCTGAAGAAAAGGCTGCTTTGGTGAGGGATCAAGAGGCCATGATCAAGGCCAAGATCAACGCCTATGCCAGGGAGATGATCCAAAGCGAGGAGCTAATGATCCAAAATGTGAAGTCTGATATGGTCCTCCTGTTTCACGAGAAATTCCCGAAGAGGAGATTAGGGGAATTATGGCGCTATGTGGATGATGATGATCTCCCATACTGGACCATGGTTGATGAGGGGTACTCCAGTGAGTCTTCGTCCGGTGATGAAGAGGAAACCGGAGAGAGCCCAGGTGAGGAAGAAATTGACCCTAAGGGTAAGAAGATAGTCGAAGAGAAGAGCGACATCAAGGGCAAGAAAGCAAATGAGGGTGAGCCATCTTCAAAGGCTCAACCTTAACTTATAATTTATTTTGTTTATCTTTTATTCGAACTAAAGTCCTTGGAAGGCCAAGGCACTCTTTTTGTGATGGTGTCCGTATTATTCGGACAGATTTTTGTACTGTGCCCAAACTTGTTTAAAAAGTCCTTGGAAGGCCAAGGCAGTTTTAAGTTGTTGGATGAATATTTTATTTTTCTCAAGCATCCTCTTCTTTCATTATTTGTTTAAATAGCTGGAGTTTAAGTAGTTTTATTGTATTGTGAGAGTATTAAGACTTTCCGGCTAGAATTTAAATAGCCCTTAGATCTTTTAACCCGGGTAGTATGATAAGAGACAAAATTTTGAAAATACTTAGAGAATTTTGAAGAAGGCACCAAGTTTCATTGAAAGCTCTCAGTGCCACCGAAGAGGGGAAGGTATGCCCCCAAATATTTACATGGATGTTTAAACAAGTAAATATTTACACAAGTTTTATTCCAAGTACATTCGAAGGTGTTCAATATTCCAAGGGTGAGTTAAAACCCTGCCATCTTTGTCTTCCAACCAGTATGTCCCAGGCTTGATTCTTTCAACCACAGTATATGGACCCTCCCAAGTTGGGGCCAGCTTTCCGAAGAGGTTTTCCTTAGTATGCAAGAAAACTTTCCTTAATACTTTATCTCCTGGTTGAAAATCTCTTCTTTTAACTTTAGAAGCAAACCTGCTTCTCATCAAGCCCTGATAGTGTGCCATTCTAAGATGAGCTTTCACCCGTCTTTCTTCGATCAAATCAAGCTGATTTCTAATTGCCATCTCATTAGCCTGTCCGGAGAAGTTATGAACACGAAAGAAGGGGAGTGTCTTCTCTATGGGGGCTACTGCATCCATTCCATAGACCAAGGCAAAAGGGGATTCTTGTGTTGCAACCCCAGGTGTTGTTCGGTAGGCCCACAAGACTTCTTGTAGATAACTAGGCCATTTTCCAGCAGCCCCTTCCAAATTTTTCTTTAAACCGGACAGTATTGTTCTATTAGCCACTTCAACTTGCCCATTGGCTTGTGGGTGGAAAGGTAAAGAAAAGCAGTGCTGAATACCTCTTGAGGTACAGAAGCTTTCCATCTCTTTATTGTCAAACTGTGGCCCATTGTCTGTTGTTATTTTCTGGGGGACACCAAATCTGCAACATATGTTGGATAGAATGAATTTTATGACAGCTTTTGAGGTTGTCCCTGCCAAGGGGGCTGCTTCTACCCACTTCGAGAAGTAGTCAATGGCCATAATTATAGTTTTACACCCTCCGGACGCCACAGGGAGAGGCCCAACTAAGTCCAATCCCCATCGAGCAAAAGGGATGGGCTCAGAAATTGATTCCAAAGGAATGGCTGGTACATGAATTTCATTGTTGTACCTCTGGCATGGGTCACACCTTCTTACCAGCTCCTTAGCATCTTTCATAATCGATGGCCAATAGTATCCGGAGAGTAGCACTCTTCTTGTTAAGGCTCTAAATCCACAATGGGCCGATCCCTCACCATCATGCAATTCGGAGAGGACTGTCTGTGATTCATGATCCCCTAAACAACGTAGGAGAGGTTTGCTATAGGATTTTTTGTACAACACTTCTCTTAACATCAGGAAACCACGAGCCCCGTGCTTCAATGTTCTGGACTGTGATTTATCCAAGGGCACGATGCCATCGGACAAATATTGTATAAGAGTAGACCTCCAGTCTTGAGGCCGATTTACTTGTACTTCAAAGACTTCCTCTTTTATACTTTCATTGAGTTGAATAGAAGGGCTTTCAAGCACATGGATCCATGGGTAGGACTCCGTATATGCTATCGTTGCCAATGAGTCTGCTAGCTCATTTTCTGCCCGGGGGATGTGCTCATAGATAACAGCTTTAAATTTTAATGCTTCATTTTTGAGGAGGAGTAAATACTTGACCAATTGCTCCTTTCTAGCCTTTGACAGCCCCAAGGCATGGTGGACTAGCAACTGGGAGTCACTTAGTAGCTTGACCCTTTTAGCTCCACAGATGTAGGCCAATTTTAACCCAGCTATAGCTGCCTCGTATTCGAACTTATTATTGGATGCCCTGAAAGCAAAACAAATAGCTTGGAACATGTTGTCCCCGTACGGGGAAGTGAGACATACCCCTGCCCCGGATCCCATGGTACCGGATCCTCCGTCTGTTCGGACAATCCACACTTTCTTATCTTTTGAATCAGTAGGTTGTTCGGAATCCCTATCAGAATAGAATTCAACCAGGAAGTCAGCCACAGCTTGAGCTTTTACTGCTGTTCGGGGAGCAAAGTCTATGTCGAAGTCCCCCAACTCTACTGACCACTTTGTCATTCTGCTTGAAATGTCTGCTTTTTGAAGGACATTCTTTAAAGGGAAGGACGTTCGGACAATGATAGGATGATCCTGGAAGTAGGGCCTCATTTTTCTTGCAGCTATTACCAAGGCCAATGCCAGTTTTTCGAGTTTCAAGTAACATCTCTCAGCATCAATCAAGCTTTTGCTGATGTAGTACACTGGGTGAGGATGCCCATCAACCTCCCTTACTAGCACAGCACTGATGGCACAACTTGAAACAGCCAGATATACAAAGAGAGTCTCCTCATCAACCGGTTTGAACAAAGTCTTGGGAGAGGAAAGATGTTTCTTGATTTCATTAAATGCTTCATTACACTGTGGTGTCCATTCAAACCCCTTTGCACCCCTCAAGGTTTGAAAAAATGGAGCATACATGTCCGAAGACCTGGAGATGAATCTGTTCAAGGCAGCCAATCTCCCCGTTAATCGCTGTACTTCTTTAATGTTTCGAGGAGGCTCCATTTGGAACAAAGCATTGAGTTGGTCCGGGTCGGGCTGTATTCCATGCTCACTTATGATATACCCTAAGAACTTCCCGGACTGCACTCCGAACACACACTTTTCAGGGTTTAGTTTCAAATTTACTTTGGCCAAGTTGGCAAAAGTCTCTTGGAGGTCGGACAAGTGCAACTGCTCATCCACGCTTTTCACCATCATATCGTCAATGTAAACCTCCATATTTCTTCCAATTTGATCAGCAAATGCCTTGTTGACTAACCTTTGATAAGTAGCCCCAGCATTTTTCAAGCCAAAGGGCATCACCTTGTAGCAATGTAGACCCCTATCAGTGACAAACGTAGTATGCTCTTGATCTTTTGGATCTACTTGAATCTGATTGTACCCGGAGAAGGCATCCATGAAGGAGAGTAGCTTGTTCCCAGAAGTAGAGTCTACTAACTGATCTATCCGGGGGACCGGATACAAGTATTTTGGACAAGCTCGATTGAGGTCTGTGAAGTCAATGCACATACGCCATTTGCCATTCTTCTTTTTTACTAAAACAGGATTGGCAGTCCACAAAGGGTATTGAGATTCTTAAATGTGCCCCATCTTTGTGAGTCTGTCAACCTCTTGCACTATGACATCAGCCTTTTCTTTTGAGAAAGCTCTCCTCTTTTGTACCACTGGCGCCACATCTCTCCGGATAGATAGGTGATGGGAAATTACCTCTGATGGAACTCCAGTTACATCAGCATTGCACCAGGCAAAAACGTGCTGATGGTCTTTCAAAAATTTCAACATTCATTCTTTCAGCATTGGTGGCATTTTGGACCCTATCTTGACGCTTTTTCCTTCTTCCAAGTAGTGTGTTTCAACCTCTTCAATCGGAATCAATACTCCAGGGGTCTCTCTGGGGTCATCAATTTCACCCTCACCCCCAGAAAGGCCCTCAAACTGCTATTGATGATTTATACGGACTGCCCCCAGCGTTCGTGGAGCCAAGGCAGTGGCATAGCATTCTATTGCAATCTTTTGGCTGCTCCGGACGACCCCAACCTGTCCCTGAACAGCATACTTTAAACACTGGTGGACTGTCGAAGCCACCGCATGCATCCTGGAGAGCCAAGATCTCCCTAGAATAACATTATAGCAAGTGGGACAATCCACCATAATGAAGAGTATTCTAACCATTTTCTTGAAAGGGCCCCTGCCCAATAACACTTCTTCTTCAAACTCCCCGATCACATCGGCTGAGCTGCCCGTAAAACCCACAATCGATCTGTCCGACTTCTGAATCACAGCTGGATTTTTCATTTTCTTGTAGGTGTTTAAAAAGAGGATATTGGCAGAGCTTCCAGTATCCACCAAAATTCGCCTTATCTCATTGCCCCTATAGATGCTCCTATGACAACAGCATCCTCATGAGGGCCAGCAATATCTCTCAAGTCATCCTCATCGAAGACTATGAATGGGAATGAGTTTGGAGATTGATAGGATGTCATGCCTCCTTCTAGCTGGGAGGCTAAATTATGAACATGCCTCTTTCTTGAAGAAGCAATAGGAGCAGTCATTGTGTCCCCTCCGAAAATCGTCAGTGACTCGAAGAATTTAATGAGTCCGGAGACTGTCTTAGAATACTCCTCTATGGCACCCACCTTATTTCGTGTTGGATCAGGATCCAAGTATTCAGATTCCACATCAAACCTTTCAACTATTACCATAGCCCCCTCTGGGGCAGCATTACCCGGACCAACCCGGTGAGTGTTGTCAGGCCTGTTGCCTCCTCTTCTTTTAACGTATGCACCCAACTTTCCCCTTTCAATCAAGTTTTGTACCTCTTGTTTCAATGCTATGCAATCATCAGTGGTATGGCCAATATCATTGTGGTATTGGCAAAAGGAGTTGTTACGATGCTCTCGGGGAGACTGCAAGGTTGCTGGTCTCCGGCAGTGTACCTCATCTTTTGTTTTATCGAAAATGGTTGCCACACTTTCTTTGAGTTCTGCAAACCACTCCGGTTGGACCCATGGCCCTCTTTTGTTTCTAGACTGCTGACTTTGAGCAGGAGCAGCTGGTTGAGACTGAGCTTTTCCCCTACCATGCCCCTGTCCGGTTTCTCTGGCTTTATTCCCGGATTGGTTTTGATTTGGAGTTGGTGCCACCGGGGTGGATCTTACCTGTCTGTGCACCCTGGTCTTTTTTGTTTCGTCAACATTTATTTTCTTGCCAACTTGGTTTAGCAATCCTCCTCAGGTCATGGCTTTCTTCCTGGTCACCGAATCAGCCATGTTGCCTGGGTTCAAACCTTGTCTTAGGGATGCTATTGCCACTTGTTCGAAGCAATCAGCCAACCCGTTTTTTGTGTTCACAAAACGACTTATGTACTCCTTTAACGACTCATTTGGCTCTTGGGCACAATGGATTATGGTATCTCCATTACCCTTCAGCTCCTTACTCCCCACAAACTGCCTTCGAAAGGCCACCCAAAAAGTATCAAAGTCTCTGATACAACCCTGAGGCAGGATGTTGTACCATTTCAGAGCACTCCCTGTGAAGGATTGGGAGAATGCCCTACAGAGTAGTTTATCATCATCATCAAAGTTCATCATGAAGTTCTTGAATTGCTCCAGATGATTGTCCGGATCAGTACTGCCATCGTACTTCTCCATCTTGGTACTGTCGAACCTCTTGGGGAGGTTCCCGAATAGAATTTTAGAAGACAATGGAGATTGCCTCCAATTCCTTCCACGACTGAACACAGTATCCTCATTAGGAGTTGCAAAGATACCTGGCTCATCATGGAAGGTAAAAGGATCCATCAGCATCCGATCTACATGCCTCCGGTTGTGAGATGATCCTTTTCCAATATGCCTTTTCATTCTTCCATGGTGATCTCTTTTTCTGAAATATTTCTTAACTTGCTTTTGTTTCTTCTTGGTTCGACCCTCATCACTGCTAGAGGACAAGGATTTTTCATTTCCCTCACTGTCCGAAGAGCTGTCCGAAGACTCTGAACTCGAGTCAGAACTCTCCACAGGCTTGGACCGGTGAGACTTTTTAGAGCTGGCATGTGTCTTCTTAGTGCTCACGTGAGTTTTCGAAGCCTCAGGCTCTCGAGGGTTGTCAGTGTGATGAGCAGCTGACGCTTTGGATTTCTCTTTCACGCCCATCTTGGCCTTTTCAGCCCTCAGAGCTTCTATCTCAAGCTTTAACCTGTCGCGCTCTTGGACAGTATACTCATCGTTCTCCTCCACCACTTCGAGCAAAGCTGGTGGAAGCTCTGGATTATCCGGATTCATTCGGACATAATTTCTTTGCTTGGTTTCGAATACTTGATTCAGGCACCGTCGCCTCCCACTGTGGTCGCCAATTTGGTGAGGATAAAAACAGCCTAGGGGTAGGCTAGTAATTTCAAGTGGAGTTTTAAGGTGGTGTAAGAGTGTTTTAAGGTGGTGTAAGGGTGTTTTAAGGTGGTGTAAGGGTTTTTTAAGGTGGTGAGAGAATTAAGCAGCTTGGCAGCAGTTAATTTTCATTACCAGAAGTTAATGCTGGTGGTTGAGTATTTATAGTATGTTATTTGGGCCCTTATGGGCTTTCAGGTCATATTTAATGGACCCGGGTCATGTTTAAAGACCCATGAGTTTTTAAGTAAGTGGGCAGGTAGCTTAGTCAGAAAGTGTTTAGGTTTTTTAGTACTTTAGTCATAGTTCGAACTGCCTCAGGCTCAAAGTTTTCGAAGTCATCTGTCCGGTCCTCAAATCCTGTCCGATTTGAGTTCTTAGTGTCTGTCCGGTTTCCGGGGAGATTTACATTGGTCTGCCTTTACGGGGAGCGTTCTGAATTCGGACTCATCAGTCACTACAGTGGTACATCCAAACGCTGTATATTTCTGGAATCGGTCCATTTGGAACCATATCAACTTATATAAAATAATATAAAACTTGGAGAAATATTATAAACATAATATGACATAAGGTGATTGATTTATGTACTTGAACAAAATGGGAATTATACACAAAACCAATCACATTCTCTTTGATAGGTTCCGAATGCGGCTGGCAACCACATAAAGGTAAACATGTTGTGCATCATTTGAAAAAAAAATTGTATACCACACATACAACACATTGATAACAAATGTCTATAACTAATGCGATGTCAAGAAATAACATCCAGAACACACAACCGAATGAAATTTGGACCAAGATAACTCGTATAATGTTAACTATAATTTTTGTTGGTAATCAAATACAACCTCACATATGCTTTTTTTGTTAATATTGTGAATCATTTTAGATACATTCCGATAACCATAGTTTTCGTATGGCAAAACTTGTTTGAACAAAATGATAATTATACACGAAACCATTATATTATTTTTGTTAGGCTCCAAATGCAATTGTCAACCACATACTGGTAAAAATATTGCACAACATTTAAAATAAAACTCTTATATCACACATTGATAGTAAATGACTATAATTAATACGATGTCGAGAAATATCATCCAAAACACTTAGCGGATGAAATTTAAGCCAAGCTAACTTCTACAATTATTTATCTAAAGTCACTTCTTACCGTACACTTTTAATCATGATTTTTTTGGCAATCAAATCCAATCTCACATATGCCTTTTTTTCTCGAAATTATGGATTGCTTTAGATATAGTCTGAAAACCACAGTTTTCGTATGACACAACTTATACCATGCAAAAAAATATAAGGATTCTAAAATTTTAGAATGTTCTCCACGTACAAAAAAACCATATTTGCCTTACTATGTTTCCGTACTTTTTATCGTTTAAGAGTGTTAGTTTTTTTAGTGGGGAACTTTAGGTATCGGGCATGGGCTTACTTTTGTTTCTTTCTAGCTACCCATCGTACAAGACTTACTACTACTCTCAGTTTCTTCAATGACATGCTCGAATTAAAAAAAAATCATTTAGTGAATCGGCGACTGATTTTATTTGACCTTTAATATTAATTGGCCTGTTAGGTTATACCGCATGATTTATTTTGGAATTAATACTTTGCATGATCATATGATCTTGAATTTATGGCATGTAACCATAAATAGTTTTTTGACTATTTATAGTTTTTTGTTAAAGCATTTTTAGATCTAGTTTCATTTTGAGGAATGATATATAATATTCTCCAAAATATTTAGTATTTGACCTTTGGAATGCGCGTATTTTTTCTTTATGCCATATTTATTTTGCATGCACAAGGCAACCCGTGCATTTTTCTAACAATGCAACCATATTTAATATGATCGACGTCGATATCTCTAGCTCGTTGATATTGAGCCGTCACTATGTCCAAGCCCGAAATATATAATGAACCTTTTATATTTTCATACATATGAACATAAAAAATATGTTTAATTATAAACTTACTCATCTCGAATCATTCATAACTATTCGAATATTGAAGATCAAATAATGTATAAACTTTGATCTGAAACAATTTAAAATTTAAAATTGTCATAGTCGAAGGACAATTACTAGATATGATGAAGTCAAATGACTATATGAGAAAAAAATAATATAAAAAAAACTTGCATTGGACATTTTATTGGACGTTTTGAAGTCAAACGAATAAAAAAATTGTCATAATAAAACAACCATTCATGAATTTAACCATTCATGAATTTAACTATTCACAACTATTTTAAAACTTAATATGTCGAAGTTTCATTCCATATAATTATTAAAAAAATTAGGATTATATTGTATTGCAATATCATATATAAAAATAATTAGATTAGTCAAAAATATTTTTAATTATATATATATATATATATATATATATATAATTGTAAACTAGAGATATAACATTTTAGAAGATCGTTGGTGTTTAGATAAATTAAAGTTTAGTGATAATGAATTTTGGATTAATAATTAAGATAAAAAAAATAAAAAACTTCACTAAATTTATTTTAAAATGATTTTTGTTTTAGAATGAATTGATCAATTTAAAAACAAGTTGAAATAAAAACGTTTTTATCTTATATATTTAGGAGATGGTGTTTGTTGTTTTCAAATCTCTATCATAGTTATCTTATGATCATCCAAGTAGTAAACCGACAAGAGAATACTATTTTTAAAAAGTTGGTTTATGAAATAGTGATAAATATCAAATATAATCATATATATATATATATATATATATATATATATATATATATATATATATTATTTTCAAATTAAAAATTTAGAGAAGGATTGTTTATCTCAACATTTAATATGTATTTTTATGTTAGAGTTTAAATATGCTTTCGACATGAGAACCGTTGTATTATTATTTTTAATTTGTGATTATTCATTTTTTATATAAAAAAAATATCATTGAATTTGAAATTTGGAAAACTATTATCTTATAGTTATTTAAGTTTCATGTCACTAATTATTAAACATACTTCCAAATAAAATTTTTATAGAACTAGAAAACTCAAAATTTCTTCAATTAATTTAACGACTCATTTTACTTCAATTCATCAAATCTTTTTTTGTTGAATAAAACTTTAAATAAATAAAAATAGGTTTTTACAGAAATTAACCCGGGGCATACCCCGAGGAGATACATAAATAATGAAATAAGTCTAGCAGGTAAGAGCTAAGAATAAAGAAATAGACATAAAAACAAACGACTACGGGTAATAAAGTGGATCAAAGCGTAAAACAGTGTGTGATAGGCTAAGAGCCCTGGGAGTCGACCAAAACCAATACTCGTAGCAGCAAATTAGGGAGGGTCTACAACCAACGTGTAGAGCGAGTGATGACTAAAACCTGCATAGAAATAAGACAATAAGTTAGTAAAGGCTTATATTGGCTCGCAAATCTTGGTGTCATGAAATCTAAACCGAATATCTGAGAAGATTCGATTAGATACCATGGAGGCAAGTGACGGAGATGACTCAAATATTCTTAAGTTCCTCTCGCGCCCGACGTGATAAATAACCGCGCCAAAGCAAGTGCGCCAAATGTGACGGTTTCGAGATTGAGACCAATTTGACGCCTCGTTAAGCCAAGATTGTCAGCAAGATTCAATAAAAGGAAATCCCAACTTGGAACTAGCATGGTTCCATATAGTCTTGGTAAAACCACAATCATAGAGTAGATGAGAGATAGTTTCAGACTCAGGGTTGCATAAGACACAAACCAGAAAAGTGTTGATGCCCCAACTAAGTAGTTTGTCAGTGGTAGAAAGTTCGCCCTGAATTGCAAGCCAAGAAATAAAAGAGTGACGAGGGATATTGTATTTATTCCAGACTAGCCTGTGCCATCCCATAGTAGGTGCGGGAGTACGAATGACGTTGTACATGTCTTTAATGGTGAAGGTGGAGATTCCAGCCTTCGCAATCCAGTAAAGAATATCATTTGAGAAAGTGGCGGGGGGAGAGAGAGGATGAGGTTATTAATTTCCAAGAGATTTTCACGGTTTTGGGCAGAAGCCGATTTAAGATTAGAAGGACAGTTCCAATGACCATCAAGATTGATGTCAGAAACTTTGAGGTTTTTGCCAAGTCTAGAGTCACTAATGATGCTAGACCCATAATGCGAAACCAGGGAGGTATTAAGCAGCCAAGGGGGTACCCGAGTTGGTTGAGTATGGTGTGCTTGTTGGTGAGGATAAAAACAGCCTGGGGGTAGGCTAGTAATTTCAAGTGGAGTTTTAAGGTGGTGTAAGGAGTTTTAAGGTGGTGTAAGGGTGTTTTAAGGCGGTGTAAGGGTGTTTTAAGGTGGTGTAAGGGTGTTTTAAGGTGGTGAGAGAATTAAGCAGCTTGGCAGCAGTTAATTTTCATTACCAGAAGTTAATGCTGGTGGTTGAGTATTTATAGTATGTTATTTGGGCCCTTATGGGCTTTCGGGTCATATTTAATGGACCCGGGTCATGTTTAAAGACCCATGAGTTTTTAAGTAAGTGGGCAGATAGCTTAGTCAGAAAGTGTTTAGGTTTTTTAGTACTTTAGTCATAGTTCGAACTGCCTCAGGCTCACAGTTTTCGAAGTCATCTGTCCGGTCCTCAAATCCTGTCCGATTTGAGTTCTTAGTGTCTGTCCGGTTTCCGGGGAGATTTACATTGGTCTGCCCTTACGGGGAGCGTTCTGAATTCGGACTCATCAGGAGTCCCTTTTTTAGGTGTTTGAACAAGCGTCCTTGTCAAAGAACTGAAAAACAGTCCGATTTAGGAAGTGGTTCTCGATTCGAAGAGAGTTGTGGATAAACCCGGACAGACCGAACGTTACGAATTCTAAACGGTTCTTGCCAGAGTTAATGGAACACGTGTCATTCTCTGATTGGTCACTTTAGCCGTTTTTTCACCTTGAACTTCTCACCACTTTCTCAAACAAGTTACCTCTTTTAAATGCCATTAATGACATCAGCGCCGTCTTTTAATCATTGCCCAACTTTTCGGATTCTCCTAGGAATCAACTCTTTTTTTCACATTTACTATAAATTCTAATTCACTTTTCACTGTCTCATTGTCTCTTTCAAATTTCACTCTGCAATTTCACTCAGAGCTTTATCTCTCTAGAACTTCAAAACTTCCTTGGCTGTTTATGTTTACAGCAAGAACAGCACTGATCAAGGGCGGCTGGCTTAACCTCTCGGAATTGGAGAAAGCTCCAAGAGTCGAGAAGGAAAAACGACTTGCTGCAGGGCTACCATCGTCGCCTATTGAGAAACCAACCTCTTCTGTCGCAGAATCTGATAGAGGTTCATTTTCTTCCAAAGGTACAAAACCCAAAAAGCTCTTTCAATCAACGCTCTCCCCCATAGTATCTGGCTCCTCAGTTCAGGAGTCGATCCCTGCTGTTAAACCGGGAGTTACTGTCACAAGTGTTAGGAAAAAATCTTCTTTCATTGCTATGGGGTCTGACTCTGACCATTCCCCGGATAAGTTAATCATGAAAAGGCCAAGTCGGTTGGTCAAAGGGCTTTCTTCTAAAAACACACCCTCGAAATCGGGGGCAAAAAATAGTGAATCAGGGTCTGGGGCAACTATAAGGGCTCCCCGGGAGAGGCTGTCAGGACTAGAGGCCAGCAGCCCACTACCCCCCAAGGAATCTTCTACCTCAGCAACTCAAATTGAGGTGAGAAGTCGAGTAAATACGGACAGCCAACAGTCCGGAGGATCAGCTCTGCCAAGCCTCAATCCTCCCCAGACTATTTCTACTGAAGCTCCTCCAACGATTATGGAGGAGAGGATGGAGGACTCCACTGAGGAGGTTAGATTTGAGTCCGAGTCCTCCGGACAGGCTGATACTGCTATTGTTGTTGCCAAGAAGGGCAAAGAGGACTTATATCTGAGGCGTCCGGACCTGCCGGAGAGCCTTGAAGGGAGAGTGGGGCCATGCTTTCATAAAGTTGAGTTCAAGTATCTTTTGGCCTTGCTGAAGCCCAAGTATGCGTTCATCCATACTTCAGATCTGGGTAGATTGCACACAAAGTGGGGGATCCCTGAGAACGTAAAGATAAGGATTCCCATCGATCCGGAGACCCCGATGGATTGTAAAAAGAATGAAATAGTCTTCTTTACGGAGCTATTCAACTGGGGACTCAGGTTCCCACTGGACCCAGAGATAGTGCGCTACTTTCACTTAGTCAAACTCTGCCCATCACAGTTAAGCCCCAATGGTTGGTTCACCTTGATATCATGCATAATGGCATCCAGGATATCTGGGATCCCTCTCCTGGAGTCGGAGAGCAAATGGAGAAGCCAATTCTTGTTTGTCAGTGGCTCGTGGGAAAATGGCAAGAAAATCAAGACCAGAGAGAATCCAAGCCTCCTCAGGAGTAGATGGAGGAGTGACCGTAAGCTCCTCATCTTAAGTCTCTGTCAGATTTTCCCTTTTCTTTAAGTTTACGCTAATCAGTTTCTTTTTGTTCTAACAGAGCTGCCAAAGGAGTTCGGGGACTACCTACAGGCCGGACAGACTACCTGTGGTAAAATTAACGCTTGTGCCGCAGAGAACTGGGAGAATCGGTTCCACAAGGCCTTCACTCCTGGAAACTTAGCAAGGTCCCATCTGTGGAACACGACAGGTCGGAGAGACCTAACCTGGGAAGAGCTGGCCACCCAGCCTGATGAGGACATTGTGTTAAGAAGGTCCCACGAGCTGGACGGGACACTCTACCTGCCTGCCCGGGCCAAAGCCCCAAGCAAAATGAAAGGCAAGAAGAAGAAAGGCAGGAAGGCGGAAGGCGATACTGAGAAAGAGGCCCCAACAGACCCAGAGGGACTGGCTCAGGTTCAAATCGATGCAGCCCTTTTACAAGTGGTGGAGCAGGAGAGCGAGAAGCAGGAAGTGAACCTTCCAAAACCTCTAAGGACTTCCAAGAGGACTCGCAAGCAAACAAGTGAGAGTGCTGATAGGGAGGCCAAGAAGAAGAAAACTTCCCAAGGAGATGAGGTTGCTCTCCGGGATCCAGAGCCCTCTTTCCCTACTGACCTTACACTGGCCGAAGAGATCCCAAGGGAATTCCACACAGATGAAGTTGAGGGGGGAGAGCTTAACTTAGACAAAATGGACATCACCGGTTTGGGTGGACTTGGTGAATATTTTCTTGGGCTGCCCAGAGACGAGTTCGCAGGGCCCTATGTCCCTCCAAGCAGCTCCAACACAGTTAACTTCAACGGTAAGACTTTTATGGTTTCCAGTGAGAGGGATGTTATAGCCCATTCTCTTCTTAGCAATGTACAGCCAGTGCTTACTTTGGAAAGGCAAGTCCGAAGTCAGGCAGACACCATCAAAGACCTCAAATCTGAGAAGGAAAAACTGTCCGAGGACCTCCGGACTGCTGCCAATAAGGTTGATTTGCTCAAGGAGGCAAATGATCAGCTAAAGAAGAATCAAGACGAAAACAACACAAAAGTTGCTTCCTTGGAAGATACCGTAAAAGATCTCCGGGCCAAGCTGTCCGGACTGGAGAAGGACCTGAAAATCTCAAGGGGAGAAACTACAGCCAAGGAGAAGCTCGTCACCAACCTGACCACTGACAAAATTGCTTTAGAGAACGCAGTGACTCAGGCTGCTGAAGAAAAGGCTGCTTTGGTGAGGGATCGAGAGGCCATGATCAAGGCCAAGATCAACGCCTATGCCAGGGAGATGATCCAAAGCGAGGAGCTAATGATCCAAAAGGTGAAGTCTGATATGGTCCTCCTGTTTCACAAGAAATTCCCGAAGAGGAGATTAGGGGAATTATGGCGCTATGTGGATGATGATGATCTCCCATACTGGACCATGGTTGATGAGGGGTACTCCAGTGAGTCTTCGTCCGGTGATGAAGAGGAAACCGGAGAGAGCCCAGGTGAGGAAGAAATTGACCCTAAGGGTAAGAAGATAGTCGAAGAGAAGAGCGACATCAAGGGCAAGAAAGCAAATGAGGGTGAGCCATCTTCAAAGGCTCAACCTTAACTTATAATTTATTTTGTTTATCTTTTATTCGAACTAAAGTCCTTGGAAGGCCAAGGCACTCTTTTTGTGATGGTGTCCGTATTATTCAGACAGATTTTTGTACTGTGCCCAAACTTGTTTAAAAAGTCCTTGGAAGGCCAAGGCAGTTTTAAGTTGTTGGATGAATATTTTATTTTGCTCAAGCATCCTCTTCTTTCATTATTTGTTTAAATAGCTGGAGTTTAAGTAGTTTTATTGTATTGTGAGAGTATTAAGACTTTCCGGCTAGAATTTAAATACCCCTTAGATCTTTTAACCCGGGTAGTATGATAAGAGACAAAATTTTGAAAATACTTAGAGAATTTTGAAGAAGGCACCAAGTTTCATTGAAAGCTCTCAGTGCCACCGAAGAGGGGAAGGTATGCCCCCAAATATTTACATGGATGTTTAAACAAGTAAATATTTACACAAGTTTTATTCCAAGTACATTCGAAGGTGTTCAATATTCCAAGGGTGAGTTAAAACCCTGCCATCTTTGTCTTCCAACCAGTATGTTCCAGGCTTGATTCTTTCAACCACAGTATATGGACCCTCCCAAGTTGGGGCCAGCTTTCCGAAGAGATTTTCCTTAGTATGCAAGAAAACTTTCCTTAATACTTTATCTCCTGGTTGAAAATCTCTTCTTTTAACTTTAGAAGCAAACCTGCTTCTCATCAAGCCCTGATAGTGTGCCATACTAAGATGAGCTTTCACCTGTCTTTCTTCGATCAAATCAAGCTGATTTCTAATTGCCATCTCATTAGCCTGTCCAGAGAAGTTATGAACACGAAAAGAGGGGAGTGTCTTCTCTATGGGGGCTACTGCATCCATTCCATAGACCAATGCAAAAGGGGATTCTTGTGTTGCAGCCCCAGGTGTTGTTCGGTAGGCCCACAAGACTTCTTGTAGATAACTAGGCCATTTTCCAGCAGCCCCTTCCAAATTTTTCTTTAAACCGGACAGTATTGTTCTATTAGCCACTTCAACTTGCCCATTGGCTTGTGGGTGGAAAGGTGAAGAAAAGCAGTGCTGAATACCTCTTGAGGTACAGAAGCTTTCCATCTCTTTATTTTCAAACTGTGGCCCATTGTCTGTTGTTATTTTCTGGGGGACACCAAATCTGCAACATATGTTGGATATAATGAATTTTATGACAGCTTTTGAGGTTGTCCCTGCCAAGGGGGCTGCTTCTACCCACTTCGAGAAGTAGTCAATGGCCATAATTATAGTTTTACGCCCTCCGGACGCCACAGGGAGAGGCCCAACTAAGTCCAATCCCCATCGAGCAAAAGGGATGGGCTCAGAAATTGATTCCAAAGGAATGGCTGGTACATGAATTTCATTGTTGTACCTCTGGCATGGGTCACACCTTCTTACCAGCTCCTTAGCATCTTTCATAATCGATGGCCAATAGTATCCGGAGAGTAGCACTATTCTTGTTAAGGCTCTAAATCCACAATGGGCCGATCCCTCACCATCATGCAATTCGGAGAGGACTGTCTGTGATTCATGATCCCCTAAACAACGTAGGAGAGGTTTGCTATAGGATTTTTTGTACAACACTTCTCTTAACATCAGGAAACCACGAGCCCTGTGCTTCAATGTTCTGGCCTGTGATTTATCCAAGGGCACGATGCCATCGGACAAATATTGTATAAGAGGAGACCTCCAGTCTTGAGGCCGATTTACTTGTACTTCAAAAACTTCCTCTTTTATACTTTCATTGAGTTGAATAGAAGGGCTTTCAAGCACATGGATCCATGGGTAGGACTCCGTATATGCTATCGTTGCCAATGAGTCTGCTAGCTCATTTTCTGCCTGGGGGATGTGCTCATAGATAACAGCTTTAAATTTCAATGCTTCATTTTTGAGGAGGAGTAAATACTTGACCAATTGCTCCTTTCTAGCCTCTGACAGGCCCAAGGCATGGTGGACTAGCAACTGGGAGTCACTTAGTAGCTTGACCCTTTTAGCTCCACAGATGTAGGCCAATTTTAACCCAGCTATAGCTGCCTCGTATTCGGACTCATTATTGGATGCCCTGAAAGCAAAACAAATAGCTTGGAACATGTTGTCCCCGTACGGGGAAGTGAGACATACCCCTGCCCCGGATCCCATGGTACCGGATCCTCCGTCTGTTCGGACAATCCACACTTTCTTGTCTTTTGAATCAGTAGGTTGTTCGGAATCCCTATCAGAATGGAATTCAACTAGGAAGTCAGCCACAGCTTGAGCTTTTACTGCTGTTCGGGGAGCAAAGTCTATGTCGAAGTCCCCCAACTCTACTGACCACTTTGTCATTCTGTTTAAAATGTCTGCTTTTTCAAGGACATTCTTTAAAGGTAAGGACGTTCGGACAATGATAGGATGAGCCTGGAAGTAGGGCCTCATTTTTCTTGCAGCTATTACCAAGGCCAATGCCAGTTTTTCGAGTTTCAAGTAACGCCTCTCAGCATCAATCAAGCTTTTGCTGATGTAGTACACTAGGTGAGGATGCCCATCAACCTCCCTTACTAGCACAGCACTGATGGCACAACTTGAAACAGCCAGATATCCAAAGAGAGTCTCCTCATCAACCGGTTTGAACAAAGTCTTGGGAGAGGAAAGATGTTTCTTGATTTCATTAAATGCTTCATTACACTGTGGTGTCCATTCAAACCCCTTTGCACCCCTCAAGGTTTGAAAAAATGGAGCATACCTGTCCGAAGACCTGGAGATGAATCTGTTCAAGGCAGCCAATCTCCCCGTTAATCGCTGTACTTCTTTAATGTTTCGAGGAGGCTCTATTTGGAACAAAGCATTGAGTTGGTCCGGGTCGGGCTGTATTCCATGCTCACTTATGATATACCCTAAGAACTTCCCGGACTGCACTCCGAACACACACTTTTCAGGGTTTAGTTTCAAATTTACTTTGGCCAAGTTGGCAAAAGTCTCTTGGAGGTCGGACAAGTGCAACTGCTCATCCACGCTTTTCACCATCATATCGTCAATGTAAACCTCCATATTTCTTCCAATTTGATCAGCAAATGCCTTGTTGACTAACCTTTGATAAGTAGCCCCAGCATTTTTCAAGCCAAAGGGCATCACCTTGTAGCAATGTAGACCCCTATCAGTGACAAACGTAGTATGCTCTTGATCTTTTGGATCTACTTGGATCTGATTGTACCCGGAGAAGGCATCCATGAAGGAGAGTAGCTTGTTCCCAGAAGTAGAGTCTACTAACTGATCTATCCGGGGGACCGGATACAAGTATTTTGGACAAGCTCGATTGAGGTCTGTGAAGTCAATGCACATACTCCATTTGCCATTCTTCTTTTTTACTAAGACAGGATTGGCAGTCCACAAAGGGTATTGAGATTCTTTAATGTGCCCCATCTTTGTGAGTCTGTCAACCTCTTGCACTATGACATCAGCCTTTTCTTTTGAGAAAGCTCTCCTATTTTGTACCACTGTCGCCACATCTCTCCGGACAGATAGGTGATGGGAAATTACCTCTGATGGAACTCCAGTTACATCAGCATTGCACCAGGAAAAAACGTGCTGATGGTCTTTCAAGAATTTCAACATTCCTTCTTTCAGCATTGGTGGCATTTTGGACCCTATCTTGACGCTTTTTCCTTCTTCCAAGTAGTGTGTTTCAACCTCTTCAATCGGAATCAATACTCCAGGGGTCTCTCTGGGGTCATCAATTTCACCCTCACCCCCAGAAAGGCCCTCAAACTGCTATTGATGATTTATACAGACTGCCCCCAGCGTTCGTGGAGCCAAGGCAGTGGCATAGCATTCTCTTGAAATCTTTTGGCTGCTCCGGACGACCCCAACCTGTCCCTGAACAACATACTTTAAACACTGGTGGACTGTCGAAGCCACCGCATGCATCCTAGAGAGCCAAGATCTCCCTAGAATAGCATTATAGCAAGTGGGACAATCCACCACAATGAAGAGTATTCTAACCATTTTCTTGAAAGGGCCCCTGCCCAATAACACTTCTTCTTCAAACTCCCCGATCACATCGGTTGAGCTGCCCGTAAAACCCACAATCGATCTGTCCGACTTCTGAATCACAGCTGGATTTTTCATTTTCTTGTAGGTGTTTAAAAAGAGGATATTGGCAGAGCTTCCAGTATCCACCAAAATTCGCCTTATCTCATTGCCCCCTATAGATGCTCCTATGACAACAGCATCCTCATGAGGGCCAACAATATCTCTCAAGTCATCCTCATCGAAGACTATGAATGGGAATGAGTTTAGAGATTGATAGGATGTCATACCTCCTTCTAGCTGGGAGGCTAAATTATGAACATGCCTCTTTCTTGAAGAAGCAGTAGGAGCAGTCATTGTGTCCCCTCCGAAAATCGTCAGTGACTCGAAGAATTTAATGAGTCCGGAGACTGTCTTAGAATACTCCTCTATGGCACCCACCTTATTTCGTGTTGGATCAGGATCCAACTATTCAGATTCCACATCAAACCTTTCAACTATTACCATAGCCCCCTTTGGGGCAGCATTACCCGGACCAACCCGGCGAGTGTTCTCAGGCCTGTTGCCTCCTCTTCTTTTAACGTATGCACCCAACTTTCCCATTTCAATCAAGTTTTGTACCTCTTGTTTCAATGCTATGCAATCATCAGTGGTATGACCAATATCATTGTGGTATTGGCAAAAGGAGTTGTTACGATGCTCTCGGGGAGACTGCAAGGTTGCTGGTCTCCGGTAGTGTACCTCATCTTTTGTTTTATCGAAAATGGTTGCCACACTTTCTTTGAGTTCTGCAAACCACTCCGGTTGGACCCATGTCCCTCTTTTGTTTCTAGACTGCTGACTTTGAGCAGGAGCAGCTGGTTGAGACTGAGCTTTTCCCCTACCATGCCCCTGTCCGGTTTCTCTGGCTTTATTCCCGGATCGGTTTTGATTTGGAGTTGGTGCCACCGGGGTGGATCTCATCTGTCTGTGCACCCTGGTCTTTTTTGTTTCATCAACATTTATTTGCTTGCCAACTTGGTTTAGCAATCCTCCCCAGGTCATGGCTTTCTTCCTGGTCACCGAATCAGCCAGGTTGCCTGGGTTCAAACCTTGTCTTAGGGATGCTATTGCCACTTGTTCGAAGCAATCAGCCAACCCGTTTTTTGTGTTCACAAAACGACTTATGTACTCCTTTAACGACTCATTTGGCTCTTGGGCACAATGGATTATGGTATCTCCATTACCCTTCAGCTCTTTACTCCCCACAAACTGCCTTCGAAAGGCCACCCAAAAAGTATCAAAGTCTCTGATACAACCCTGAGGCAGGCTGTTGTACCATTTCAGAGCACTCCCTGTGAAGGATTGGGAGAATGCCCTACATAGTAGTTTATCATCATCATCATAGTTCATCATGAAGTTCTTGAATTGCTCCAGATGATTGTCCGGATCAGTACTGCCATCGTACTTCTCCATCTTGGTACTGTCGAACCTCTTGGGGAGGTTCCCGGATAGAATTTTAGAAGACAATGGAGATTGCCTCCAATTCCTTCCACGACTGAACACAGTATCCTCATTAGGAGTTGCAAAGATACCTGGCTCATCATGGAAGGCAAAAGGATCCATCAGCATCCGATCTACATGCCTCCGGTTGTAAGATGATCCTTTTCCAATATGCCTTTTCATTCTTCCATGGTGATCTCTTTTTCTGGAATATTTCTTAACTTGCTTTTGTTTCTTCTTGGTTCGACCCTTATCACTGCTAGAGGACAAGGATTTTTCATTTCCCTCACTGTCCGAAGAGCTGTCCGAAGACTCTGAACTCGAGTCAGAACTCTCCACAGGCTTGGACCGGTGAGACTTTTTAGAGCTGGCATGTGTCTTCTTAGTGCTCACGTGAGTTTTAGAAGCCTCAGGCTCTCGAGGGTTGTTAGTGTGATGAGCAGCTGACGCTTTGGATTTCTCTTTCACGCCCATCTTGGCCTTTTCAGCCCTCAGAGCTTCTATCTCAAGCTTTAACCTGTCGCGCTCTTGGACAGTATACTCATCGTTCTCCTCCACCACTTCGAGCAAAGCTGGTGGAAGCTCTGGATTATCCGGATTCATTCGGACAGAATTTCTTTGCTTGGTTTCGAATACTTGATTCAGGCACCGTCGCCTCCCACTGTGGTCGCCAATTTGGTGAGGATAAAAACAGCCTGGGGGTAGGTTAGTAATTTCAAGTGGAGTTTTAAGGTGGTGTAAGGAGTTTTAAGGTGGTGTAAGGGTGTTTTAAGGTGGTGTAAGGGTGTTTTAAGGTGGTGTAAGGGTGTTTTAAGGTGGTGAGAGAATTAAGCAGCTTGGCAGCAGTTAATTTTCATTACCAGAAGTTAATGCTGGTGGTGGAGTATTTATAGTATGTTATTTGGGCCCTTATGGGCTTTCGGGTCATATTTAATGGACCCGGGTCATGTTTAAAGACCCATGAGTTTTTAAGTAAGTGGGCAGGTAGCTTAGTCAGAAAGTGTTTAGGTTTTTTAGTACTTTAGTCATAGTTCGAACTGCCTTAGGCTCACAGTTTTCGAAGTCATCTGTCCGGTCCTCATATCCTGTCCGATTTGAGTTCTTAGTGTCTGTCCGGTTTCCGGGGAGATTTACATTGGTCTGCCCTTACGGGGAGTGTTCTGAATTCGGACTCATCACTTGTGACCAAAGGTCATGAGTTTGAGTCCCTCTGCATACGCTTTCTCGGCTGAGCTTGTCACCTTGTGTGGTTTACATTTTGGCGTTGGTTTGCAGGCTATCGCGTCAGACTGAGGATTTACCATGTGCGCACTCATTGCACTCCGAGGAGCGGCTGCGGGTTCCCTCATTCTTAAGAAGCCAAGGGTCATACTAGAAGGAGGTATTCTGACCATAACCAATAGCCACTATGTACAACTTGCTAGCCAGCGGACGAAGGCGAAGAATTTTCCTCCAAGCCTAGGACATGGATGAGCCAATATTAATGTCCCAAAAGTTCTTATTTTTGATTTTTTTTCCTTTTTTATCTATTCACTCCAGATCGAGAGATTATTAGTACTTATTATAGACCAAAGGTGCTTAAGGACAGCCGTCTGATTCCAGATTTTTAGGTTTAGAATCCCAAGGCCGCCTTCTCTGTACGGAGTGGTTATATTGGTCCAAGCAACCTTTGCACCAGATATTTTCATCTCAGGTCCAGACCAGAGGAAATGACAGAGATATTGAGACATTTCTTTGAGGATACTGGACGGTAGGATAAAGATGGAGGACTAATAGACTTGACAAAAAAACAAGACATATATGATCAGTTGAAGTATGCCAGCATATGAGAGGTGTTTGGAAGTCTAAGAATCAATTCTAGAGGTGACGGTGTAAAGTAGGGGTCGGCAGTCAGAATAGGAGATACGACCCATAAGAAAATGGACTCCCATATATTTTACTGAGAGGGCACCTTTATAGAAATTCAGGATAGAGAGGAGTTGAGTACGAAGAGTGCTGTCAACTCCAGAAAAGAAAATATGACTTTTAGTCGGGTTGACTTTGAGTCCGGAGAGGGAGAAGAAGTCATCAAGGCCATCTTTGATGAGGGATAGGGTGTTAGTGTCGCAATGGCATAAGATCATAAGATCGTCGGCAAAGCAAAAATGAGTGATTTTAAGATTCTGACATTTCCAATGAAACCAAAAGTTAGGATATTTACTCTTTTATTTGAGAATACTGGAAAAGACTTGCATAACAAGGAAAAAAAGAAAGGGAGAGAAATGATCTCCTTGTCTGAGTCTTTTTCTACCATGAAAATCCCCATTGATGATGACATTATAAGAGGGGGAGGAAATGCATTTGATAATCCAATTAATCATATTGTCGGGAAAGTGCATCGCGACAAGGATGTCAAGGATAAGATGCCAACGAAATTATCAAAAGCTTGTATAAGATTAATTTTAAGAGAAACTTTCCTGCAACCGAAGTTGGAGTTATAGCCCTTCAATAGATGTTGAGAGAGAAGAATATGTTCAGAAATAGACCTACCAACAACAAAAGCAGATTGAGAGGTATCGATCAGGTAAGGGAATGAGTCTTTAATTCTGTTGGCTATAATTTTAAATTTATCTTGTAAACCACATTGCATAGAGCAATAGGTCTAAAATCAACAGCCATAGAAGGGGAGTCATTCTTGGGGATTCGGGCAATAGAGGTGGAATTCCAAGAAGTGTTCAGGGAGCCAAAAGTGAAGAAATCTAACACCCCTCGGCAATATATCAGGGCCGACAATATCCCAAGTGGCCTTGAAGAAGATAGAGTTCAATCTGTCAGGGCTTGCGACTTTGGTACTATCAATACTAAATAGTGCAGCCTTGATTTCATTGCAGGTAACCTCACGAGTCATTGACTCCTTGTCCAGATCATTCACGTTGGTCGGAAGGATGGGATAAAGTCTCTCTAACCCAGGATAGCCAGGGGTATGACTGTAACCGAGCAGGTCCTTGAAATATTTTACGAAGACCTCGGAGACTGATGCTGGGGTAGAAACAGGAAACGTAAACTCATTATTTATAGAAATAATTTTGTTACGAGACAGACGATTTTTGATACTATTGTGGAAAACTTTCGTGTTTAAGTCTCCAAGTTTGATCCAGTTTTCCCTGGAATTTTGCTTTAAAAAGGATTATTCAGCACGACTGAGAAAGATGTAAATTTTCGAGGCCTCAATCTCCTTCAAGACAAGATCATGATTGAGAAGACTTAGAGCAAGGTTGGATTAGGCACGAAAGAGGAGGTCTTGGGAAGTGGAGACTCTAGTTATTATGTCATTAAATTCTTTGCGATTGAGGTAAGAGATCTCATGTTGAAGCCTTTTGAGTTTCTGGGAAACAAGCCTCATCCCAATTGTGTTAGAGGGAAGGTTCCACCTATTAGCAACTATGGATTTGAACAGAGGATCATGTTGCCACATGTTAAATAATTTAAAGAGTTTCTTCTTTTTAGGACGAGAGAGACCAAGATTAACAGTGCCATGTGTATGGTCAGAGGTTCGAAGGAATCCGAAGTGAATAAATGACATAGGGAAGTGGTCGTCCCAGTCAGGATTGACAAGGACTCGGTCGATTTTGGAGAGGATATGGTGAGAAGGTTGCTTATTAATCCAGGTGGAAGGAAAACCAGTGGATCAGAGATCCTTTAGATCACAATGGTAACAACAGTTGTTGAAATCATCAATAGCAGAGGACCAATGGTCCAAGGACCCTAAACGCTCATTCGGTTTACGGATAGCGTTATAGTCCCCAAGGGAGACCCAGGGTAAACCTTTTCCAAGGTCTGCTAAGGATCTTAAGTCATTTCATAGGGGGATGCGGTCCACCACATCGTTAAAGGCATAAATAGCAGTGAACCGGAAAGATTAAAGACAATTGTGACTTTTGGCCTTGCAATGAATGAATTGGGGAGATTGGGAAATGCCAGTCACTGTAATTACACTAGGGTTCCAAATAATCCAAATTCTACCGTTCTGGTGGGAGGAGTGATTGGTAATATAATGTCAGAGCGGAGCCATAGTCCTAATAATGGAATCCATTTTATGACTTTGAACTTTTGTTTCAATTAAAATTAAGAGGGAAATACTATTACTAATGATGAAATCACTAAGATCTTATTGTCTAACCGGGTCGTTGAGACCCCGCACATTCCAAGAAGCAATAATCATTAGAAACAAAAAACTTAAAGTAGGTCAAGTGATTATCCTGTCACAGGACAAATCCAAAATATCATGAGTTTGATCTCCAGAAGAGCGAAACCTCTTAGGTGGAGAATCCACCTCTTCTCTGTTTTCAGCCTCCTTGAATTCATCAAGAGAAGCTAGACAGTTCCTAGAATCCAAGTAAGGTGCGACCTCAGAAGGATCGGTTTCCTCTAAGGTAAGAATCCGGGAGGCCACAAGGATGGGGATATTAAGGCCTTTATTGCAAAGGCGGGTGCTGTAACCAAAGACAACACAGTTCGCACACTAGGGGAGGAGCCCATGATAATCCAATGTCACCGAAATAATCTTGTTCCATATCTTGAAGGTAATCTCGGAGTGGATTTCAGAACCTGTTTTGATCATAACACAAATTCAAGAATATCTGAGTTTTTCCTTCCTTTCGGTTGGTTTGTCAACGTATAAAGAGGTACCAATGACCGAGCCAATACTACTAAAACCCACGGCGGTCCAAAGCTCGAGAGGAAGGTTAAAAACCTTGACCCAAATAGGAATATCCGTATGGGGGTCCTTTATCAAAGTAGAGAGCGATTCCCAAACTTTGAGGATCATCAAGAGATCATCAAAATGCCAAGGGGCTAAATCCAAAACCTTTTTTTTCCATCTCTTCTGATCCAAATTTAATCAAGAAGTAACCCTCGGGGAGAGGTTTGAATTCCATAAGACCAAAATTTCCCCACATTGACTCAACATTGGCTTTGAGCAACGAGAGGTTGTGAGGTTGAGATAGAAAGTAACCTGAAAGACAAGCGGTCCATAAATCTGGGTGGCCCATCGTGGAATCATCCATAATGAACGCATTATCCTAAAAAGACATAGGATGGGGACTAAAGACTAAGAGATATCTGTTATCTAGGTGTCCCGCGACAACACTAGCATAAGATGAAGGAAGGTGGGCTTTTGGGGAGGGATTGGGATTTGAGGTAGAGAACCCATTTGATTTGACCTAAATGAGGGTTTTTTCGAGGACTTGAGGTTTGAGGAGAACGAGTGGGCTTGTGCTAAGGCAATGAGTTTTTTATTTCTACTTTTTGGACCTTTAACTGCATTTCTAAAGTTTCTAATCTTGGAGAAAGACAGAATTGAAGTATTGGGCGTAAACATTCCAACACCCTTGTTAATAGATGGCTTAGCGATTGAAAGAACTTCCGTAGACCCAATGAAGAATTTAGACCGGCCAAATAGAGAGTTAGGGGGTGAATTGGCAGATCTAAGTCGCCAGAAAGAGATTTAAGGGAGTTGAAAGTCCCAGAAGGCCCGATAGGCCCAAAACCTCCTCTGGTGACTGTCGGGTTGGGACAAAGAGTCTTGAAACCTGATGAATCCCTCAAAAAGGCAGAAACCCTAAGAACCAGAAATGCCGAGTTCGAGCGAGCAGCTAGCAAAGAATTATCCTTAGGGTTTTCAACGGGAAAAGTAGTAAAATACCCAAATGCATCTAGGGAACCATGGATTTGAGAGTATGGAGCCTGCTTCGAATCAGGAAGAGCAGATGAAAAAAAACCAGAGGGAACCAACGAGGAGATTCTCGAAGTCGAAAACCCAGACCCTGTCTTTTTGGACTTGTATGTAGAGTTCAAATTGGTGTTTAAGGAAATGTGTTTCCCAAAGGAAGCATGGTCAGGCTATAAGAGTGACGAGAATGACATGACTATGGCATGGAAAGGAAAAAGAGTATCCAGCTCATCATCATTCATTGCTACAACTAGGTTACTGTAACGATGGTAGGAAAATATTGAGGGATTAGAGAGGGAACCACGTCAGTGGAAGAAAGGTAAAAGATCGTTGGGAGCCTAGAAGGTAGGATGGTGATGGTGGGAGTATAGTTGAAGAGCTCGGTAGAGGTGGGTTCAGAGGGGCGACTATAGAGGCTCTGTCCCAGGCCGCACTCCATGTGGTGTATGGCCATGGCTAACGCGTTAACTACAAAGGCCAGCTGAGAAGAGGGGATGGAGTGAGAGGGAGGAGTTGATGCAGTAAAGAGAGCTAGAGCAATACCAGGTGAAATTACAGTTTCAGCGATAATAGTGAGATGAGGGATAGCTTCGACCGAGACAGGCTCTGGTTTAGGGAAATTATGGTGACTGGGAAGAGGATTGGGTCTTGGGACGAAGCAGAGAGAATGAGTCAACAGTTCTAGAAGGCTTAGCCGGTCGGAACGAGGCTTGGGAAGATATTGCACTGGCTAAGAACAAGGTAAGTAACAAAAAACCCGAGTCTTTTGAGTACTTTTGGTTGTAAGTAAGTAAGAGGAGTTTAGGAATGATGGTGGGATTAAAGGGGTGGATAGTGTGATACAAATAGGTAGAGAACCCCAAGAGTATATGGATTCCCTGGTTGCTATTGGTGTAGATATCAGAGGCCCTAAGAGTAGGCATGCGATGAGAGAGGGAGGCTTTGGAAGCAATAAGAGAGGGTCCAGAGTGAGGCAAAGGAGAGTAGGATAGAGAGGTGAGATTGAGTCTAGAAAGGTTGACTACTGGGTTGGAAATAGGTTTTGCATTGAATTCGAACTGGTAAGCCTGGGAAGAAGGGATAAACACTAATAAGGAATGAAACAGAGATGGGGAAAATGATGAGGAAAGAGGCTTGTGACTATGTCGCTAAATAGGATAAAGTGAGATAAGATGGCACGAGGTGTTGGGAGCTCGGGACAGACTTACAAAAAGACTGATAGGTGAAGGGGTTGTGGTATAAATTACATGTGGTGTTAGATCAACCACATTTAAAATTTAAAACTCATTAGAATTTGTAACTAGAAGGTAACTAGACACTAAAAAAATTTGGTTGCATGAACTATCTGTTTGGGTTGAACTGTGACTGGGATTTATCTGGTTGGCTTGTTGCAGGGAAAAAAGACCAACATATTCCTGAAAGAGGAGGAGGTTTGGAAATGGCATAGAGTTCAGGAGTTTGGACAGATATGTTAAGAAGTTCATTTGGGTTAACGCTTGTGGCTGAGGGTGAAGCGAGCAGAGGGGCTGAGAATAAAAAAGACGGGAGATGTGAAGACAGGTTGTACATTGACAGTAGCCGATCTTATGGAGAGGATTTGAGAATCGGTGCGCAGTCTGGGGTTCAATGGGAAACCAGGACAACCAAGGCAACATAGTAGACGAGTTACTAACTTTGAGTGATCTTGGGGGAGAATGGATAAGAAAAGCCTACTATTAAGGCAGATGGGGGTTCTTCACGTTCGAAGATCAACATGAAGAGAGGTGTAAAGGCCATACTAGGCTACATACCCTGGCTCTCCGGTCAGAGATCAAGTATGCTCACCAATGGAGAAGGAACTCGGATGAAAAGTTACCATTATAGGTTATGATAGGAGAGATGAGAGAGCGTTGAATGTTTTTTTGGTATGCCGAGAAAATAATTTTGATGGTTCGTTTAATTCATCAAATCGACATCTAACACTCAACTCTAAGATAAATTATGTTTTTTTCTTTCACTTTCACATATTAATTTGAATTCTAAAAAAACAATCAAATTTGGGTTTGTTTTGTATTTGGTTTTGGATATATTTTAAGGTAGATTAATCTTGTTTGGTGTCAAAAATGAGTTCTATGTTATTATTCATATGTTGTTGTAAATTGAAATTTAATAACCATTTATATTATAAAATAATGTTGGACAATTAGATTATTCTAATACACTATTGGATATTTCATATCTTTTACTCTAACAAACTAACTCACCGTGACAATTACCCTTTTGACGGACAAAACCCCATCTAGGATTAACTTATGAACGAAAATATTTTAATATTAAAGAACATCTAATTAATAATATTTTGTTTGTTCTTTAACTTTGACTGTATTTTAAATTATAAGAAAAATTACACGAACAATGAACATATTTTTGTACGATATTATAACGACGAGTATTGAGATTAAATTATTTTCAAATATTATTATTATCGCTAAAAGTAGGATATTGAAGAATTCTTAAGGTAAAATATAGAATAAAAACAAATTTCTAAACATCTATAATGATTTCAGATAAATTTATTATGTTTAATGTCATTCGAGTAAAATTAAACTTTTTATTTAAGTAACATAACATTATGAGTCAATCAAAACGTATCAAATTCATACCGAATAAGAATTATACTATAAATATTTAACATGCGAAGGTTGTGAAATAAACATGCAATCTAAAAAAATTATAGAGTTGATTTGAAAGATAAGACATATTTAAGATTAAATTATTTATGTTCGTATTTGAACTTAATTTAAATGTAGCGAAGAGTTATGTTATAAGATTATTTATGATAGAAATCATCTGGTGCATGCCTTTATTTGGCTCAACACTACACAAACTAAATTTTGAAATGTAATTAACTTTGATGATAAATGCACATTGTAAATCTGGATAAATTAGAAGTATAAATTTGACACTATTTTGTATTTTCTAATTTTAAATTTTTATCAATTTCGTTGGACTAAAACATGTACTCGATTCATTTTTATCAATAAACTCTTTTAACACCGACTAGTTTTTAAAAGTCTAATGTAAATCTAAATGACCATTCATAATTTTATTAACATTACTCCAATTAGTACATTCCAATTCACAATACATATAATTAAATATAATTTTAAATACAAATATAAACCGTTCCTTTCCAATTTACCATACACATAAATGAATAATTTTATTTTGAATAATTATTATTTATATATAATTTGTTCTTTAAAAATATAAAAAAAATCAAATGTAAAAATACTTAATTTAGATATGATAATATAAATAGAGAAAAGTATCCGAAAATATCTCAAGTATGTTATTCCGTTTTAATATCCAAAAATGGGATGGTACCAATTGGTACTTCGTACAAATATTTGGACAAAAATAACCTTGTGGGTATATAAAGGGGAAAATAGGTTATGAGTTACGTTTTACACCTTTAGGAGACACTTTACCCCAATAATCGTTATGAATACCAAACGTCATAAACGGAGTTTAAAAAGCTTAGAACCCTAAAAGTTTCAGCCTTGCTGTCGCCGTTGAAACTCCGGTGAGGGGAGGAACTATCCGGCAAGTATTACTGTTTCGTGGCAAACTTCATATTCGTGGCTAACCCTTTACTGGTGGACGTCGAAATAGTGTTTTACAATATAAAATCGTTTCAAGGTACGTCGATACCGGCTATGTTCTATTGTTTATTAGGTTATGTTTCTTGGTTGTTCGAATTATGACCTACATGTATAACGTCTCCAAGTTTGTTTAAACTGAAACTCAGGTAGGCCTATTTACCGGCCGATAAACGATTTATTGCTGGTAATCGTGGATAGATTGTGTATGGTTGTTTAGTTGATGTGTAGTTCCTAGAGAAAATATCGATTTAGTTATTGGGTCATTTTCTAATATGTTTATGTAGTTGTTGTATATAGTGTTTTGTCTGCATTTTTCCTAGTTTTTCGATATTCAACTTGTGTTTCTTGGACGTGCAGGTTTTTGTGAAAGTAAATTCGTGCAGTTGATACTTCTGTAGATGGTATATCGCGTGTTGTTGTGCAGATTAATACGATTGTTGTAGCGTCGTGTTGAAAGTGTGTACTTGTATCTCGCGTAAGAGGGTGGTTGTAAAATCGCATGAGCTATAACGTAGCCAACGTAAATCACGTCTTGGCATCATTTTTATGATCATAAATCGCGAGGTTATAATAACCATTTAAACAAATCGAGAAGTGTTGTATAATAAGTGCATGTGTGTCGCATCAATTAAAATGTTCAGAAATAAGTAATTTGATTTTGTAATTGCATGTTAAAATATGGGGAAAAATACTTTCTACAGATTTGGTTTAGTTAGCGCATTGAATTTCCTATAGAAAAACATAGTTACTGAGGAACATATTGAGGCTGCGAAGAACACACCATTATATACCATTCTGAAAGCTTCATTCATGCTACGCAACAAAGTTTTGCCAAAGAAGAAATTTAATAAGGGGATAGAGGAGATTATGAAAAGATATTCTGTGAAGACTCAGTCGTTAAGAATAGGGTCGAAGAGGGTGAAATTGACAACGAAAGATGTTAAAGCCATTTTTGGTCTTAAACATGAGACGGAGGAAATACCTATGAACAAAGCAGAAGCATTCACTGCTCGATTTGCCGAGCAGAGAACCAGTCTCCACTCATGCAGAAATATTTTTTGAGTCCAAAGGCTAGGAAAATTGGATCGACAAACCAAAAATTTGTTTCAAATGCGATGATCAAGGTATGAAACACTATTTATTTGTATTGTGTTGTTTGACAATATCCAATAAACTAAGAAGTGGATATTTTATCACAGGAACCCATAGAGAAAGCAGTAAATGACGGTGGGGAGGTATCTACAAATGGCGTTGTGAAGTTGTTGATACTCTTCATTTTCTCAAAACTCTGTATCCGGGGATGGTGTGGATAATAATCGCCTGAGGGTAGGCTGGTAATTTTAGTTGGTGTTTTATGGTGGTGTGTGGGTGTTTGAGTGTTTAGAGAGTAGAGAGATAATTAAGCAGCTTGGTAGCAGTTAATTTTCATTACCCATAGTTAATGCAGGTGGTTGGGTATTTATACCCAGATGTTTGGGCCCTTATGGGCTTTCGGGTCATGTTTAATGGACCTGGGTCATGTTCAAAGACCCATGAGCTCTAAGTAGGAGAGCAAGTAGCTTAGTCAAGAAGTGTTTAGGTTTTTTAGTACTTTTGTCATAGTTCGAACAGTCCTATGGTCATAGTGTTCAAAGTGATCTGTCCGGTCCATGTGATCTGTCCGATCTGTCCGGTCCGGAGGCCTTGGACTGATTTGTCCCTCTCCGGGGAGCATGCTGAATTCGGACTCATCAGGAGCCCTTTTTTTAGGTGTTTGAGCAAGTATTCTTGTCAGAGACCTGAAAAACAGTCCGACATCAGAAGTAGTTTTCAATCCGGACAGGTCTATGGGTTTATCCGCACAGATAAAGCTTCACGAATTCAAAACGGTTTTTGCTAGAGTTCGTGGGACACATGTCACACTCTGATTGGTTGCTTTAGCCGTTTTTTCACCTTGAATTTCGAACCCACAATCTTCGAAAAGCAACCTCTTTAATTACAAATGATGACATCAACGTCGTCTTTTAATCATTGCCAAACTTTTCGAATTCTCCTAGGAATCAACTGCCTTTTCCAGATTTACTATAAATTCAGACTCACTTTCTACTATTTTACTATCTCTTTCATTTTTACTCTGCATATTTTCTTAGAGCTTTCTCTCTCTAAAGCAAAGATTTGCTTGATAGTTTATGTTTACAGCAAGGACTGCTTTGATCAAAGGCGGGTGGCTCAACCTCTCTGACTTGGAGAAGGCACAAAAATTCGAGAAGGAAAGACGAATCGCAGCAGGGTTACCTACTTCACCTGTTGACAGACCAATCGCCTCTGCTGCAGAGTCAGATCGAGGATCTTCTTCCTCCAAAGGCACTAAGCCTAGAAAGTTATTCCAACCTAGCCTTTCCTCCATCATCTCTGGTTCCTCTGTTCAGGAATCAGAATCCATCGTTGAACCAAGAGCAACTGCCACTAGCTTCAAAAAACCCTCACCGTTCATAGCGATGGGATCAGATATAGAGAACTCCCCGGAGAAGTTAGTCGACCGAAGAAAGAGTCGGCTGGTTAAGGGGCAAGCCTCTAAGAACACTCCCTCAAAATTGGGGGCAAAAAATAGCAGTTCTAGGTCTGGAGTGCCTATCAGAGCTCCCCGGGAAAGACTATCCGGTCCGGAGGCTAGCAGCCCAGCACTTCAAAGAGAGACTTCTGCCTCAGAGCCCCAGCCTGAGACTACAAGTTAAGAAAACACAGAAAACCAGCAGTCCGGAAGCCAGGCTGTGCCAAGTTTGAATTCTCCCCGGGCCACTGCCACTGATATTCCTCCAACGATCATGGAAGAAAGGATGGAGGACTCTCTTGAAGAAGTCCCTTTTGAGTCTGAGCCATCCGGTCAGACTAGTAACACTGCTGCTGCCAAAAGAGATAAGGGCAAAGAAAACTGTGTTTGAGGCATCCGGAGCTGCCGGAGTGTCTCGAAGGGAAGGTAGGGCCTTGTTTTCATAGGGTCGAACTTAAATACCTCTTGGCTTTACAGAAGACCAAGTATGCGTTCATCCATACAGCTGAGCTAGGTCGAATGCGCACAAAATGGGGGATCCCTGAAAATGTGAAGATAAGTATTCCCATAGATCCTGAAACTCCTATGGATTGCAAGCTGAATGAATTAGTCATCTTCACGGAGCTATTTTCATCTGATCAAACTCTGTCCGAGCCAGCTGAGCCCCAACGCTTGGTATACTCTGATGTCATGCATCATGGCATCAAGGCTGTCCGGGATTCCTCTTCCTATGGAAGAGTTTGTTGCAGTGGCCAATCTTTGCAAACATCACCAATTCCCCTTCTACCACTTCAATATGGGGGACAGTTTCAAAGTTGTTGATGATCTGTTGGAGTCTGAGAGCAAATGGAGGAGCCAGTTTTTGTTTGTCAGTGGCGCTTGGGAAAACGGGCAGAAGATCAAGTCTGGAGTGAACCCAAGCATCCTCAGAAGCAGGTGGAGGAGTGACCGTAAGTCTCCCATTTTAAATCTTTGTCTACTTCTTCCTTCTCATAGTTGATTTAAATTAATTGGTCTTTCTTTTGTCTTCACAGAACTGCCTAAGGAGTTCGGTGATTACTTGAAGGCCGGACAGGTCACTTGTGGTAAAATTAATGCCTGGGCCACAGAGAACTGGGGGAACCGATTCCACAATGCTTTCACTAGTGGAAATCTGGCAAGGTCTCACCTGTGGAACACCACAGGTCGGAGAGATTTAACTTGGGAGGAGCTCACCACCCAGCCTTCTCCGGACACTGTGCTTAAGAGGAGCCATGAAGCAGATGGGACACTCTTCCTGCCAGGCCGGGCCAAAGCCCCAAGCAAAATGAAGGGCAAGAAGAAAGGCAAAAAGGTGGTAAGCGATGTTAATCATGCTGATGCTGAGAAGGATGCTCCAACAGACCCGGAGGGGCCGGCTCAGAGCCAAATCGATGCTGCTCTTTTGCATGTAGTGGAGCAAGAGACCGAAAGGCAGGAAGCAGACCTCCCAAAACCTTCAAGGGATTCCAAGAGGAATCGCAAGCAGGGGAGTGAAGGGGCAGACCGGGCAGCCAAGAAGAAAAAGACTGCTAAGGGAGATGAGCTTGCTCTCTGGGATCCGGAGCCTTCTGTCCAGGCTGACCCTTCTGACCCAACACATGCTGAAGAGATCCCAAGGGACTTTCATACTGATGAAGTTGAGGGAGGAGAGCTTAACATTGATGAAGTAGACATCACCGGTCTTGGTGAACTTGGCGAATACTTCCTCAACCTCCCCAGAGACGACTTCGCAGGGCCTTACATTCCTCCGAGCAGCTCTAACACCGTCAACTTCAATGGTAAGACTTTCATTGTCTCTAGTGAAAAAGACACCATAGCCCACTCCTTGCTAAGCAATGTGCAGCCGGTACTTACACTGGAGAGACAAGTTCGGGGTCAAGCAGACACCATCAAAGACCTTAAGTCTGAGAAGGAAAAGCTGTCCGAAGACCTTTGCACTGCTACTGCCAATGCTGACATGCTAAAGGAAGCAAATGAGGAGTTGAAGAAGAATCAGGAGGAAAACAACACAAAAGTTGCTACTCTAGAGGAAACCATCATAGGCCTCAGGGAGAATCTGTCCGGTGTGGAGAAAGACCTTACTGCCTCAAAAGAAGAGACCAAGGCAAAGGACAAGATCATCACCAACCTAACTACTGATAAGATTGCCCTTGAAAATGCAGTGTCCAAGGCTGCCGAAGAGAAAAATATGTTGCTAAGGGATCAAGAGGCTACGATCCAGGCCAAAATCAACGCTTATGCCAACCAAATGATTAAAAGTGAAGAGCTATTGATTGAGAAAGTGAGGTCCGACATGGTTCTACTCTTTCATGAAAAATATCCGAAGAGGAACCTAGGGGACTTGTGGCGTTAGGTAGACGATGATGACCTTCCATATCATACAATGGCCGAAGAGGATCAGGATGGAGTCTCCAGTGCGTCCTCATCCGATGATGAAGAGCATACCGGGGAGAGCCCAGATGAAGAGAAAGGCGATCCCAAAGGCAAGAAGGTAGACGAAGGGAAAGGCGACTTCAAAGGCAAGGAAGTGTATGAAGGTGAGCCATCTTCAAAATCTCAACCTTAACTTATGATTTACTTTGTTTATTTTTTATTCAAACTAAAGTCCTTGGAAGGCCAAGGCACTCTTTTTTGTAATGGTGTCCGGTGCTCGACCGGACAGGTTTTTTGTGTTGTATCTTGACTATTTAAAAGTCCTTGGAAGGCCAAGGCAAGTTTAAGTTATTTCATTCAATGAATATCTCTGTTTTGTGCAACCATCATCTTATTTTATTGTTCATTTTAATTTTGATAGCCAGAGTTTAAGTAGCCTTTAGTTGTTGCATTGTGAGAGTGTTTAAATTCTCCGGCTAGAGTTTAATTAGCCCTTAGATATTTCAGTCCGGATAGTATGACAAGGGACAAAACTTTAAAAACACTTAGAAAATTTTCAAGAAGGCATCAAATTTTATTTAACAGCCCGGACACCTCATTAAAACCTCTCCGTGCCACCGGGGAGGAAAGAGTATGCCCCCAAATATTTACATGGATGTTTAAACAAGTAAATATTTACACAAGTGCTATTCCAAGTACATCCGGAGATGCTCAATATTCCAAGGATGAGTTAAAACTCTGCCATCTTTGTCTTCCAACCAATAAGTTCCAGGCTTAATTCTTTCAACAACCATATACGGACCCTCCCAAGTTGGGGCCAGCTTTCCGAAGAGATTTTCTTTAGTGTGTAAGAAGACCTTCCTTAATACTTTGTCCCCTGGTTGGAAATCTCTTCTTTTGACTTTGGAAGCAAACCTTCTCCTCATCAAGCCTTGATAGTGTGCAACTCTAAGGTGAGCTTTAACTCGTCTTTCTTCTATCAAATCAAGTTGACCTCTTATTGCCATCTCATTAGCATGTTCGGAGAAGTTATGAACACGAAAAGAGGGGAGAGTTGCTTCTATGGGAGCTACTGCATCCATCCCATAGACCAAGGCAAAAGGTGATTCTTGTGTTGCAGCCCCAGGTGTTGTCCGGTAGGCCCACAAGACCTCTTGTAAATAACTAGGCCACTTTCCAGCAGCCCCTTCCAAATTCTTCTTTAAACCGGACAGTATAGTTCTATTGGCCACTTCAACTTGCCCATTTTCTTGTGGGTGGAACGGTGAAGAAAAACAATGTTGTATACCCCTTGAGGCACATAAGCTCTCCATTTCTCTATTGTCGAACTATGGCCCGTTGTCTGTTGTTATTTTCTGTGGGACACCAAATCTGCAACATATGTTGGATAGAATGAATTTTATAACAGCTTTTGATGTTGTCCCTGCTAGAGGGGCTGCTTCTATCCACTTCGAGAAGTAGTCAATGGCCATAATTATAGTTTTGTGCCCTCCGGACGCCACAGGGAGAGGTCCCACCAAGTCCAATCCTCATCGAGCAAAAGGAATAGGCTCAGAAATTGATTCTAAAGGAATGGCTGGTACATGAATTTCATTGTTGTACCTCTGGCATGGGTCACACCTTTTTACTAACTCCTTAACATCTTTCATGATTGATGGCCAATAATAACCGGAGAATAAAACTCTTCTTGTCAAAGCTCTAAACCCACAATGGGCTGACCCCTCACCATCGTGCAATTCGGAGAGGACCATTTGTGATTCTTCATCCCCCATACATCGCAGGAGAGGTTTACTGTAAGAATTCTTGTATAACACTTCTCTCAATATGATGAAACCACGAGCCTTGTGTTTCAATGTTCTGGCTTGTGACTTAACCGGAGGCACAACACCATCGGAGAGATACTGCATGAGAGGTAACCTCCAGTCTTGAGGTTGTTTTGCTTGTATTTCAAAAATCTCCTCTTCTTTACCCTTACAAAGTTGAATGGAGGGGCTTTCAAGTACATGGATCCATGGATATGACTCTGTATATGCTATGGTTGCCAGTGAGTCTGCTAGCTCATTTTCTGCCCGGGGAATGTGTTCATAGACAACACTTTTAAACTTAAGCGCTTCATCTTTGAGGAGGAGTAAATATTTCACAAGTTGCACATTCTTAGCCTCAGATTGGTCTTGGGCATGGTGGATAAGTAGTTGGGAGTCGCTTAACAGCTTGACCCTCTTGGCCCCACAAATGTGGACTAACTTTAACCCAGCTATAGCTGCTTCGTATTCGGACTCGTTATTAGATGCCCTGAAAGCAAAACAAATAGCCTGGTGATGAGTCCGAATTCGAAGAGCGCCCCGGAAGGGTAGTTCAAAGTAAAACTCCCCGAAAATCGGACAGACTCCAAGACTATAGCCCGAACAGGACTGATTGAACCGGACAGGTGATTTTGAACACTGCAAACATAAAGCAGTTCGAACTATGACTAAAGTACTAAAATACCTAAACACTATCTGACTAAGCTACCTGTACATCTGCTTAAAACTCATGGGTCTTTGAACATGACCCGGGTCCATTAAACTTGACCCGAAAGCCCATAAGGGCCCAAATCTTACACTATAAATGCCCAACCACCAGCATTAACTATGGGTAAGAAAAATTAACTGCTGCCAGGCTGCTTAATTCTCTCTCCACCCTTGAAACACTTTGAAACACCCTGAAATATCTTGAAACTCCTTTAAACACCACCATACCACCGTGAAACACCCTTACGCCGCCTTAAAACTCTACTTAAAATTACCATCCTACCCCCAGGCTACTTTTATCCACACCAAATTGGCGACCACAGTGGGAGGCGACGGTGCCTGAATCAAACATTCAAAACTAAGTAAGAGAATTCTGTCCGAATGAATCCGGATAATCCAGAGCTTCCACCGGCTTTGCTCGAAGTGGTGGAAGAAAACGATGAATATACTGTCCAAGAGCGTGACAGGTTGAGGGTTGAAATAGAAGCTCTGAGGGCTGAGAAGGCCAAGATGGGCATGAAGGAAAAGTCCAAAGCATCAGTTGCTCATCGCTCTGATAACCCTCGAGAGCATGAGGCTTCGAAGACTCATGTGAGCACTAAAAAGACACATGCTAGTTCTAAAAAGTCTCACCGGTCCAAGCCTGTGGAGAGTTCTGACTCAAGTTCAGAATCTTCGGACAGCTCTTCGGACAGTGAGGGGAATGAAAAGTCCTTGTCCTCCAGCAGTGACGAAGGGCGAACCAGAAAAAAACAAAAGCAAGTTAAAAAGTATTCCAGAAAAAGAGACCACCATGGAAGAATGAAAAGACACATTGGGAAAGGATCATCTCACAGCCGGAGACATATAGACCGGATGCTGGTGGATCCATTTGCCTTCCATGATGAGCCAGGTATCTTTGCAACACCTAATGAGGATACCGTGTTCAGCCGTGGAAGAAATTGGAGGCAGTCTCCACTGTCTTCTAAAATCCTATCCGGAAACCTCCCCAAGAGGTTCGATAGCACAAAGATGGAGAAGTACGACGGCAGTACTGATCCGGACAATCATCTGGAGCAATTCAAGAACTTTATGATGAACTTTGATGATGATGATAAACTACTCTGCAGGGCCTTCTCCCAGTCCTTTACGGGGAGTGCTCTGAAGTGGTATAACAGCCTTCCTCAGGGCTGTATCAGAGACTTTGATACCTTCTGGGTGGCCTTTCGAAGGCAATTTGTGGGGAGTAAGGAGCTCAAGGGCAATGGAGATACCATAATCCATTGTGCCCAAGAGCCAAACGAATCATTGAAAGAATACATAAGTCGTTTTGTGAACACAAAGAACGGGCTGGCTGATTGCTTTGAACAAGTGGCAATAGCATCCCTGAGACAAGGTTTGAACCCGGGAAACCTGGCCGATTCAGTAACAAGGAAGAAAGCCATGACCTGGGGTGGATTGCTGAATCAAGTCGGCAAGCAAATAAATGTTGATGAAACAAAAAAGACCAGGGTGCACAGGCAAGTGAGATCCACCCCGGTGACACCAACTCCCAATCCAAACCAGTCCGGAAACAAAGCTAGAGAAACCGGACAGGGGCATGGAAGAGGAAAAGCTCAGTCTCAACCAGCTGCTCCTGCACAAAGTCAACAGTCTAGAAACAAAAGGGGGCCGTGGGTCCAACCGGAGTGGTTTGCAGAGCTCAAAGAAAGTGTGGCAACCATTTTCGAGAAAACTAAAGATGAAATACACTACCGGAGACCGGCAACCTTGCAGTCTCCCAGAGAACATCGAAACAGTTCTTTTTGTCAATATCACAATGATATTGGCCATACTACTGATGATTGTATAGCCTTGAAACAAGAGGTTCAGAACTTGATTGAAAGAGGGAAATTGGGTGCATACGTCAAAAGAAGAGGAGGCAATAGGCCTGACAATACTCACCGGGCTGGTCCGGTTAATGCTGCCCCAGAAGGGGCTATGGTGATCATTGAAAGGTTTGATGTGGAATCTGAATATTTGGATCCTGATCCAACAAGGAACAGAGTGGGTGCAATAGAGGAGCGTTCTAGGACGGTCTCCGGGCTCATTAAATTCTTTGAGTCCTTGACAATTTTCGGAGGGGATACTGTAACGGCTCCTACCACTTCATCAAGAAAAAGGCATGTCCATAATTTGGCTACCCAGCTAGAGGGGGGCATGACTTCATATCAATCGTCAAGTTTATTCCCATTCATTGTCTTTGATGGGGATGATTTGAGAGACATTGCTGGCCCTCATGAAGATGCTGTTGTCATAGGAGCATCGATAGGGGGCAATGAGATAAGGCGAATCCTGGTGGATACTGGGAGCTCTGCCAATATCCTTTTCCTTGATACTTACAAGAAAATGAAAAATCCAGCTGTGATTCAAAAGTCAGACCGATCGATTGTAGGCTTCACGGGTAGCTCAGCCGATGTAATCGGTGAGTTTGAAGAAGAAGTTTTGTTGGGCAGAGGCCCATTCAAGAAAACAGTCCGAATACTTTTCATTGTGGTGGATTGTCCCACTTGCTACAATGCTATTCTAGGGAGATCTTGGCTCTCTAGGATGCATGCAGTGGCTTCGACGGTCCATCAGTGTCTAAAATATGCTGTTCAGGGGCAGGTTGGGGTTGTCCGAAGCAGTCAAAAAGTTGCAAGAGAATGCTATGCCACTGCCTTGGCACCACGAACGCTGGGGGCAGTCCGTATGAATGACCAATAGCAGTTTGAGGGCCTTTCTGGGGGTGAGGGTGAAATTGATGACCCCAGGGAGACCCCCGGAGTGTTGATCCCAGTTGAGGAGGTTGAGACACACTGCTTAGAAGAAGGGAAGTTTGTCAAGATAGGGTCCAAAATTCCACAAGTGTTGAAAGAAGAAATGTTAAAATTCTTAAAAGACCATCAGCATGTCTTTGCTTGGTGCAATGCTGATGTTACTGGAGTTCCATCAGAGGTGATTTCCCATCACCTATCTGTCCGGAGAGATGTGGCACCTGTGGTACAGAAGAGGAGAGCTTTCTCAAAAGAAAAGGCTGATGTCATTGTACAAGAGGTTGACAGACTCACAAAGATGGGGCACATTAAAGAATCTCAGTACCCTTTGTGGACTGCCAATCCGGTCTTGGTAAAAAAGAAAAACGGTAAATGGCGAATGTGCATTGACTTTACAGATCTCAATCGAGCTTGCCCAAAAGACTTGTATCCGGTTCCCCGGATAGATCAGCTGGTAGATTCTACTTCTGGGAACAAGCTGCTCTCCTTTATGGATGCTTTCTCCGGATACAATCAGATCCAGGTGGATCCCAGGGATCAAGAGCATACCACTTTTGTTACTGATAGAGGATTACACTGCTACAAGGTGATGCCCTTTGGTTTGAAGAATGCTGGGGCTACTTATCAAAGGTTAGTCAATAAAGCCTTTGCTGATCAAATTGGAAGAAATATGGAGGTTTACATTGACGATATGATGGTAAAAAGTGTGGATGAGCAGCTGCACTTGTCCGACCTCCAGGAGACTTTTGCCAACCTGGCCAAGGTAAATTTAAAATTAAATCCTGAAAAATGTGTGCTCGGAGTGCAGTCCGGGAAGTTCTTAGGGTATATTATAAGTGAGCATGGAATACAGCCCGACCCGGACCAACTCAATGCCTTGTTCCAAATGGAGCCTCCACGAAATATTAAAGAAGTGCATCGGTTAACGGGGAGGTTAGCAGCTTTGAACAGATTCATCTCAAGGTCTTCGGACAGATGTGCTCCTTTCTTTCAAACTTTGAAGGGTGCAAAGGGGTTTGAGTGGACACCACAGTGTAATGAGGCATTCAATGAAATCAAGAAGCATCTGTCCTCTCCGAAGACTTTATTCAAACCAATCGATGGGGAGACTCTATTTGTGTATCTGGCTGTTTCAAGTTGTGCCATCAGTGCTGTGTTAGTTAGAGAGGTTGATGGGTATCCTCACCCAGTATACTACATCAGCAAAAGCCTGATTGATGCTGAACGGCGCTACTTGAAACTTGAAAAATTAGCATTGGCCTTGGTGATAGCTGCAAGAAAGATGAGGCCTTATTTTCAGGCTCATCCTATCATAGTCCGGACATCTTTCCCTTTAAAAAATGTCCTTCAGAAAGCGGATATTTCGAGCAGAATGACAAAGTGGTCAGTAGAGTTGGGGGACTTCGACATAGACTTTGCTCCTCGAACAGCAGTAAAGGCTCAAGCTGTGGCAGATTTTCTCGTCGAATTCCATTCTGATAGGGACTCAGAACAACCTGCTGATTCAAAAGACAAAAAAATGTGGATTGTCCGAACAGATGGAGGATCCAGTGCTATAGGATCTGGGGCAGGAATATGTCTTACTTCCCCCTATGGGGACAACATGTTCCAAGCTATTTGTTTTGCTTTCAGAGCATCTAATAACGAGTCCGAATACGAAGCAGCGATAGCTGGGTTGAAATTGGCTTATATCTGTGGGGCTAAAAGGGTCAAGCTGCTAAGTGACTCCCAATTGCTTGTCCACCATGCCTTGGGCCTATCAGAAGCTAGAAAAGAACAGTTAATCAAGTATTTACTTCTCTTGAAAAATGAGGCAATGAAGTTTAAAGCTGTTGTCTATGAGCATATTCCCCGGACAGAGAATGAACTGGCAGACTCATTGGCAACAATAGCATATACGGAGTCCTATCCATGGATCCATGTGCTTGAAAGTCCTTCTATTCAACTTGATGAAGGGGAGAAAGAGGAAGTTTTTGAAATACAAGTAAATAAACCTCAAGATTGGAGGTCTCCACTTATACAATATCTGTCCGATGGTATTGTACCTTTGGAAAAAATCACAAGCCAGAACGTTAAAACACAAGGCTCGTGGTTTCATCATGATTAGAGAGGTCTTGTACAAGAAATCTTATAGTAAACCTCTCCTACGCTGTTTAGGAGATCATGAGTCACAAATGGTTCTCTCCGAACTACATGATGGTGAGGGATCAGCCCATTGTGGATTTAGAGCGTTAACAAGAAGAGTGCTTCTCTCCGGATATTATTGGCCATCAATAATGAAAGATGCCAAGGAGCTGGTAAGAAGGTGTGATCCATGCCAGAGGTACAGCAATGAAATTCATGTACCAGCCATCCCTTTGGAATCAATTTCTGAGCCTATCCCTTTTGCTCGATGGGGATTGGACTTAGTTGGGCCTCTCCCTATGGCGTCCGGAGGGTGTAAAACCATAATTGTAGCCATCGACTACTTTTCGAAGTTGATAGAAGCAGCCCCCTTAGCAGGAACAACATCAAAGGCTGTTATAAAATTCATTCTATCCAACATATGTTGCAGATTTGGTGTCCCTCAGAGAATAACAACAGATAATGGGCCACAGTTTGACAACAGAGAAATGGAGAGCTTCTGTGCCTCAAGGGGTATTCAGCACTGCTTTTCTTCACCATTCCACCCACAAGCCAATGGGCAAGTTGAGGTGGCTAATAGAACAATACTGTCCGGCTTAAAGAAAAATCTGGAAGGGGCTGCTGGGAAGTGGCCTAGTTATTTACAAGAAGTCTTGTGGGCCTACCGGACAACGCCTGGGGCTGCCACACAAGAATCACCTTTTGCCTTGGTCTATGGGATGGATGCAGTAGCTCCCATAGAGAAGACACTCCCCTCTTTTCGTGTTCATAACTTCTCCGGACAGGCTAATGAAGTAGCAATCAGAAATCAGCTTGATTTGATTGAAGAAAGGCGAGTAAAAGCTCATCTTAGAATAGCACACTATCAGGGCTTGATGAGAAGCAGGTTTGCTTCCAAGGTTAAAAGAAGGGACTTTCAACCAGGAGATAAAGTATTGAGGAAAGTTTTCTTGCATACCAAGGAAAAACTCCTCGGAAAGCTGGCCCCAACTTGGGAGGGTCCGTATACTGTGGTTGAAAGAATCAAGCCTGGCACATACTGGCTGGAAGACAAAGATGGCAGGGTTTTAACTCACCCTTGGAATATTGAACACCTTCGAATGTATTTGGAATAAAACCTATGTAAATATTTACTTGTTTAAACGTCCATGTAAATATTTGGGGGCATACCACTCCCTCTCTTCGGCGCCACGAAGAGATTTCAATAAAACTTGAAGCCTTCTTGAACAATTTTCTAAGTTTTTACAAAATTCTGATGATTGTCATACTATTCGGACTGAAAGATCTAAGGGCTATTTAAATTCTAGCCAGAGAAATTAAACACTCTCACAATACGAAATACTTAAACAAACTGTGGACTAAGAGAAAGGTTGTGCAAGATAAAACATTCATTCGATAAAACTTAAAGTTGCCTTGGCCTTCCAAGGACTTTTTAAACAAGTTTAAACACAATACAAAAATCTGTCCGGACAAAATGGACAGCATCACAAAAAGGTGCCTTGGCCTTCCAAGGACTTTGGTTTAAACAAAAAAGTAAGCAGAATAAATTACCAACTAAGGGGGAGCCTTTGAAGATGGCTCGCCCTCATCTGTTCCCTTGGTCTTGACATCGCTTTTTTCCTCAATGATCTTTTTTCCTTTGGGATCAGCCTCTTCTTCACCTGGACTCTCTCCGGTTTCCTCCTCGTCACCAGATGAGGATATATCAGTGTACCCTTCATCAACCATGGTCCAATATGGGAGATCGTCATCATCCACATAACGCCATAAGTCCCCAAGTCTCCTCTTCGGGAACTTCTCATGAAATAGAAGGACCATGTCGGACTTCACCTTCTCAATCAATAATTCCTCACTCCGTATCATCTCCTTGGCGTAAGCATTGATTTTGGCCTTGATCATGGCCTCTTGATCCTTCACCAGGGCAGCTTTCTCACCAACAGCCTGAGTCACTGCATTCTCCAAAGCAAGTTTGTCAGTAGTCAGATTGGTGACAAGCTTCTCTTTTGCTGCAGTCTCATCTTTTGAGGTTTTCAAGTCCTTCTCCAACTCGGACAGCTTAGCCCGGAGATCTTCTAGGGTTTTCTCTAAAGAGGCAACTTTTGTGTTGCTTTCATTTTTACTCTTCTTCAACTGTTCGTTCGACTCCTTAAGCAAGTCAATCTGGGTAGTGGCACCCCGGAGGTCATCGGACAGTTTCTCCTTCTCAGACTTAAGTTCCTTAATGGTTTCTGCCTGACTCCGGACTTGCCTTTCCAGGGTGAGCACAGGTTGCACGTTGCTAAGGAGGGAGTGAGCTATAATGTCCCTTTCGCTGGAAACCAAGAAAGTCTTGCCATTAAAGTTCACTGTGTTGGAACTACTTGGAGGAACGTATGGCCCAGCAAACTCGTCTTTTGACAGACCAAGAAAGTAATCACCTAGAGGACCCAGGCCGGTGACATCCACTTCGTCCATATTGATCTCTCCCCTTTCAATCTCATCAGTATGGAGCTCCCCTGGAATTCCTTCGTTAAGATTCTCTGGGATCGCTTCAGCCAACGTTGGGTCAATTGGGAAAGTGGGCTCCGGATCCCGGACAGCGAACTCTTCTTCTTGAGAAGTCTTCTTCTTTTTTACTTCTCTGTCAGCACCATCGCTTACTTGCTTACGGGTTCGTTTGGAGGCCCTTAGAGGTTTTGAGGGAGTCTCTCCGTGCCTCTTACTTTCCACTTCTACCACTTGTAGAAGGTTTGCATCAACTTGAGCTGGGACTGGCACCTCTGTGTCAGTTAGAGCCTTTTTCTCCGTATCCACTGCTGTTTTCCTCCCTTTCTTCTTCTGGCCTTTCATTTTACTTGGGGCTTTGGCCCGGAGAGGGAGGAAAAGGGTCCCATCTAGCTCGTGAGACCTTCTCAGCACTATGTCATCATCAGGAGGGGTGGAGAACTCCTCCCATGTTAAATCCCTCCGACCTGTGGTGTTCCACAGGTGAGATCTGGTTAAGTTTCCCGGAGTGAAAGCCTTGTGAAACCGGTTCTCCCAGTTCTCTGCGGCCCATGTGTTTATCTTGCCACAGGTGACCTGTCCGGCTTTCGCATAGTCTCCGAACTCTTTTGGTAGTTCTGGCAAAACAAAAGAATAATTAAGTTAGTGAAAGCTTAAGGAAGGGAAGATTCGAATAGAAACTTAAAGAAAGAACTTACGATCACTTCTCCATCTACTTCGAAGAAGGCTAGGATTCTCCCCAACCTTAATCTTCTTCCCATTCTCCCATGAGCCACTTATAAACAAGAACTGGCTCCTTCATTTATTCTCCGATTCCAGGAGATCATCGACAGCTTTCAGATTGTTCCCCATATTAAAGTGATAAAAGGGGAACTGGTGATGTTTGCATAGACTTGCCACAGCAGCAAACTCTTCCATGGGAAGAGGGATTCCGGACAGCCTGGACGCCATAATGCATGACATCAAGGTGTACCATCCGTTGGGGCTCAGCTGCGATGGACATAACTTCACTAAATGGAAATAGCGCACTATCTCCGGATCCAATGGGAACCTGAGTCCCCAATTGAACAGCTCTGTAAAAAATACAATCTCATTCCTCTTACAATCCATCGGGGTCTCCGGATCGATGGGAATTCGGATCTTTACGTTTTCAGGGATCCCCCACTTAGTGCGAAGCCGTCCCAAGTCTCTAGTATGAATAAACGCATACTTGGTTTTTAACAAAGATAAGAGATACTTAAATTCTACCTTGTGAAAGCAGGGCCCAACTTTCCCTTCAAGGCCCTCCGGCAGATCCGGACGGTTCAAGTACAAATCCTCTTTGCCTTTCTTGGCAACAACTATTGCAGTTTCAGCTTGTCCGGAAGACTCGGACTCAAACCTGACCTCCTCAGTGGAGTCTTCCATCCTCTCCTCCATTACTGTTGGGGGAGCTTCTGCAGAAACAGCCCGGGGAGGGATGAAGCTTGGTACAGCTGATCCTCCGGACTGGCGGCTCGTTGTATACTTTTGAGTTCTCACCTCAGCTTGAGTTTCTGAGGTCGAAGTTTCCTTAGGAGGTAGTGGACTGCTAGCCTCCGGACCAACCGGCCTCTCCCGGAGGGTTCTAACAGTTGTTCCGGACCCCGACTCACTAGTATTTTTTGAGGAGAGTCCTTTAACCAGTCTACTTGGTCTCTTCATAATAAGCTTGTCTGGAGAATGATCGGAGTCGGACCCCATGGCAATAAAAGTAGATTTCTTCTTGACACTCGTAACAGTAACCCCTGGTTCGACGACAGGAATTGACTCTTGAACTGAAGAGTCTGAAACAATGGGGGAGAGTGTCGTTCGAAAAAGTTTTCTAGGTTTTGTACCTTTCGAAGAAGACGAACCTCTATCAGATTCTTCGATTGAAGTGGCTGGTCTCTCAACTGGCGATGCTGGGAGCCCTGCTGCAATCCTTTTCTCTTTTTCAACCCTTTGAGCTCTCTCTAGTTCTGAAAGATTGAGCCAGCCACCCTTGATTAAAGCTGTTCTTGCTGTGAACATAAAACGATTAAGGAAATCTTAAGGTTTTAGAGAGATGAAGTTTTGAGTAAAATGGCAAAGTGAAAATGAGACTGTGAAAGATGAATAGTATTTATAGTAAATGTAAAAAAGGGGTTTGATTCCTAGGAGAATCCGAAAAGTTGGGCAATGATTAAAAGACGGCGCTGACGTCATCAAAACCATTTAAAGAAGTTACTTATTCAATAAAGTGGTGTAATTTTCGAGGTAGAAAAACGGCTGGAGTGACCAACCAGAGGGTGACACGTGTCCCACTACTTCTGACAAAGAACCGTTTGGAATTCGTAACGGTTGGGCTGTCCGGGCCTGTCTCAACTCTCTTCGAATTGGAAAACCACTTCTTCAATCGGACTGTTTTTCAGTTCTTTAACAAGGACACTTGTTCAAATACCTAAAAAAGGGGCTCCTGATGAGTCCGAATTCGAAGAGCGCCCCGGAAGGGTAGTCCAAAGTAAAACTCCCCGAAAATCGGACAGACTCCAAGACTATAGCCCGAACAGGACTGATTGAACCGGACAGGTGATTTTGAACACTGCAAACATAAAGCAGTTCGAACTATGACTAAAGTACTAAAATACCTAAACACTATCTGACTAAGCTACCTGTACATCTGCTTAAAACTCATGGGTCTTTGAACATGACCCGGGTCCATTAAACTTGACCCGAAAGCCCATAAGGGCCCAAATCTTACACTATAAATGCCCAACCACCAGCATTAACTATGGGTAAGAAAAATTAACTGCTGCCAGGCTGCTTAATTCTCTCTCCACCCTTGAAACACTTTGAAACACCCTGAAATATCTTGAAACTCCTTTAAACACCACCATACCACCGTGAAACACCCTTACGCCGCCTTAAAACTCTACTTAAAATTACCATCCTACCCCCAGGCTACTTTTATCCACACCACCTGGTACATCTTATCTCCATACGGGGAAGTTAAACATACTCCTGCACCACATCCCATTGTGCTAGATCCACCATCTGTTCGGATGACCCATGATTTTTTATCTTTTATTTCAGTAGCTTGCTCTGAATCCCTATCGGAGTGGAATTCGACCAGAAAATCAGCCACCGCTTGGGCTTTGACTGCTGTTCGGGGAGCAAAGTATATGTCAAAGTCCCCCAACTCTAATGACCACTTAGTCCTTCTGCTCGAAATGTCTGCTTTTTGAAGGACATTCTTCAGGGGAAAAGAAGTCCGGACGATGATGGGATGAGCCTGGAAATAAGGCCTCATCTTCCTGGCTGCTATCACCAAGGCCATTGCTAACTTTTCAAGTTTTAAGTAACGCTTCTCTGTATCTATCAAGCTTTTGCTGATGTAGTACACTAGATGGGGATGACTATCGACCTCTCTTACCAGCACAACACTGATGGCACAACTTGAAACTGCCAAATATACAAAGACAGTCTCCCCATCGACTGGCTTGAACAAAGTTTTGGGGGAGGACAGGTGTTTCTTGATCTCATTGAAAGCCTCATCACACTGTGGGGTCCAATCAAAGCCCTTTGCACCCTTCAAGGTTTGAAAGAAAGGAGCGCACCTGTCCGAAGACCTCGAGATAAATCTGTTTAAGGCAGTTAATCTCCCCGTTAACCGTTGTACTTCTTTAATGTTTCGAGGAGGCTCCATCTGGAAAAGAGCATTTAGCTGGTCCGGATCGGGCTGTATTCCATGCTCACTTATGATATAGCCTAGAAACTTCCCGGACTGCACTCCGAACACACACTTTTCAGGGTTTAACTTCAAATTCACTTTTACCAAGTTGGCAAAAGTTTCTTGGAGATCGGACAAGTGTAACTGCTCGTGTACACTTTTCACCATCATGCCATCAATGTACACTTCCATATTTCTTCCAATTTGATCAGCAAACGCCTTGTTGACTAACCTCTGATAAGTAGCCCCAGCATTTTTCAAACCAAATGGCATCACCTTGTAGCAATGAAGCCCTCTGTCAGTTACAAATGTGGTATGCTCTTGATCCTTTGGATCCACTTGAATCTGATTGTATCCGAAGAAAGCATCCATAAAGGAAAGAAGCTTGTTCCCAGAGGTAGAGTCTACTAACTGATCAATCCAGGGGACCGGATACAAGTTTTTTGGGCAAGCTCTATTGAGGTCTGTGAAGTCAATGCACATGCGCCACTTGCCATTCTTCTTTTTCACCAAGACAGGATTGGCAGTCCACAAAGGGTATTGAGACTCCTTGATGTGCCCCATAAATGTGAGCCTGTCAACCTCTTGCACAATGACATCAGCCTTTTCTTTGGAAAAAGCTCTTCTTTTTTGAACCACTGGAGCTATATCTCTCCGGACGGATAGGTGGTGTGATATTACTTCTGATGGGACTCCAGTAACATCAGCATTGCACCAAGCAAAAACGTGCTGATGGTTCTTTAAAAACTTCAACATTTCATTTTTCAACATAGGTGGCATTTTAGACCCTATATTGACACTGTTCCGAGTTGGATCGGGATCCAAGTACTCAGATTCCACGTCAAACCTTTCAACTATAACCATGGCTCCCTCCGGAGCAGCATTACTTGGACCAACCCGGTGAGTGTTATCAGGCATGTTACCCCCTCTTCTTTTCACATAGGCCCCCAACTTTTCCCCTTTCAATCAAGTTCTGAACTTCTTGTTTCAATGCTATGCAATCATCAGTGGTATGACCAATATCATTGTGATATTGGCAAAAAGAGTTGTTGCGATACTCTCTGGGAGACTGCAGTGTTGCCGGTCTCCGGTAATGCACCTCATCCTTTGTTTTATCAAAGATAGTGGCCACACTTTCTTTTAACTCTGCGAACCACTCCGGTTGGACCCATGGCCCTCTCTTGTTTCTGGATTGTTGACTTTGAGCAGGAGCAGCTGGCTGAGACTGAGCTTTTGCCCTACCATGCCCCTGTCCGGTTTCTCTTGCTTTGTTCCCGGACTGATTCTGATTGGGATTTGGTGTCACCGGGGTAGACCTCACCTGCCTGTGCACCCTGGTTTTTTTTGTTTCATCAACATTTATCTGTTTGCCAACCTGATTCAGCAACCCTCCCCAGGTCATGGCCTTCTTTCTGGTCACTGAATCAGCTAGATTGTCTGGGTTCAAACCCTGCCTTAGGGATGCTATTTCCACCTGTTCGAAGCAATCAGCCAACCCATTCTTGGTGTTCACAAAACGACTTATATATTCTTTCAAGGATTCATTTGGTTCCTGGGCACAATGGATTATTGTGTCTCCATTTCCCTTCAGCTCTTTACTCCCTACGAACTGCCTTCGAAAGGCCACCCAAAACGTATCGAAATCTTTAATACAACCCTGAGGCAGGCTGTTGTACCATTTCAGAGCACTCCCCGTAAAGGATTGGGAGAATGCCCTACAAAGTAGTTTATCATCATCGTCAAAGTTCATGATGAAGTTTTTAAATTGCTCCAGATGGTTGTCCGGATCAGTACTGCCATCGTACTTCTCTATTTTGGTGCTGTCAAACCTCTTGGGGAGGTTTCCGGACAGAATTTTAGAAGACAATGGAGATTGCCTCCAATTTCTTCCACGAGTGAACACAATATCCTCATTGGGAGTTGCAAAGATACATGGTTCATCGTGGAAGGCAAAGGGATCCATCAGCATCTTGTCCACATGCCTCCGGTTATGAGATGACCCCTTGCCAATATGCTTCTTTATTCTTCCATGTCTATCTCTTTTTCTTGAATATTTTTTAATTTGCTTTTGATTTTTTCTGGTTCGACCCTCATCGCTGCTAGAGGACAAGGATTTTTCAACTCCATCACTGTCCGAAGAGCGATCAGAAGATTCTGAGCTTGAGTCAGAACTCTCCACAGGCTTGGACCGGTGAGACTTTTTAGAACTGACATGAGTCTTTTTGGTGCTCACATGAGTCTTCGAAGACTCATGCTCTCTGGGGTTATCGGTGTGATGAGCAACCGATGCTTTGGATTTTTCTTTCACGCCCATCTTGGCCTTCTCTACCCTCAGAGCTTCTATTTCACACTTTAGCCTATCACGCTCTTCGACAGTGTATTCATCGTTCTCTTCCACCACTTCGAGCAAAACTGGTGGAAGCTCTGGATTGTCCGGATTCATTCGGACAAATTTTCTTGGCTGGTTTTGAATGCTTGATTCAGACACCTTCTCCTCCCACTGTGGTCGCCAGTTTGGTGTGGATAATAATCGCCTGAGGGTAGGCTGGTAATTTCAGTTGGTGTTTTATGGTGGTATGTGGGTGTTTGAGTGTTTAGAGAGTAGATAGATAATTAAGCAGCTTGGTAGCAATTAATTTTCAATACCCATAGTTAATGCAGGTGGTTGGGTATTTATACCCAGATGTTTGGGCCCTTATGGGCTTTCGGGTCATGTTTAATGGACCTGGGTCATGTTCAAAGACCCATGAGCTCTAAGTAGGAGAGCAAGTAGCTTAGTCAAGAAGTGTTTAAGTTTTTTAGTACTTTTGTCATAGTTCGAACAGTCCTATGGTCATAGTGTTCAAAGTGATCTGTCCGGTTCATGTGATCTGTCTGATCTGTCCGGTCCGGAGGCCTTGGACTGATCTGTCCCTGTCCGGGGAGCATGCTGAATTCGGACTCATCAGGGGATATAATGGGGTGGATTTTGGTCTTCTACGTAGAAGATATGCTAAAAATTAATAACTATGATTGGTCTAGGGCAATTGTTGAGAAGCTTAGCAGGTCAATGGAAAATTGTTTGAAGAAAGAGGTACCCGATCACGTCATCGGATGCGTAGCAGCTTTATTTGTGTGTATGAGGTTTGTGTGTATCATATTGTTTTAGTTTAAAGAGTGTTATGACTGTCAAATTTTTTTCAGCCCTTCATTATGGAGCACACTACATTAGAGGATGATTTGGTAAGGCCAAACATGATACCTAGATGCTACAAATGGTGGAGGTTGGAGTGCAAGGAATCAACTATGGCGATGATTAAAAGGTTGAGAAAGCTGTCTGATGATGAGGTAAAATATATTTTTTGTTAGTTTTAAGCTACTGTGAAAAATATATAGTAACCCAAGCATGCGTGATTTGCAGTTAACTTTAATATAGTAGAGATTCGCGTGAGTAGTAGGCAACGAAAATCGCGCACTCATTTTTATACAACACTAATAGGTGACAAGTATAAGCATGAATCACGTAATATGTTAGTAGTAAATCACGCTAGGGGTCTGATTATATTCAAAATCGCTCTTTAACTTGGGAAATTGATTTTCAGCATATATGCCTTATTATATTCCAAATCGCACGATAAGATTTAACATAAATGAATCGCAAAGTGGATAAATAAATTGCAAAGTAAATCACATGATGTTATCTAAATAAGTCTTACTAATATTGGGTGCATGCTACTTACATCGTGTGTTGTAGATCTTGGAACGAGAGATAACCTTATTTGAGGCTGGCTTTCGGGTCAAAAGCGATGGGGGGAGACTGTGAAGTTTTACAGCCGAGGCGTGGAAAGAAGTCAAACAAACGGAGAAAATCAATTGGCCAAAGAAGTGGCAAGTGGATGAAGTTTTCTATCAATGATCAAACAACTGAAATAGAAATTCAAGACACATCACTAACAACCGATTACAGTGGCACTGGAGAGGACTAGGAATTACCACTACATGGGTGGTTAGAACAGCAGAAAATTACACCGGACGAAGGGAAGTTAAAACAACAGAACACCTTTACTGGGGGATGCAGTTGGAAAATGCAGCTCCAGTATCCGGATGAAGAAGACAACAGTTTACAAGGCGCGCGCTTGTAATTTTTTATATAAGAGAATAAAAGATATTAAAAAGAAAATCAGTGGCAAGTATAGATACTCAGTGGAAAATAAACGGCTTAAGATTTCTCTGGCACACAATAATAGACAAGTAAGTTATTTATAAGGTTGTTATTATAATGAACATTAATGTGAAATAAGTAAGCACTAATACTGTATTTGTTTTTTTTTTCCACAAATTAAAGAGCTCCAAAGGGAAGTTGCATCTTTGACTTTAAAGCTAGTAGAACAAGCTGATGAGGATGAGGGTGTTAAGGAAGCACTTGAGATGGTTTGTGGAATGCCTTTCTGTTCGGTAGAAGAAGAGTCACCAGAGAAATTAGTAGAGGTGCCAAAAAGAGTGGATGAGGTTCCTAAAACTAGGGTATATGTTTCAAGAAGATATTGTTTCAAAATGATAGAGGCTGAAGGGAAAAAAGATGAGAAATAAGGAAATATTGTAGAGGTTTCTACACCGGATGACAAAAAATAAGATATAGATGATAGGGTTGAAGTTGAAGAGGACACAGTTGATAAGAAGAATGATGATGGGGGCGATAAGGTTGAAAAGGAGGTCGAAGTAACCACACATGAGGCAGATATGGGTGCGGGTGAAATAGAAGAAGAGGTTCAGGTATAAATTCTTGTTGACGTAGCAGTAGGTGAGAACCAAAACATATCAGTTAAGGAATTTGTTAGGGTGAAGCACAACATTAGTGCAGTAGTTATTGAAGCAACACCACCAGAACTAGCCGTTGTGCTCGCTGAGACAACAGGGAATGTAGTAAAGCAAGACCAAATAGACTCAACATTGAACCAAGAAATAGAAAAATTGAGTAAACAAATAGTTGTAGAAGAAGGTAAAATCTTGAAGAAACATGAAAATCGCGTAAAGAGGGGAGAGGATGTACCCAGGTGGTGATATTTCTTGCCAAATTTTGGAGGTTGTCTTAGCCATTAAACCTGCTGGGAAGGTAACAAGTGGCACTGTTGGAAATGCTGGATTTGCCGATGTCATGGAACTGAATTTAGTTTGGATTGAAGATAGTAGCAGCAACTTACCCAACGTTGGGCAACAAGGACATTAAGATGTGAGTGGATCTTAAGATCACTAAAACCCAACTTTATATGACTATTTATGTGATATGCTTTGTCTTTAAGAAGTTATATTAGGGCAGGTGTGTTAATTTTGAGGATATTGTTTTTTCGTATATTTTTGGATTTTGGATATGTAATATGCAGGTTGTTTTATTAAACTAGGGGATGTTTTTTCTGGATTAACTATTTTGATGTTTATATTATAACTATATTGCTATACGGTTGGCTGTTGAAGATGTGTTATTCTAATTAAATCACGCAATGCAGGCTGAAGGTAGTTGATTCTGTTATTCGTAAATCGCTTAATGTATAGTATACCAAAGCCATTATCTATTAGTTTTAGTTGGTTTTTCTTATGTGACCAGAATAGCATGTTAATATTCAAATAAAATGACAATCGCGGTATACTAATAGCCATTAATTTAACCATAAATTGTGTGTCTCCCAGTAAATGTTCCATACGAATCGCGAGATGGTTAGTAATTTAACCATAAATTGTGTTGTTAGTCTATTTATTACACAAATCACGTTTTATGTAAAGGAATACAAAACATGGTTCATTAGAAATTTAGGTTACCATAATGTTAGTTCAACAGATTGATGGCAAGAAGTTTAGACTGAAGATATATGTTAAATTGTGACAGATTTGTAATGTCAAACAAGCAGGTTTGGAAGAAGGACTACATCTATGCACACAACGATATACTAAACAACAACCAAAGACTGAACATGTAATGGAATTCGAATATGTTCTCATCACCAAAAGAATTACAACCCAAGTTGGAAATGCAACGCAAAACGAAGGTTGAAGCACTAACATAGACCGAAAAAGTAGAAGAAGTACAACCATGAGGTTTGTGAGAAGGTGAATGTTTTGATCTCCCAGCCCTAGATGATAGTTTTGTACTATGTACCCAATCATTTTTTGACGAAGTTGATAAGACGGTGGCTATTCACTCGAGTGGAGGAAAGAATGTTGGTTACAGTGGATCTAAAAAGGTTTTAGAGGAGACACCTCTAATAGTAAGCGGATAATTATACTAATAAACATGTAACTAATTGGCACATTTGATTGTTATGTAACCCAAGGTTGAATATTACAGTTACTAGATAACGGGTATCCAAGTTGGGATTTACTTACACAAACACAATAGGGAGAAGCTAATTACCAACCTTGGGGAATTGAAACAACAACAACAAAGTTAATAGTCATGAATCAATAGCACAAGGTGCTTAGAATACAAAGAGAAGAAGATCAAGAAAATTCCAAAGTATGGTATTTACCAGTAACATAATTTTTATATCGGCTAAGCGTTAGTGTGACTGAGGTAATGGCACTACCGTACGAAGGGGAGGTAGATTTCAAGGTAAGATATAAAAGTTGAAATACTTGACAATGAATTGACAACTAGTAAGTTATAGCTCAGAATTCCTCATTTTGTGGATCATTGATGCCTCGGTATACAAGCTTCTTAAAGACACAAATTGGAAAGTACTTTTTATAGGGTTTGATAACAAGTAAAGTTGTAAATACAACGCTTTTCAAATTTTCGTGATCGCAACAGTTAGTATATAATTTTTAAATACCCCTCAAAAGTGACACAAAAGTTAATTTATTATACGCGGGTTTTATTACAGAAACTACTAGCATTGAAAGAAGATATTTCACACGTTGTTGACAAAGTTTTCGAATATATTAGAGAGGACACGTTTATTGCTTTGTTCCGGTATGCCACATAAATGAGAAGGGAAAAAACCATTGTACGTTGTTGGTAATAGATATTGAGAATGGTCTAGCCAAAAACTATAATTCGTTGTTCCCTGAAAGCAAATTCACTCCAGATGTATATCGGAAAACATGCGATGCATTGGTAAGTAGTATGAAACCCTATTGCATGATGTTGTATGTATTACGCTTGCAGACGCATTGGAGAATCGTGTTGTCAGTGCGTTAGATTCGCGTAATCATTGTACAAGAATCGTGTGTGTTATTAACCAGTCGTGCGTAGTGACTATATGCAACTCATATGCAAGTCTTGCGTGATTCGCGACATGTAGTTGCGACAATCACTTCATGTGTATTTATGCATGGTGCGAGTTCGGTATAAACTGGTAATGGTGTATTATGTGAATAAAATGCTTGATGTTGATTAACCAATCCCATTTGTAGAAGGTTTTACCGATCATAAAAACAATATTAACCTCATAATTTTTATATCTGAGCATCTGAACTATTATATGAAGAAAAAATACATCCTACGTGTGAATAATGGTTACAAAGTTAAAGCTACTAGAGATATTCCACAACAAGACAAACATTCACTTGATTGTAGAGTATTTGTTTGTCAGTATGTTAAAGATATTATCCAAAACAGGTTTGTACCCAAGGAATATAGCAAACAAATGCCGCATCAAGCACGTGCAGAAATGTTTTATCATTTCCTGATTGATAAAAATACTAATCTTCGGGTGTTGGATGCTTGATTGGTTTGTAGAATGCAGAACAGTACTGTTAGTTTAAGGGAGTATGTAATTTATTTCTGATGTGTTATTGGGTGTAATTTTGTTGGCAGGACAATGTTGTTTTTGTGAGGTAACTTAGTGTGACATTTGACTCGAATAATTTTATCCATTGACAATGTAGAGCACTAATCATATTCAATAGGCTAGCATCACGCAACTTTTGAACAATGAATTGTATTTTTTCAGTTAGAAGACACTATGGGATTTGTGAGACAATCGCATGATCTATGGTTAATTTATAACATAAATCACATGAATAGTAATTATGAGTATCTCGCATTTTCGGAATACGCAAATCTTACTTTCAAAGTGGCTCTATAAGAATATATACACTCCTGCTTTTTTTGAATTAAATTATATTAGCCCTCCTAAATTTACATCATCTAATAATGACCCGCGAAGTTAGCCACCTACTTTAGGGCCCTTATTTAAACCTTTAGACTTCTACTTAGGCTTTAAAAGAAAACCCTATACATTTTATAAATAGTTTCGAGTATGAATTGGAGTGTAGACGAAGACCAACACTTGCTTCAAGTGGTGAAGTACGTTACGACAACAATTATCGATGACACAACTAATGTTTTTTTTGTTATGAAGTGTTATGCAGGATGTACTTTGACTATGGGAGGCTTGGATTTACCGGACCTCGTACTCGAAGTTGTGAAGAAGTCGTTTCGAGGCACAAGGAACTAAAATCTGAAACCTTGCTACGTGTGTCTGACTTGTCTTATGTGTTGCGAGAAGAGGCAGCACACATTTGGAAGTGGGAACTTAATGATTGGATATCAAGAGATATGATTGTGTATTGCCGAGAAAGAAGATGCGAATTGCAAATTGTCAATCAAGTAACATTCGTGTGAAATTCATTGATGTATTGACAGTGTTATATTGTTGCAACATGTTAGTTAATCCCTTCTATTTTCTTATAAATCGCGTGATAGATCTTGTTATGCAACTAATGGATCGCGTAATACTGTATACCATGGACATACTAGTTAAATCGTATTTGGAAAAACGCGTTGTATTCAACCGAATCACGAGGAATATGGCTCCTGCTTTTCATTTATATTGTAAATCGTCTTATATAACTCGCGTTAGGACAATCGCGTGATATATGGTATAATGCATCTAATGAATCACGTACAATTTAAAACCAGGGGCATAAGCAAGGTGTATAGGCGCGTTATGAGGGACGTGGCAGCCATTTGTCCTGTAAGGTGTAAATCGTGGGATGTGCACTAGGTTATGGAAGTCACATTATAGAACTTGTTTAATAACTGGTATTGGTTATCGCGTCATGATATATTAAAATATATATAAATCTTGCACCAGTACAAAAAAATCGTGCAAGTACAAAAGTATGCCTTGTAAATCGCGTCGTAAAATTGGTTGATTAGAGAACGAGCCGTTTTTTACTAATTGGTAATGGGTTTATATGTTAGTTTAATATTGGTTAATTTATTTTTTGATGCGTAATATGTAGATATGTACTCATTACATATACATTAATTGCAGCTTAGAGTAGTGATAGCAATAAGGGGAAACAACTCACCATTATTGTCATCATTTGCCACTACTGATAGCAATACACCACCATGCTTTCCGTTTAAATGGCTACCTTCCACATGCAACAATGGTCGGCATGAGTGAAAACCTTGAATGCACGATCCAAATATTACAAAGCACCTCCAGAAGACATTAACAAAACCAACTTCCAAATGGAAATCAATAGTAATGTCTCAACTTTTTAATCTTTTAAACTAAGCATTCAGTAAGCTAAATGAAGTATTACTATCTCCAAAAACTTCCCTCATTACCTTCTCTAAAGCATTCCATGAAAGACGGTAGGAGATGCCTAAACCATAGTCTTGTTTAATAGAAGACTGACTATATTTCATTCTCAATCAAATCATACACCAAATGCCTATTTTTTTTGGAAAAAGTAGGGCTACATGTATGGCTTTAGAAAAAATGCTTGATCATCATCAAACTGGTGCTGGAATCAATGGATGCATAAAGTTGCCATTTACAACCATCTGAATCTTTTTTCACACAGTAAACAATGATCTTAGTAGATATATTATGCATATTCAGGTAAAACCACACTCTAAAGCATATCGGCATAACGATAACCTTAGACCTGCGACACCATCAGCAAAATTTGAAAATACAAACTTTTGATTTAGACATCTATTGCACTGCATAGTAAAACAAATTTGATTCAAGAACAATTTGAAACATTGACCTATAATCGCGCGATATGTAAAATATTGAATATATAACTCGCGTGATGTATACAGGGTCGTGTAACCATTGTCATAGAAATCGCGTAATAGAAATGGAATGAAACATCTAAATAGAACTCGCGTGATGTAAATAGAAATGTGTACACTTAATACCGAACACGCGTGATGGAAAAAACATGAAACATTAACTAGAACTCGCGTGATATAAAACAAGGTCATGTAACTAATGTATAGAACTTGCGTGATATAAAACAGGGTCACGTAACCAATATATAGAAATCGCATGATGGAAATGGCATGGAATAATTATGCTACAATCGCGAGTAAGGTATGACCTATCGTATAAAATTGAATCGCGTGAATCGTTCAACATAATTAGCATGAAACAATGCTGCACTTAAAATCCTAAATACGACGTATATCTGAAAACGCGCAACACACTTGATAACAATCGCATCTTCTCAAACAGAAAAAATAGCTAAAACATATATATACAATGATATTGTAAACAGATTTAACAAACCTTAAAACTAATGCAGTAACTATTAAGCTTGGAAAAAAATTAGTTATAACCTATATATAACTAACAACCAGTTGAAGAACATGAAATCTACTTATGCTAACAAGTTGGTACATGAAACAACAAAGATGGTAACACTTTATAAGGTATTGAGAACTTCAGAAATGTAAATCAATGGCGAAACAACAAATATGGTAACACTTCGTAAGGTACTGAGAACTTCAGAAATTCATAATCTTTGCATTCGTCGATAAAAATAAGTTAAAAACAACTTCAGCAAGATGAAAAATAAAAAGCAGATGAAAAGATTACTTGAAGTTGATAATGAAGAGATGGACTGAAGCTTCAACGGAGGTACTGCTCACTTTTGGCAGCCTACAAAAAATGACTGTGAAGTGCTTGCTCTTTTACGGGTGGAAATATTAGAACATTGAGTTGCTCACTCTATTAGGGTATTTCTTGTTTGTAAAATATTAGCGTATGTGTGGGCTACTAAGACGAATTCAAATTTTGAATTTTTGGTGGAAAATACAGTGACCAAAATATGAGGGTAGTTGAAGGATATAATAAAAATTAGATATTGTACATTAGTTTGGTGAGAATGGTGTTTAGTAGGCATAGAAAATAGTTGGGGTCCTAGATGATAATAAGATTGGTGAGAAAATACTTAGTGTGATATTTCCCTAATATATATGTAAATATAATTTTAAAAATAAAATATTTATTATCTTAATATAAAATATATACATAATATAAATTTTATAATATATATAGCTAAGAACTTAGCTTCATATCGAAGTTCACAAAGATTTTACATTACCATAACGAGTTAAGAAGGCAAACTTTGAAAGCATTTGATTTTAAAAAAACTAATAATATATGCGTGTTCTCTTAAGCTATAAGAGAGGCTTAAAGTCAAGTATAGGTCTATAGTTGTATTTGATGACTGATTTTTGAAAGTCATGGTAAGTTATTAGTGATTCTAATTGTATATATCAACTAGAAATTTTATTTTATTTCTTAAGTGATGTTTTGTGATAAGAATAAAGACTTAATGGACATAAATTTGAAGTTTTTGCAAAAGAGGTTGAAAATTCAAAATCAGTATACTTGGTTATGGACCAGTGGTAAACATATAAGGTTTGTTTCTGCTTTGTTATAATATTTTTCAAATTCAAATCACATGTTCATTTATATATATATATATACAATAATTTTAATAGGTTATATCATGAAGTTTTAGAAAATCTAATTCTATTAGACAACTCATAGGCCCACATCTATAGAAAAAAATAGGTAAGTATATATAAAAATGAGATTTATTGAAAATCTTTATGTTAGGTATGTACACGGTCCTACATCCCACATCGGTTAAATATGACAAGAAGAAATGATAGAGAAGTTGAATATGTGGTACCCATATTCCCAATAAAATTAGAGTCGTGCGAGCTTTTGACTGGTAAGACATTTTGCAAGTAGACCAAAATTAAAGTTGTGCGAGCTTTTGAGCCCAAAACGGGTAATATCACACTAATTCGGAGATTAGATTGTTCTTGCTTAAATAGAAAAGTCGAATATGTTGTACCCATATTCCTAACAAAATGATATGAGATCTTCAGGTCAAAATGGAACGCAATGCATGTAAAATTCTTAGATTTCGACCAAAGATGAACTAGAAGCCATGCACAAGGTGAATGGTTTGCTTATAGATTAGTAGTCGGACCTAGTTTTTAGTGACCACCACTTATCAACTGGTGTGATTTGATTGGAGTGTATCAAAATAGCATGACTTGATTGGGGTGATGCTAAGGAACAATGCGGCATGGTCTAATATGAGTGAGCAACTATATTTGTAACACATTTATGGTTCATGTAGTCTTTAACCTGATTAGACTGGGTGGATGAAAGTCAATTGAGAGAAGGCTAAAGTTGTACTTTGTTCGAATGAAGATTTTTTAGGTGTGATCAAATTCTCACATACTACATCGGCTAAACATGAGAATGATCAATGATATCAAAGTAAGAACATATCTTAACTAGTATGAGGTATATTAGAAGTAAACCAAAAGCAAAATCGTGCGGGCCTTCAAGCCCAAACAGAAAATATCATACTAGTGTAGAGATCGGGTTGTTCATACTTATAAACGAAATCAAAATATGCGGTACCCAAACGGAAAATATCATACTAATATATTTATTTCATATTTTTATCATACATCAACCAATATAAAAATTTATGTGCATGTCATAAATTATGTGAACGACAAATTCATTTATAAAAATATATGTGTTCATCAGTATTGTTAGGTGTGATCAAAGTCTCACATCGGTTAGACATGAAAATTATCAATAGTAGATAAGTAAGAACATATCTCAACAAGAATGTGGCATTTTGAGAGTGGACTAAAAGTAATACCGTGTAGACTTTCGGACCCAAAGTGGATAATATCATACTAGTGCAGAGATATGATAAACCATACTTATATATAGAAGTAGAATATGCATCCTACTTAGTTCAATAACTGGTATCAGAGCTCTAGGCCCATATATAGTATCGCGTGGGTGAAATTCTCAAGTGTCGAACATGATAGACCAATATGGATCAGGTGGTGAACTCCGACATAACCTAATATAGTAAAATTCTAAATTTGATTGTCTTTATTTTGTTATGAGTATTCTATGACATTGACATTTTACTTCTTGATCCTGGATTCACCTAAGACCCATTAGAATTATTGGACTTATTAAGAACCAACTCTACTTCAATTTCCATTTATTTAATTACAACAGATCATGATTTGACCATTTCTCTAACATCTTTCTCGATGTCTAGCAAAGTCGACTCATTAAAAGTCATGTTCTTAATGATGATAAAATCTAGACACTTATGAGCAATACACTATTACTCATATCCATTCACTTTAGTAGCACATCATAGGAGTAGACACCTCTTTTACCTTGAATCAAGTTTCTCATATCTCACATGAGTGCACAAAGGAAAACCGAGCACCTTCAACTGTTTGCAGTCAAACGAAATGTCAATACCAAATCCTAAAAGGTGTCTTGCAATCAATAATTGTTGATAGAGACTGACTCACTAAGTAATAATTCATATTGATAAACTTTGGCACAAATTTTATTTCCCACATCGAAATACAATAGCATGTTTCATGCCTTATCACATTCTTTATCGAAACCTATTCTGTTGCGGTCTTTTAGAACATGTGGGATTACGCACTATTCTTTCAGCACTCTAAAACTCATTGAACTCACTATTGTAAAACTCTAAACCATTATATGTCCTGAGATACTTGATCATTTTTCGTGTTTACGTCTCGATCGTCGTCTTATATTTGAAAAATGTTAAATATGCATCATATTTGGTTTTCATAAATAAATCCCACATCATCCTTAAATAATCATCGATTAGACTCATGTACTATCGGGCTCCAATATTTAAGGAAATTCTGTTTGTGCCTCTAAGGTTTAAGGTATATGTAATTCATTATCATTTTAGCTTTTTTATAGACAACTTTTTGACTTCATTTTAGTTGGCTTAACAAAGACATAATGTTCAAAAAGTTCCAATGATTATGCTTTATATTTTTTCAATAACTTTTTCTCTCGAAAAACAACAAATCTTCAACTTATGTGACCAATACATCATGCCATGAATGATTATGATCATGTTAAACTTGGTTTTTACTTCACGATGATGCTACTGCATCATCGCTCACAACAATACTTCCATGAAAAATATAAAACCTCTTTTACAAACTATATGCCATACACACCATCGAATTCTTTTTCACCTTGATTACACTGATATTTCACAATAATTGGACCCCTGAGAGTTTATCGTCGCAATATATCAGGTTCTTCTTCAACCAATGAACATGACAACACGTCATGATTCTCACAATACCATCAAATATTCTGATCTTGACATTACTAATCCCACTAACATACAATAATTATTCCTCATATATATTGTTTATTGCCTTTATTTATAAGTATAAAACTATTGTTTGGACTTATACATGCAGTATGTAGTGCCAATATCGAGTATTCCAAAAGTTATGTCCATAATCTAAACTCATAAATAACACATCTAATGTACCATTATTGTCACTATTGTCACTATCATCACAATCTATATATTATACCATATTTGAAACATTTTTTTTTATTATGATTTCCCTTATTAACTTTCAAATTCAGATAATCTCTCTTGTAGTGACCACGCTCAGTGCATTCAAATTAGTTTGAATTGGCTATGGACTTGGATCGTCTCTAAATTTTCTTCTTTGAAGAGCTTTTTTATTTCAGTACCCCTTTGACATCTATCAGAGATAACATGTCCTTACAATACATGATAATATTCACTAAATTCTCATACACAGTTTGTCACGATCACAAAATAAACAAGGCTTGATCCTCGTCATCGATTGTGATGTTGATATTGAATATGTCCATGATAATCGACTTAAAATTATTATGATGTTCCATAAAAAATATACCATATTTTAACTTAAAATCATATAATTATTCTTTTAAATATGAGCGGTTCATAACTGATTTTTCAGTAAATTTCTTTAAACTACTTATGTACGTAGACAAAAATATGTTTACCGTTAATTTTGTGAGAAATGTTGTCTTCGACACTCATTAAAATCCAACATAAAGACATTTCTTGAAGTTCATCTTTCTTATCTTTTTTCATCATAGTTCCCGCACCATTTTCTTGGAAATATGCGTGGGGTTGCATATTCCATTTTTGTATATAAATATGAACAACCCGATATTCAAACTAATATAATATTGTTTGCTTTAGATTTCCAGGCCCACAAAAACTTGGTTTTGGTTCACTAAAAGGCCTTATTCTAATTGAGATATGTTTTTACTTATATATCATTGATCATTTTCATGTCTAATTTATGTTGGAATTTGGTCGCATCTAACAAATAATAAAGTACCATTTAGGCTCATCTCAATTGACTTTAATTCACCCAGTGTAATCAAGTTGTGCATGTTCTCACCATATGATTCATAGAGTTTTACAGCATATGTACATATTTACTCTGATCAAACCACGTTATTTAAGTCATATGACTTTATAACATATGTTTCACCTTGAGCATGGATAAATTACTCCCCATTAAATTTCATCCACTCATTATATTAGGTTGTGTAAGAATTCACTACATGATCCATAAATCTTTACAACAAAACTATTTACTCACTATTATAAGTAGAACTTTACAAAACATCTTTCACCTTGAGCATGACTGGTCCATCATGTTCAACACCTAAGAATTCCACCCATATGATACCTTGTTTGGGCTTAGAGATTTGACACCATTTATTATGGATATGATTAAATCAAGAGTGGTTATAAGTAGATAAATGAAAGTTGAACTATAATTTATTCCTCATAGGCTTAATAATTATAAGGGTTAAAAGGTGAATTTACGATCCCAATGTGAGACATCAATATAATATGATAGTGTGTTTGAACCATAACAAAACCTTATAACATATCATCGGGTAAAGAAAAAAAGACCATAAAACATATATACATACCTGAGTGCATACATTTTCTCGGTTGCTGAAGAAGTTGAGATGCATGAACCCAATAACTATAAGGAATCTATAAATAGTTTATAAGCAAATTGGTTTATCAGTGCTATGGGAAGATATTAAAATTATTCATATGAATTAGATATTAAAGCTTGTTAATAGAGTATCAGTTTGGAAGTTTATGGAATATCTAAACTAGATTGATTTTTGGCACCAAATTTGTCTAGTGTGTGTAACCCTTATATTTTTCTATCTTACATTTGTTGTATGTGTTGTTTGTAACCAACCCCCCTTCTATGACTGCAGTAGTTGTGCGCAACGTATACCGACAAAGTTAAGCTTAATTTTAATTATTTTTATCTTGATAAAATAGCATAATAAAAATTAGTTATAAACACAATAAACAATGCATAAGATTTTTTAGGTCCAATAATTATAATGATTCTAAGTTGGTCTAGGATCATGAGGTGAAACATCAATATAGGATGATAGTGTGTCTGAACCATAACAATACACTTATAACATAACATCAGGTGGAGAAAGAAGATAAATGAGATCATAAAAAAGATACACATACCTGATTGCATACGCTTTGTCAGTTTTAGAATAAGTTAAAATGAATGAACCCAATAGCTATAAGAATCTATAAAGAGTTCATAAGTAAATCAGTTTATTAATGTTATGGGAATATATTGAATTTCTTCATAATAATTATACATTAAATCTTGTTGATAGAGTATCAATCTGAAAGCTTAGGGAATGTCTCAATTGGATTGATGTTTGTGACATTAAGTGAATGCCTTATTGGCACTTGATGAGTCAAATAAAGATAAGTTTCTTTGTTGATAGTAACAAAAGATATTCACCTCAAGATGAATATTCTTTTAGAATGAGTGGAATATTATTATTATTAATTGGTCAAATAAGAATTCAGAGTGTACCTTGTGATTTTTGTGCTCGTGATGCCTCTTATAATTTGTGTGTTCACAATGTACTTTGTGTTAAATATGTAACCTTCTTATCTCATAGTGTAATACTTTATTTTAATGGCCGTGGACGTAAACTTTATTTTCAAACCACACTAAATCCTCTAGTTTTTTTCTTCATTCTATTTTGGGTATGAACCATTTGTGATAGATGTAACATCTTGATTTCTAATAAATTGATACCAGAGCTCCAGCCCATATGGAATGCAATGTGGGTGAACTTCTCATGTGTCGAACATGATAGGCCAACCATGAATGAGGTGAATATATTTAATGTAAAGCTCCATAGTCCATGATAATGCAATACGGTCTGATTAAAGTGAGATAATAAATTCATAGTACTTTTATGGTTCATGTGATGCACAATCTGATTAGAGTGGGCGGACGAAAGTCAATTGAGAGTAGACTAAAGTGGTATTTTATTAGATGGAATAATTTTTTAAGTGCGATCAAATTCCCACATCGAGTAGACATACGAAAGATCGATAATTTATAAGTAAGAACATATCTCAACCAGTATGAAGTTTTTTAAGAATGGACCAAAAGCAAAACCGTGTGGCTTTTGAGTAAAAACGAACACTATAATATTAGTTCAGAGGTCGGGCTGGTTATGATCCAAGTTGCCTAGAAAATGTGTGGTATTAAAATGTATAAAAAGTCAATAAATTAGACACATCAAAACGAGCTACAAATCCATGACTCGATACTAAATACAAATGTGTATTAAACAAAACACAACTGAAACCTACGACCATCTAGAAATGTAAAAAATCCAAAAAATCCAACTATGAATCCTAAAAAATGAGAAATTTTATTGTAAGTGTTTTAAAATTAATTTATTACCTTAAAATCTTATGCATTGTTTTATCGTGTTTGTAACTAAATTTGGGAAGGTTATTTTATCAAGATAAAAAGATGGAAATTAAGCTTAAATATGTCAGCATATCGTGCGGACAACAGCTGTAGCCAAGAAGGAAGGGAGGATGGCTACAAACAACACATACAACAAACATAAATAATTTTCACATGCCAGAAAACCTTGATGCCAAAGAACCGCAATTTAAGATTAAAGAGCATATGGTGCAAGATCACAAAGGCAACGACAAGAGTGGATATGCCAAAAATTGTAGCATTCCGGTTCCGTCAAACGTGATGAATGACTGCGTCAAAATAAAAAATGTCATAAATGACATTTATAAGAGGAAGACCAGTTTCATGAAAGTCACGCAAAAAATAGACATAATTGAATTTGATTCGTCAGGTTGGTTCATACATATATACGAAAGCGAAATATGTATATGAACCCTTATATTCCCAACAAGTACAAAGATCACCCCATAGAAGTACTAAAATATGTAACCTTCTTATCTTATAGCGCAATACTTTATTTTAGCGGTCGTGGACGTAAACTTTATTTTCGAACCACGCTAAATCATTTATCTATTTATTTATTCTATTTTGTGCATAACCCATTTGTAATAGATGTAAAATATTTATTTCTAATAAATTGATATCAGAGTTACAGTCCATACGGAATGCACTGTGGGTGAAATTCTTATGTATCGAAAATGATAGACCAACCATGTTCAAGATAATATTTAATGTGAAGCTCCTAGTCTAGGATAATCCAGAGTGATCTCATTAAGTATTCAGATATGTTGAGAATTTTAAGGAGATATGTTATCTGATTTTTTTTAACGAAATTACGATATAATATCAAATATGTAGGTTTTTTTGAACTTATATGATTAAATTTGTTAAATCTAAAAATTTAAAATTCTAAATAACAACATAAAATAAAAATTAAACCATAAATATAAAATGTTGTAATAGTCACAATCAAATTCAAAATAATAAAATAATAATAAACAATATATATATATACAGTGGCGTAGCCAGGATTTGTTCCTTATGGGGTCCTGGTTATTGTCCAAAAATGAAATAGCAGAAAATATAAAAAAAAATCGGCTTTTATGCACCATGTATGATTTTTTTTTTGTTTGGTTAACCAGCGTTTTTTGTATTATGTATTGGTTATTTTCTTTAGTATTTTACGAATTTATAATCATGAGCACACCAAAGTTATCGCGCTTGACGATGCTGCCTCATATTTAGGTCTTTTCATCTTAGTTTTTTTTTTACTTATCTTCATGTATTGTGTGCGTATCTCAACACGTCTTTGATTGTGTTGAGATCTGTAGGAGTCGAGAGACGACAAATCTATGATATAGTCAATGTTAAAATTAGGTTCTTGTTAAAAGCAAAAAAAGAAAGGGTTTAAAACCATCCTGAAATTTTCAAAGGCAGATATACAATCATATTAATTATGTTTTTCTTTCTTCGCCTGAAATTTTAACATTTTGTGGGTTCCTACCTCAGCTTTCACCACTGGGATAGGATAAATTCTGGTATTTTACTAGCTTATTAAAACATATAGAAAAGTCTGTGGGTTCCTAGGAACCCAGGAAACCCACCGTGGCTCCGCCTAATAATTAATTTTGTTTAAACTTATAATATCAAAAAACTTTTCAAAATGTAAAGTAAAGTAAGGGATTCGCTATGCTTATAAACATTGAATTGCTACTTTACAAGTTTATCCACGTTTTATAAACATTAAAATTGCTACTTTACAAGTTTACCGAAGTTTTAATTATGAAGTGCATGTTAATGAAAATGGATTTAAGAGTCATTTATGTGTTTGGACTTTTATACCAACTTTTATATAAACTTAAAAATCTTTACAAGTTTACCCAAGTTTTAATTATGAAGTGCATGTTAATGAAAATGGATTTAAGAGTCATTTATGTGTTTGGACTTTTATACCAACTTTTATATAAACTTAAAAATCTACCGAACTTTGGGCGATTTATTTTCTTTATGTTCTACCAATTCTAGATTTATTTTCTTTATGTTCTACCAATTCTAGAGTTCATGTCGTTTTGAAAGCCTTCTTCTAAAAATAGTACAAGTCAGAGTTTGCTTTTACTATAAAATTATGTATATGTTTGTTCTAATTTTGAGGTATTTTATTTGTGCGCATTTTTATCCATCTCTAGAGCATTTAGATCTCTTTCGGCTTATCTTTATTTTTTATTTGTATAAAGTAAAAAATTGGTAATTTTAACATTCGCAACCAATTCTAGAGGATGGTTTTCATTGATGTCTTCCCCTTGAGCTTATTGAAGTGATTGAAGTATATATTTTGACCATAAATTTGACTCCCCGTGGTGTATAGTTTATTGGATGGGAATTCTATTGAAAATGAGATCGATCTCGGTGGATTCTGTTTCCTTCACTCAGGTTATTTGAGCTGATGTTTGTCTAAATCTAGAGTAGTGTCTAAATCTAGAGTAGTGAGAAGGAGGTCGTAGAGACCGATAGAAGGAATTGTGTTTAGAAATTAGGGTTTCGTTCTCAATATCCTCCTTACCCTTAATTTTTTTTGTTTGGTCTTTAAAGCCCAATTATCTAATTGAAATAAAAAAAAATTATAAAGAAAGCATTCACAACTAAAATGAAAAACAAAATCTAAGATAGATTGGAAATTTGGTAATTTTAAGATTTTGAAACAAATAAGAAAATTTAAGATTGGTAATTTGGTAATTTTAAAATTAGGAAACAAATAAGAAAACTTAAGATTTGATGTTCTTAGATGAATTAGTATCTAATTATTAATTATTATTTTTAATGAAGATAAAACTTCACATTTTACGAAGAAATAAGAAAAATCAAATTAAAAATCCGGATGAAACATAGATTTAAACAAAAATTAAGAAAAATATAGTTAAAATTATATATAAAAAAATTGAATAGGAAAAAGAAAAAAGAATAAAAAATATATATTTATACCTAATTTTAGAAAATAAAAAATAAGAACTATATATACATATATGAATAACAAAAGTAAAAAAATATTTCACTTAATAATTGTTCAATTGCTAATAAAAATTAAATTAGTAAAATATAATTATTGTATTTAAAGATTTTTGCTACTTTTTTTAATATTTCTTATTAATAAATATATTTTAAAAAGTATTATTAATACTAATTTACTATATTTTGAATGCATTTAGAAATAAAATAAGGCAAAAACAATCATAACGCAAAACAATGGAATATTTTATTATTTATAATTTTTTTTAATACTAATTTAATATGTTTTAAATATAGTTTAGGGATAGCAATTTTTCTCAAACCCGCGGGTACCCGATCCGGTTTTTAAAAAAAATCCGAGGATGGGTCGTGAGTTTGAAAATTTACTACCCACTCGGTTTGGGATGGGTTATGGGTATAAGAAATTTCCGAAAGATACCCAACCCTAACCCAATCCATTGGGTAATACCCGACGGGTACCCGCTAAATTAATATTATATGAAAAAATAAATTATATAATATTATTTAACAAATTTTGAAATAAAATACTGATATTAGTATTTGTATTATGTAATGCCAAAAATAATTTATTATTTTTTAATATATATAATATATTTAAAAAAATATTATTCTATATTAAAACATTTACTTTATTTTTTTAATTTATTTTTTTCAATTTTTTTTTACAAAATTGAGAATAATTAGTATATTTTGAAAAATATCCTAAATTTGTTGATTAAACAAAATATCATTCTACATTTAAACAAAATATTTGATACTTATAATGATTATAGTATATTTTGACAAATATCATTCTACATTTATATATTGAATTTGATTTTTCAATCTCTCTTTTGAAAAATAATAATATTACTATTTAAATTAAAAAAAATATTTACTAACATATACGCAAACAATATATTATTTATTAAATAATATTTACTAACATATTTAAATTTGATATTTTTAAACATGTTTTCTTTATTTTTTGGAATTAATAATCAAATAAAAATAAAAATATTTACTAACATATACCAAAACTATATATAAATTATGAATAGATAACAAAATATTTGCTTATTAACATACAATATATTTTCAAAAATAAAATTTCCGATATAAATTTAAATTTGTTTTTTTTTTTTTAAATTTCCTTTTTTATATGAATGAGTATCAAATTCAAATTCAAATTCAAGATATCGTTATAAATTTAATTAAAATAAAAAAGTTTCTTTTTTTCTCTCAAGATTGATAATATAACTTAAATTGTAATTTATAAAACTTAATTTATAGAAGAAAAAAAATCTATATGCTTAGGGTTCTAGAGTCAGATAGAAGAGAAAGAGTTAACTATTTTCTTTTGCACCATAACCCTAAATCAAACTCAATAAGACAAGGAGACGGCTCATCCCTCTATCTAGTATTATCAACGTTCTCTGCCGTTTCTATCAATCCCAAGTAACTAAGAAGAAAGTCTATAAGCTACGAAAGGTAAACTTTATTCTTGTTCGTTTTTGTATCTTTGTTCTCAAGAAAATAATTAGTTTTAATTGCCTCCAGAATCTTCAATGTACACTTAACTTTATAATTATGCTCATTGAATCTAGAATTTTGAGTAATATATTTTTTTCTTCTAGTAAATTTGGTTTCATATATTCATAGACTCAAAGTTTTAGTTCCGTAAATCTGAGTTAGACAATTATTTGGAAGAAGATGTCTTGCCAAATAAATCTGATTTTGATATACTGACTTGGTGGAAATCGAATAGATTAAAATATCTGACTTTGCAAGTTGTTGCTAGAGATATATTAGTTATTTCGGTGTCTACTGTTGCATCTGAGTCTGCTTTTAGTACGAGCGGTCGATTAGTGAGCCCTCATCGTAGTAGACTTGATCCAAAGACATTATAGGCATTAATGTGCAGCAGAGTTGCTTATGGACGCTCGAAATGAAAAATAATGGTTTGTATTTTTATCAAATTATTTTTAAACTATAAAGTTATCAAAATTATTTGTTTATATTAGATGGTTCAATTATGCATTTGGATGGTTATTCGACAATATTTGAAGAAGTTGATCAAGAAGAATCAGTATGTTTATATTTACTCTAAATATGAAGAATCAGTATGTTTATATTTACTCTAAATATGAAGAATCAGTATGTTTATATTTACTCTAAATATGAAGAATCAGTATGTTTATATTTACTCTAAAATATTTACCCCGACTTCTATTAATGTATGTAAGGTTTCTCAAATATAATCTTCTTCTTTTTTATTTCAACAAGTTTGAAATTTTGAATATTCTTGTGGGGAATTTCATTGTTTGGATATCATTTTTTTACTATTGAACTTATGGTCATTTTTTGTTTATGTAATAGTTTGGAAGATGACAAGTTATTATGTATTATGAATTTTTATTATGAATTTTTATTATGTTTTAATTTATGATTTTTTTATAGTTATTTATGAAAACTTTTAAATAATGAAGGTGAATGAGGTGGAGTGTTTTTGTTATCGAATTATTTTAATGGTCAATTATCCAGTGGGTATTTAACCCACGGGAAATTACCACCCGAGTAGTTTTTCACAAAAAAACTGAAAAACTTTCCATGGGTACCCGCGGATGGGTACCCGAACTCGGCGGGTTTGGGTGTGGGAAAAAAATATTACTACCCGATGGGTACGGGTTAGGGTATGGGGTTGGAAAAAGATAGACGAGATGGGTTATGGGTTTAGCTATACCCGTACCCATCCCAACCCATTGTCATCCTTAAAACAAAGAGACATATTTTATAGTAATATTTTTTTCCCACACCCGAACCCGTTGGGTTCGGGTATCCATCCGCTGGTCCCTATGTAAGTTTTTTTGGTGGAAAACTACCCGCTGGTAGTAATTTCTCGTTGGTTAAATACTCATTGAATAATGAACCATTAAAATAATTCGATAACAAAAACACTCCAACCTCATTCACCTTCATTATTTAAAAGTTTTCATAAATACTATAAAAATCATAAATTAAAACATAATAAAAAATTATAATATATTATAACTTGTCATCTTCCAAACTATTTTAGAAACAAAAAAATCAACATAAGTTCAATAGTAAAAAAATGACCACAAGCATAAGCATTACGTAACGACATTTCCTACAAGAAGAAAGAAGAACATGTTATATTTGAGAAACCTTAGATACATTAATAGAAGCTGGGGTAAATATTTTAGAGTAAATATAAACATATTGATTATTCTTCATCAACATCTTCAAATATTGTCGAATAACCATCTGAATGCATAATTGAACCATCTACTATAAACAAATAATTTTCTTAGTTTTGATAACTTTATAGTTTAAAAATAATTGGATAAAAATACATGCCATTATTTTTTATTTCGAGCGCCCATAACTAACTCTGCGTGCACATTAATGCCTCTAATATCTTCGGATGAAGTCTACTACGATGAGGGCTCTCTAATCGACCGCTCGTACTAAAATCAGACTCAGATACAACAATAGACACCGGAATAGCTAATATATCTCCAGCAATAGCTTGCAAAGTCGGATATTTTAATCCATTCGATTTCCCCCAAACCAGTATATCAAAATCAAATTTATTAGGCCAGACATCTTCTTCCAAATAATTGTCTAACTCAAATTTACTCGGTGTTATAGGAACTAAAACTTTAAGTCTATGAATATATGAAACCAAATTACAGAAGAAAAAAATATAGTACTCAAAATTCTAGATTCAATGAGCATAATTATAAAGTTAATTGTACATTGAAAACGATATGATATATGTACTCAAAATTCTAGATTCAATGAGCATAATTATAAAGTTAATTGTACATTAAAAACGATATGATATATGTAGTAGAACGATATGATATATTCTTAATCTTAGATTATGGAGGCAATTAAAACTAATTATTTTCTTTAGAACAAAGATACAAAAACGAACAAGTATATGTTAGTAAATATTTTTATTTTCTTGGAGGAAAAATGTTTTTAAAAAACAAATTAAAAATTCAAATTTAATATTTACATCGAAAATTTTATTTTTACAAATATATTGTATGTTAATAAGAAAATATTTTGTTATTTATTCATAATTTATATATAGTTTTGGTATATGTTAGTAAATATTTTTATTTTTATTCGATTAAAAATATTATTAGATCTTATAGAATTTGATATTAATTCCAAAAAATAAAGGAAACATGTTTAAAAATATCAAATTTAAATATGTTAGTAAATCTTTTTTAATAATTAATATATGGTTTCGGTATATGTTAGTCAATATTTTTTAATTTAATTAATAATATTATTATTGGACTGAAAAATAAAAAATATTTTCAAAAGAGATATTGAAAAATAAAATTAAATATTTAAATGTAGAATGATATTTGTCAAAATATACTATAATCATTAGAAGTAGCAAATATTTTGTTTAAATGTATAATGATATTTTGTTTAATTAAGAAATGTAGAATGATATTTTTTTCCTATCTATATTTAGGTTTTTCTTTTCTTAAGTTGCATCTAAGAGTTGTTTTTTAGTTGTAGTTTAAATTGTTAGTCGTGTTGTACATAGATCTATCTAGATTTAGATTTGTTCTCGATTTTAGTTTTCTAATTAAGCATTAGTTTATAGTCTAAATTTATTCAAGAAGTATGTATCGTCTCAAGCAAAGTACAAAGAATTCAATAAATCGCCCCCAGGTGGTAGCCGAGTTGGTTGAGTAAGGCATGCCTTTAGTCATGAGTTTGAGTCCCTCTACATACGCTTTTTCGGTTGAGCCTGTCACCTTGTGTGGTTTACCTTCTAGCGTTGGTTTGCAGGCTATCGCGTTAGAATGAGGGTTTACCCTGTGCGCACTTATTGCACTTTGAGTAGCGGCTGGGGGTTAATTGCACTCTGAGTTACGTGTATAGGTAATTTTGTAGAACATTATGTATATGTAATTTGGTAGAGCATTTGGTGATTATTAATTAACTCCAAAATTTAGAGTCATATTACATATATATATATATGCGCATTAGTTTACCTTTAATCATATTAAACTGGAAATGTATGTAATTTTGGATAACATTTGGTGATTATTAATTCACTCCAAAATTGCAGTCGTATTACATTATATGCATCCATACAAATTTACTTTTTAGTTTAGTTTAGAATACTAAGTATTCTGAAATCATTTGAATTAAACTATTAATCTTTATTTGTATGTTTATTACTTTTGCGTTTTTTAAACATTAATTGAAGGTATTATGAATTTTTTTCAGAATTCAGATCAAACTTTATTTTTTTAAACGTTAGCTAAAAAAGGTATTCTGAATGCATTAAACTATTAATCTTTTGCATGTTTATTACTTTTATTTATTCGGAATTCAAATTAAAACTATTAATCTTTTGTATGTTTATTAATTTTATTTATTATTTTCATGTTCCTTAAGCAATAACGTATTCTAGAATCCTTCGAAATTTAATCACAAGAGGGAATAGACGAGATGGAAGGTGGTTTTATCCTAGAGCTGTAGAAGAAGTATATTTTTGAGGTATTTTTTTATGTTTAACGTAGTGAACTCTTTAACACTTGGTGAGATGATACTTGGTTTATGATTGTGTAATTCGTTAATCGAAATAACTAATAAAGATACTCTCTTTAAACATATGAATAACAAAATATTTTATAATTATGAACTCAAACTTAGCTTTAGGTTTATATTATATTTGATGCAAAATAAATTATGTTTTGACTATGATATTTAATTTATTTATATTATATTTAATTTATTATATTATATTATATTATATTTATTATATTATATTTAATGCATATATATTAGATTTGATGCAGATATTTGTAATGAGGTACAAAGGTAGCAAACTATTATACACTTATAAAAATTCTGAGTACCATTATGAATATATTGTATTTGACTATGATAATATTTTATATTAATATTTGATGCAGATATTATTAGATTTAATGCATGTATATTATGTGACTGTGATACTATTGAAGTATTATTCAAATCACAAAACACACTAACACACTCAAACATCCTTTAGTATTTTTACACACTCAAACATCCTTGATATATTTTGCAAACGTTGTATTATTATTTGTTCAATATTTGTATGATTTTTTTTTATGTTTATCTATGTTTTATATTTTGTAAAACAAATGTTTGTTTGTAATTTCTTTTCATTTGTATAAGTAACATATATCATACATTGGTAGAATTTTTATTTTTGTAATTTTTTGATGTCTTCTATTTTATAAAAGAAAATTGTATTTTTTGTTGATTTGTATAACTACCATCATATTTTTCTTTCAAATATAAATATATATTTTTTATAATTTTAGAAACAACCCGCAGAAACACGTGGGGGAGTTCTATATATATAATATTAAAACAATTAATATCTTATCTATCCACGGTTTATCAATTTAGAAATAAATAGTCTCTTTCATATAAAATAAAAATAATTTTTTTAACATGGTTCAAATTGAATATCCGCATAAATTAATTTTACTAACTTAAACGTTTGATTATAATATTTTATGGTATTTTATATTTAGTTTTTTTTATTATTGATTATATTTTTTATGTATATATTTTATATTTATATATGGATTCTATATAAATATAACCCTGCACAAATACTGGGTGCGTACATGGTAAACCGTCAATCTGACGAAATAGCCTGAAAATCAATGCCAGAAGGTAAACCACACAAGTTGACAGACTCAGCCAATAAAGCGTTTGTAGAGGGACTCAAACTCATGACCTTTGGTCACAAGCATGTTTTACTCCACCAACTGGGCTACCCTTTTCGGGGCTTGCACAAATTACGATCTGAATTAACTTTATGAGATCTTTTTAAATTATTTATAAAATATGGTAAGACAATATAAATAAAAGGATACATACATATATTATGATTTAAAAACCAAGGTACAAATTGTTTAAGATAATTTGATTTTTTATCTATATTTTTATTCCTCTTTGTCATACAAGTTCTCTCCAATATCGTCAAAGAGAAAAATGATGTGAATTTTAATTTTCACTAAAAGTGTCATAAGCTTAAAATTATTAGTTTTTGCTTTGTTACATCTTGATTCTATGTCAATGTAACATTAATTCCCTCAATCTTATCAATGATAGTCTTAAAGATTTACTTGATATATTCGACCTTAAACTTAGCCCTTAACAGAGCCTCATCTCCCTCTATGGGGTTAACCCAACTATTAGATAGATTTTGATCGATATCCTTGATTTTAACGTAGGTTTTCTCCCGGTTAAATATCTTGGAGTCCATCTTCTCCCGGTTGACTTGCCCATAACGACGGTCAAATTTTTATGGAAAATATTACTATTATTATTTCCTCATAGACTTCCAAATATCTCTTATATGCGAGTACTTCAACTCATTAAATCTATGTTTTTCACATGGAAAGTTTATTTGTTTTTTATCTTCATTATACCCGCGATCATTCTTAAAGAACTTTCTCAGTCCCTCAGCCATTTCCTCTACTCTGATCATGAAATGAAGATTACGGGTGTAGAAGTGATGTGGTCTACCGTGACATTTCCCTTGTTTGAGGATGACCTTGAGTAACTAGATCTAAAAACCTAAAATCAGGCGACCGTCCTTAAACATTTGTGGTTCGTCGCTAGTAAAATCGAAAAATCAATCTATTGTGACTGGATTAAATTTGAGAATATTAAAGGTAAAAACTTATAGTCTTTAAAGATTGACTCTACTCCCTCATGGACTTGGAGGTAAATTTTAAATTGTAGGCCTCTCATTATCAAATTGTACATGGTTGTGATTGGTAAAAGGGAGAATAACTTCATATGGTATGACCCATGGTTCCTCTCAACCTTGTTGGTCACTCGCTATGAGCTTAGTATTATTTGAGATTCTCGAATGAGGATCGATCTCAAAGTTTCTTATGTCATTAGGGATGGCCTCCGCAATTCATCGACTCATTTAAGGTCCGTCAGTGCTAGAAATCATTAAAACTTCCAATAAATCAACCATATCATTCTCTCTTTCCCTTTCTATAGTATCAATTATATCTATATACATTATTGACCCGTTAAGATTGAGAATTATAAACTTATAACTAAAGATATTAATGATGCAATCTGTGCTCCCAACCTCATTGTTGGGTGGACGGGTTTAATATGGCATAAATATAATATTTTTTTGTCATTATTTTATCATTTGGCTTACCATACTCGGTAAGTTATATACTCGGATAAGCTCATTAACTAGGGTATAAACGTCTCTCCTAATTGCGTGTCGTATAATTTATGTAATGAATATATTAACTACATCATCTATGAGTGTACTTATACACATTATATCTGGCCTGCTACTAGCTCCAAGTTTAGGTTCATTTTCCACGGTGGGGATTCGCCTTCCTAGTATAGGATGAATACAAATTGGCCTCCCTAGTAAATGTTATATTTGACGTGACATCTTTGTTGCGGTCATTTATCAAGTCTGGCGGGAGATGAACTCGATAAATTTTTACTCTCCTCTTGTCTTAGCCTCTATGGAGTCACATCGTGTGTGTTTTAAAATTCGGTTTAGATTCCTTATATGCAAGATGGTTTGTTCGATGTAACCTTATGCTATATTTCTCATTTAAGGTGTTTAAGTTGCAGGTTTATCCTTCGTTTTGAGAGTGATATAGGAATTTTCCTACACATGCTCTTCTCTCGTTGATTTATACTGGTGTTCTCGTATTTGGCTTGGCCCCCGTCAGTGTTATGCTGCTCACTCATATTTTCCTTATCGTTGGTAAAAATGCAGTAGTCGTTTGGTCTAATGCTTGGGCTTCATACGTTCAAGTCTTTTACGTTTCACTAGCCTTTCATATGTCATCAACTTTAGTCAAATTTCATAGTTTTCAAGCCCACATATTTATGGGTCAAGTGTATTTTTATTTGATGGTATGCGATGTATGGCTCAATTTGTAACCTCTATATAGATTTCTTTGGCATATTGTCGATCCATCAAGATATGTACTTTTTTAATTTAATGATTTATTTAATATATATATATATATATATAATTAAAATGCATATCGATTAAAATATATATAGGTTTTTATAATAACAACTATAAAATATATATTTTTAACTTAGTAACTTTATCTTCCAAGGTTAATTATATTCTTCTCAACTTGAATGCTCTTTTTATGTTCATTCTTCTCTATTTTACAAAATTTTAATTTCTATAAATCGTTAATTCAAATTTTATTATGTTATCTTTTATCTTAATTAAAAAATCATTTTCTATAAATCAAGAATTCTCAAACAATTTGTTTGAATTAATTTGTCTCTTCTATAAATTCTGATCTATAGAAATCTTGAATTCAATGTCTTTTATTAGTTTAAAAAAATACAACATATAATAGTTAAGAATAAACTATAGACAACTAAGTGATATATACACAAAAACTTACATATACATAAAACATATCTTGCCACGCTTTATTCATGAACAGATTTTTTTTGTCATGTCATGCTTAATTCATGGACCAAAAAACACTTGTTCAACCATGTTCTACATCGATTGAAAAAAATATGTCATACCACGTTGTTCATCTACCACACAAATGCGTGTCATACAACATGAAATTTGTCATGTCACAAAATATTTGTTATGCCTCACCTATAATCCTAAAATATGTTATGTTTGTCATAGTTAAAATCCTAAAATCTGTCATGTTTGTGTTAACTAAAATCTTAAAATATGTTATATTTTTTCACCACAAAAAATATGTCATATTTGTGTTATTACCCATTCATATTCGAATGACAAATATATGCCATAAAAAGTAAGTGCACATGCACACTAACAATGTCATCAAACTATAAAAACGTGTCAAATATCTAATAATAGTTTGATAAAAATATTCCTTCTCTGACTGCAGAATCTTAATATAATAATTTTTCAGTATCCTGATTGCAAGATCAAGTTTTCATAACTGGATCATCCTGCCTTTTCATACCCATTTACATTAATCAACAAAATCTATCATACTTTTCACATCAAACAATATTCTAACACAATTTAACAAATTTTTTATATAAAAAAACAAATAGAGATTTAAGAATGAAAACAAATCATAATAAAAACAAAAACATAATTTAAAAAACGATGAGCTAAAAACTGGCTCACATAGAGTTGATAAGTAATAAATAAACAAATAAAGAGAAAGATACTCGAGAGAATATTAATAAATCTGAAGTAAGAATAAGTGGCCAATTGAGGAATACTAAAAGCTCATCCAACAAGGTTTGAAGGTTATAGACCGGTAGTCCTCCTGCGCTCAAAATGGATATTCTAGTAGCTCTTCTTGAGGTCAAGCTGGTTTTCTTCAAGTTATGGGGTTCAATGCAGGTCCTTCCCAGAGTGGTGACTCTGAAGTTCGCTGTACAATACAATTTAAAAATATTTGAGTATTTAATCTCACAATTCCCAAGGCTTAGGCATCATATTTTGGCCACGTGTCACTCATTCTATGACCTTACGATAAGTATTTTATGCAGATTTATGACGCGTACATGGTAAATTTTAGAGGATTCAACTCTTTGACGACCTTTCCATGATAACTTCCTAGAGGATGTTGATGAGCCTTTCCTTATATAAATAATGGTGAGCATCAACCTCATTTTTTAAACTTTTAAAGAAAGAGACTCTCAAACTTAAAAAGATAAGTTATGTCACTCCTCTATTTATGTCTCATGTTGCATATTTTCTTGATGATTTGTGTTTTGATTCACATCCTTTTTTCCCAACACCTGAGGTCCTTCCTAATCTTATACCCCAGTTCATGTCTTCTTTCTATTTTTTACTCTTCTTCTAGCGCACTTCAGTTGTTTCTAAAGGTATATTCTTCTATTTGTTCTTGTTTTCAATTATGAAAGAGAAAACATGAACCTCGTAAGCCAATTGTACGACCGAGAAAACTTGAATATGTTTTTGAAGTTCAATCCTCTAGAAATAGAGAACCCAAGACTAAAGCCTTAGAGGATGAAAGAGGTGCGATAGAGAATCAATTCACTTCTATATCTAACCCTGACCCCTAATTAGTCAGTTTCTAATCAAAGTTATTGGTCAAGGCACAACCCCGACAATCTTCAAACACCATTTGATGAGTGTCAACCCAAAAAAGAGCCCTCTGATTAACTCTCAAACTCCCCAATAACAAACGCAAATTTATTTGAGCGCAGTCCCGTTGCTCCCAAAAAAATGTATGAATAAGAAAAAATACGAGATCTATCCTCAAACTGGTGGTGAGGGTTCCTCGCGGGCCCAAAATATAATGAAGACCACAAACTAAAGAACCCTGAACTCTCCGGGAAAGCCTTGCAATTCGAAACTACCAGAACCCAAAATCCCAAACCCACCTGATAACCTCCCTAGATTGAGGTTGGCATGCATGATCTTTGATATCTAGGATACCCACTAAATCATTCTTATAAACATCGAATACATATATTTGTAGTCCAACGATCTCTTAAAGATGCATACTAAGTAAATATTTCCATATAATGTAAAAATAAAGTTACCAATAGAATGAGAAACCCCATTTCTGTAAAATCGGATGAACCAGTCATTTTTATGGACATCCTTGATATTGGCTTTCGATTTTCTTTCCACCTAAGTCTCAACGAATTTTTTATCTGACTTGATCTCTATCGTAGTCAAGCCAGCCTGAACGTCTGGAGGACTGTGATAACTTTTATAATTGAATCTGCTTTATCAATAATTCTATTAAGATTAAGTAGTTGACTTATCAAAGAAAAATTCTATCAAACACCTTGGGGTGTGACTTGAAGTTGCTAACAAACCTGGTAAAGTCCAAAGCTATGTTGGAAAAAAGACTTCATATTTGTGCAAGGTGTATGAGAAAACGAGACACTCAATAGTTTGAAAAATCTGACGACCCTTAGAAACTCTTGGAGGAGCACACGTAAGAGTTTTCCTACTTCGGATTATTGCCTCCATTTGTATTGAAAACCCTAATAATTCAAAACCGAATATTTAATTTCTACTTAGTCTTTATTCAATTTTTGCTAACTTTTCCCATATATCTCTTGAATTACAGAATACTCTAAGTTATTTAAGTCGTTCGAAACTACAAGATACGACTTATTATACTAAAAGATTTGGTTAAAGTCCATTGGAATCGTGAGTTTCACCAGTGCTTCACTATTGGCAATTTGATTGATTTGAAACTTTTGTACATAGACAAATGTTTGATTCCTGAACATAAGAAAGTGGGCAAAAAGGTTGACACCTCAAAGTTTGCAAGCGTCATGAGTAACTCTATCAAATCGCCAGATTGAGTCGAGTTTATAGTAAGCGCGCCAGGCAATCCTCGACCTCCGATATTCTTCGAATAAAGTGAAAAAGGATAAAAGGTTAGGGGATGACGACACTATCATTCTCAAAATGGATGATTCAAAGTTATTCGTCTCTGCCCAAATTGTCCTCGCTCTCACGCCAAATAATTCTTCTGTAGATAAAGCTAGGGTACCCCCCTATAATCGAGGATAAAGGTGATCTCAATAAAGATGTCGTGAATCATAGTTCTCATATCGTGATTGTGAATGCTAAGCCAAAGGGTAAATATTTGGTGTTGATAGGTAGCTTTGAGGATCTTCCTAAATTTGTGTCTAAGTATGCCAACACTTTAAAGCTTACCCTAACGACAAATGACAGGTTTATTCCTCACGCGATCACATGACATATCTCTCTTCACAACAAGGTGAGTTTTTAGCTGATTCAATTTTAAAATCCATTATGTCTTTAATGTTTTTCTTGGCTCATATACTCATTTTCATAACTCTTGAACAATATTAAACGATGATAGAAAAAACATATGTATAACATGAAGTTGAGGCCTGTGATCCTTCAAAATTGATGAGAGACTCCTTAAGCATATAATTAATGGAGAGAATATTGAGATGGTGAGATAAAACATGTAGAATACATAGTTCGAGGCCAAGAGTAACCAACATACAACCGAGGAAAAACTTACCAAGGAGATCACCAAACTTAATGAAAACTTACAAAAGTTCTCAATAAGGAAAAAATGATGCCAAAAGAGTCGTCAAAGACATTGAAAAAAATACGAGAAAGTTATGCATGCTTTCATCCATGCCGCCAAATATAAAAAACAAGATACCTGCGAAAAAATAGTCTTGACATTTCACAAGTGCTTCCTGAAGCTCAACCTTGGAGGGATCTATGAGAAGTTTATGACGTTAATCGTCTTCTCGGGGTGTCGTTGGAGTTTGACCCTATGCTAGACGGTGAAGGAGAATAAGATGATGAGGTCAAGGAAGAAAAGATGTTGGATACGATGATAGTGGACGAGCCTACCCCATACCCCACAAAGAAAGACTCCAAATATATGGACTCCTTAGCCAAAGTTACCGCAAATAAATCTCTTCCATTACCCAACACAATTCCCAATGTTCCCAAGATTGAGAAATGAAGTTTTATTTATTTGTTTGCTTTTATTTTTGAATCTGAACCTAATATTCTTGGATAGCCGGAGCAAATATTGTATTATAGTTTACCCTTTAAATCTCTGAAAGTCTCTGGGTGGTCAGGGAATTTGGTGATGCCTATTTGAACCCTCGACGTTCTTTTACACTACTGCTTTACTTGTTTTTATTATACAAATTTTTAATGACCTAGTTTATCCAAAGGTTATAAATCTCGTGTTGATTTAAAGTTCACTTCAGGATTGGATACCCGCCGCTATTGGTAACTAACCTTGCTTTCAAAGTCATTGGACCTTGCCGAATAATCTGTTCCAGAGGCCCTTTCTCAACCGATATTTGTTGGGTATTTACACGAGGATAAAAATGAATATTCGATGGTTACTCCGAACTCGATATTATTCCTAAACCAATTTTTGTTCGGTATTTTTAAAAATACAAAAAATCGAGTTTAAAATATATACATTTGGAAAGAATTAAACAATTTCTACTAAAACATTTTCATTTAACTTTCTTACTATAGTGACACATTAATAGAAGTCTTCTTACGCCTCAAAGAAGGGAAAACGTGCCACCAAACCTTTTGCCATTTTATAGTCATTTTTGTGTGGAAAAAAACTACTAAAAATATAAACAATATTTAAGTAATATGAAGTCGAGATGTTTAATGTTCCACGGGTTTTAAAATATATTTCTTTTTTCATTCATCAGTCTATAAGTCTCTGTTTTGATTTTCTCCACCACTATGTATGACTCTTCCCAATCCATACCTAACTTTTCCATCCTCCGATCTTTGGTGTATAAGACTTTGTCCCCCACCTTGAACTCATACCTTTAAACTTTGGACGCATATCTACTCCTATTAAAAGTTTAGTAGTGTTGGAAAAAAAAGTTAAGCCTTTGTTATATTTTTCTTCGATTAAGTTAAACTCATCCTTTATTTTTTCTCGTTTCCGTCCTGGGAATAATTTGAGACATGTAAGAGAGTTTAATCATCTCCACTGAGACCATGAAGTGCATGTCATAAACAAGGGAAAATGGTGTTTCTCATGTAATAGTTTGACGAGTTATTTTATAAGCTCAAAGAACTTCTTCTATGTAATTTTACCATTTTACATATATCCCCATAAAACTTTTCTTAATGTCTACCAAAATGCTTTGGTTTGTTACATTACGTGCTTGTTGACCTTAAGGTAGAATGGGGTAGAAAAATGTTAGTCTATATATCATATTCAAGAAAACATGTCAATCTCATTATTCTAGAAATGAAGACTGTTATCCGTGATAATTGCCATCAAGACGTCAAACCTATGACAAATTCTAGTCAAAATGAAACAGATCACGATATTGGTTGTGATATTGGAAATAGGTTCACCTTCTACTCACTTCTAAAAATATTTCAACAACTACAATGGTGTGTTTGTGTTTTCTTAAAGCGGTGGGTAGACGTCCGACCAGATCTAGGCCCCATTTATCAAAGGGTAGCACTTCGAAGATTGACTATAGTGGCACCACATGGACGTAAATAGTGTTAGCAAACCATTGACAGGAGTTATAAGTTTTTGGTAAAGCTTTAACATCATATGATATGATTGGTCAAAAAAATCCCGCCAAAAAAACCTTTAGGCTAACATCTTATAACCATAATTAGGAAATCATTGCCCATAATGAAGTTTTTTTTAATACCGTATTTGAATTTTCGGGCCAAATATTGAAATAACGGTCAACTCAACGCCTTCTTGAAGAGGGTGTCACCCAAGATTATAAATATTTTTGCTTCAAACTTCAATATTTGTATTGTATCACCGTCATTAGGGGCAAATACCTCTTTCCAAGAAGTTTATATATCAACTTGCCAATCTCCAACCTCGAATGCCCCCTATTTTAAGGTATTCTCATGGTCATGCTCATGGTTTTTATTAACGGAATAACACTTATGCATAATAACCAATGGTTTCGTTTTGGATTAGGCTATCAAATTCATCACATCTGCTTAGAAGGTATCTACTCTGGGAACCTATTTGAATTTTTTTCAATAATTACGCATGGGATCTCAACAACTTTAGGTACTTATCCAAGTGGTCATTTTGTGCTTCCACATATCCTAATGCATAATTTATCAAAAGTTGGGAATCATTTATCAACCAGACCTTTTCACGACACACACGTAGGCTAACCTCATAACAAAGATCACTACATCATACACAACCTTATAGTTTTGAAACCTGGAAGCCAAAACGAATGGCTTGGTACAATGTTTCTCTCGATGGGGCCATAAGCTGGATACCTGCCATGCAACCTAAAATATCTAAACCTTCGTCCATTCGGACTTTCCACTATGGCTTTCTTGATTATATTAGTGGTTCAGGCATTCCAGCATGGAACTCTATGATTTTTTTTGTCAAAGCCTGCACTTTGATAGTTGTTATTGGTTCGTAAGTGATATTAAAATCTCTCAATTTTACTGACTAACAGGTTAACCTTCCCAAAGTATCAAGTTTTATGACATGACTCTAAATGTACACTTCCATAGATTGAGCTTCAGATTCACAATTTTAAGGTTCCATAAATTCTTCAGCAGGTCAAAGATGTGCCTCGATTTTTCGTGCATTTTACAAGCATGGATGTAGACGTCGACACTCATTCCAATATGGAAGACAACAAATTTATTGACCAATCATTCACAACTCACCATTGTATTTTTTTAATCCAAACGAAATTACCTTGTAGAAATGAAGTTTATAGTCTGTTGTAAAAGTCATAATCTTTTTGGTCTGATGAATCCATTTAATATAGTTATATATTGAGTAAGCATTCGTGAACTACAATATCTTGTTACCCGATGTAGAGTCTACAAATTGGTCTATTGTCTCATTTGACCTTAATATTTTGTTATTTCTTAGTTGCTAACTGGTTTATTTTATTTTCGACCGAGGGTAATTTTGTCAAATGTTTTGGAAAGTTTAGAGAGTATTAAATGTTTTTGTGTAAAATAGTGAGAGATTTGAGTAGACTGGTTGTATTAAATGTTCATTACCCTCATTAATGAAAGTAGTTGGGGTATTTATACCCTTAATTATGGACCCATGGGCTTTCGGGTCAAGTTATGGAACCGGGTTGTGTTTAAGAACTCATTAACATATTAAACTGATTAGCACATTGCTTAGTCAAGAAGTAATTAGTGTTTTTTTACTTTTATCTTGTCCGGATAGTTCAGTGGCATGTTTATGTCTGAATTGCTCTTGTCTGGATAACACATTAAGTTGGGACTAGATAATCCAAACTCATCAGTAGCCTCTTTTTTAGGCCTTGTCAAATATCTTTGGTAGGACTAAAACATTTACTTAGCTAGTCATGATTTTGTCTGACCCGCCTGTGCATTTAGTTCGAAGTTTGTCCGAACTGATTTCTTTTCCCATAATTTTAAGAGTCTTCTTTTGGGATCGTATGACACGTGTCATAATCCGATTCAACCTACCAGCCATTTTTCTTCCTAGATTGGCGCTCCCACTAAACATAAAAAGTAACCTAGGTATTTAATTTTACCCATGTCTGCGCCGTCTTTAATCATTGCCAAACCTCTTCAAATTCTCCTAGGTAACAGTTACATTTTTCTATTTGATATATAAATCATTTTTCACTGTTTCATTGTCTTTATTACTCAGAAACTTAGAGAGATTTTCACCTTTGCTTTCAAACTTGTTTTTACATAGTTTTATGTTCATAGCCAGAAATGCTCTTGTGAAAGGCGCCTGGTTGAACGTATCGAACTAAAAAAGGCAAGAAAAGTCGAAAGAGAGAATCGTATCGCTGCTGGTCTCTCGGTCTTCCCAAGCGAAAAGTCTAGTGAACCACCCCATGAAACTGACCAAGGGTCATCTTCCACTAGAAACCCAAGATCCAAACAGTTGTTTAAACCAAGTCTTTCTCCTCTCCCCTCAGGCTCTTCTGTGCAGGATTCCCAACCCTCTACTACCAAGGGAAAATCAGTTTCGAGTGTTAGAAGACCCTCTCTTTTCTTGGCCATGGGCTCAGATATTATGAAGTCTCCAGAAAAGTCCACTCCACGCCAGACGACTCGTCTGGTCAAACAATTCACAACCAAAGCCTTCCAGATCAGAGGTATTCAAGGTCACTTCAAAAGAAAATCCCTCCGGATCAGAGGCACCTAAAGTAGCCTTAAAGACAAAGTCTTCCGGATCTCAACCTCAACCAGACACTAGGCCTTTGAAAGCAACAGGTACTCATTCATCCGAACAGATTGTGGTGCCAGAAGCTGTCCCCCTCTCACTCACAATAACTGATAAACCTTCCACAGTAATAGAAGAAGTGATGGAAGACAGTATCGAAGAAGCCCCGTCCGAAACTGAAGCGTCAGGCCAACTGTGGAGGCTGCTTCTGACCAGAAAGGCAAAGGAAAAGTCAAAGTCAAGGTCTACTTGACTCACCCTGATCTTCCAGCGTGCCTAGAGGTAAAGGTAGGCCCCTGCTTCAAACATGTCTCCGTCAAATATTTGATGGCCTTGAAGAACATAAACTATATCTACACCCATACTACGGAGTTGGGACGGACCCAGACAAAGTAGGGGATCCCAGAGTCAGTGAATATGAGAATACTAGTCACACCGGAGACTTCGATGGACTGTAAACTCAATGAGATGTTTATCTTCACTGAGGTGCTAAATTGGGGACTTCGGTTTCCACTGGACCCGGAATTTGTCCGGTATTTCCATATGGTGAAGCTTTTCCCAAGCCAATTAAGCCCGAACGCCTGGTACTCTCTCCTTGCCTGGATAATGGCATCGAGGCTGTCCAAAATTCCTCTCCCAATGGAGAAATTTGTCGTTGTGGCAAGTCTGTGCAAGAATCACCACATTCCCTTCTACCATCATAACATGGGAAACAATTTTAAAATGGTAGACGACCTACTAGAGTCTGAGAAGAACTGGAGAACACAGTTCTTGTTCATCAGTGGGTCTTGGGAGAATGACAGGAAGATCAAAGCCAATATCAACCCAAGTATGTTAACCAGCAGATGGAAGAGTACAGGTAAGTGTTTCATCTTTGTTTTTCATATTTTTATTTTTTAACTTACAAATATTTCTCTCATAATTCTTTTGTCACTTTGTTTTTAGTGTTGTCGAATGAGTTTTCCGGACACCTGGAGGAAGGGAAAACAACTTGTGCTAAATTAAACGCATGGGCTGCAGAGCGTTGGGGGAACGCTTTCCACAACTGCTTCACTTTATGCAATTTGGTGAGGTCCCACCTGTGGAACACCACAGGTTGGAGGGATCTTACATGGGAAGAGCTAACCACACCTCCTCCTCCTCCTAGCGTAATCCGTAAACGGACAGAAGCCAAATATGGTAAAGTGGTTTTTCCCTCTAGAGCCAAAACTCCCAGCAAGATGAAGGGGAAGAAAAAGAATGCTGCAACAGAGGAAGTTCAAACTGTTACGAAGGGAACCGGTTCGGGGAACCAAGGGGGAATCGATGCTGCCTTGCTTAAGGTGGTAGAAGCTGAGACTGCTGGGGTGGCAGGATAATCACAAAACCTACCAAGGCCTCCAAAAAAGGACCGAAAAAGAAGAGCAAGCAGTGATGAAAAGGCTGCCAAAAATAAAAAGGTCACTTTAGGGGAAGAAATAATTATTTGCCCTTCAGAGCTTCTTTTTCCTTCAGCCCATGTTGACCCCACCTTGGCGGAGAGGATTCCAGTAGATCTACAGTCCAGAGAGGATACCGGAGGAATGATTGATGGAGTGGACATTAAAGCCCTTCAGGATATCGATCTTTACTTCAACAACCATTAGAAGAATGACTTTGCTTGTCATTTCCGTCCTTTAGGATCTTCTAACATGATGACTTATAACGGTAAGTCTTTCTGTGTCTCCGAAGAACAAGATATTGTGGCCCATTCTCTGCTAGGTCATATTCAACCAGTGTTTGATCTGGAGAGACAAGTGAAGAGTCAGACTACACTCATCAATACCCTCACTACTGACAAATATTCCCTGTTGACCAATCTTCTTAACGCTAATCGGAGCATAAAAGAACTGAAAAAGAGATTGAAAAACTGGGAAAGGACAAGAAAAATCTATCAACCAAGCTTGATACTTCAGAGACGGCCAATACTGAGCTCCAAGCTAAGTTCTCTGGTTTGGAGAAAGATCTCTCGACCATGAGGGAGGACCTGAAGACCAAAGATGGTGTCATTCAGACCTTGTCCGGTGAGAAGACTTCCCTAGAAAGCATTGTGTCTAAGGTAACCAAAGAGAAAGAAGACTTGGAGAAGCAGCAAGAACAAAAGATTCAGGCCATCATTGATGCATATACCAACGAAGTGATAGACTCCCTGGAGAAAAGATATGTTGAAGTCAAGTCTGACATGGTGCTGCATTTTCATGAAACATTTCTGAAGAGGACCCTTGGCCCCTTATGGAAATTTGTAGAATATGAAGACATCCCATTCCATACTATGGCTGCTGGTGACAAGTATAATTATACCAGTGGAATAAATTCCACTACCAATAAAGAGGAATGAGTCGGCGAGAGTTCGAGTGCCGAACTCAAAAGCCCCAAGAAAAGAGGTGATGTTGGAACATCCAAAGGGAACAAGCCCTAAGGTTTTAAATATATTTTGTTTTCTTAATTTGTGAACTATCAAAATCCTTGGATGGCCAAGGCATTTTTTTTGTAATAGTATCCAATTTGAGTCCGGATAAATCTTTCAAAATACTCTAAAGTCCTTGAATGGCCAAGGCATGTTTTGTAATTTGGTAATGTTATACGGTTTAAGTCTGGATAAGTTTTGCTTATCAAATCTTGCTTTGTTTAATACTTTTTATTCTTTTAATTTGAATATGGCTAATGTTTAAGCAACCCCAATTATTTTAGAAGTATTAAAATAAGAGTGTTTAATTTCTCCGATGACATGTATTTAATGGTCATCACTCCACCAAGTTTATCTGATCTATCAAAAATCCAAAATGTTAAATCACAGACTTGTACTTTAATAGAATTGAAGTTAAACCACACCGGATGTTTCAAGAAGGCATCGTATTTTATTTAAATGAAAAAACCAGACACCTCATTAAAACCTCCCCGCGCCACCAGGGTAGGAAAGAGTATGTCCCCTAATATTTACATTGATATATAACAAGTAAATATTTACATAAATTTTATTCTAAGTATAACATGAGGTGCTCGATATTCCATGAGTGCTTTAAAACCCTTCCTTCTTTATCTCGAAGCCTATATGTCCTTGGCTTAAGCTTTTCAGAGACTTCATAAGGGCCTTCCCAGTTCAGAGCCAGCTTACCGAACTATTTCTCATTAGTGTGTAAAAAGAATTTTCTCAAAAATTTATCTCCCAGTTGAAAATCTCTTCTCTTGATCTTGGAAGCAAATCTGCTCCTCATCAAGCCTTGGTAGTGGGTTGTTCTAAGATGAGCTTTAACCCTTCTTTCTTGTATTAAGTCCAACTGATTCCTAACTGCCATCTTATTAGCATGTTTCGACTAATTGTGGACCCTGTATGATGGTAGGGTTGCTTTTATGGGAGTAATAGCATCCATCACATACACCAATGCAAAAGGAGATTCCTGCGTAGCAGCCCTAAGAGTAGTTCGGTATGCCCACAACACTTCTTGCAAATAGTTTGGCCACTTCCCTGCAGCCCCTTCTAAATTCTTTTTTAATCCAGAAAAAATAGTCATGTTTGCCACTTCAACTTGGTCATTAGCTTGTGGATGGAAAGGAGAGGAGAAGCAATGCTGAATGCCCCTAGAGGCACATAAATTTTCCAAATCCTTGTTGTCAAATTGTGGCCCGTTATCTGTAGTAATCTTCTGAGGTATCCCAAATCTGCAACATATATTAGACAAGATAAACTTTATGACAGCTTTCGAAGTGGTTTCCGCCAGAGGAGCTACCTCTATCCATTTTGAGAAGTAATCAATAGCCACAATAATGGTCCTCCACCCTCCGGACGCCATTCGCAGAGGCCCAACTAAATCCAATCCCCAACGAGCAAAAGGCACTGGCTCAGAAATAGATTCCATAGGCATAGTTGGCACATGGATTTCGTTGTCATACCTTTGACATGGATCACACTTTTTTACTATATCTTTAACGTCTGCCATTATGGATAGCCAATAGTATCCAGCCAACAATACCCTCCGGGTTAGTTCCATATAGCCACAATGTGCTGATCCTTCTCTGTCGTGTAGTTCAGATGAAACGATTTGGGATTCTTCAGTCCTAAAACAACGTAGGAGAGGTCTACTAAAGGATTTCTTATAGAGAATCTCTCTTACAATTTGAAAACCACAAGCTTTGTATTTAATTTTTCTTGTCATAGCCTTTTCCGGAGGCAATAACCCATCGGAGATATACTGAAGAATGGGAAATCTCCAATCTTTAGGTTGAACTACTTGTACACTCAAGAATTCCTCCTCTTCATTGTTCATATTTGATTGCATGGATGGGCATTCTTGTATATGGATCCAAGGGTAGGACTCAGCGTAGGCTATGATTGCTAAGCATCTGCCAACGTATTTTCTAATCTAGGAATATGCTCATAAAAACTACTCTTGAAATGGGCCGCCACCTCTTTAAAATCCAGTAAGTATTTAATTAGTTGTTCCTTCTTAGCCTCAGATTGTCCCTGAACATGATGAATAAGAAGCTGTGAATCACTCATCAGCATTACTCTTTTAGCTCCACATAGAAGAGCTAATTTAAGACCAGTTATAACTGCTTCATATTCAGACTCATTGTTTGAAGCCCTAAACCCAAAGCATATAGCCTGCTACATTTTATCACCGTACAGATAGGTTAGGCGAATTCCAGCTCCACAACCCATTGTGTTTGATCCACCATCAGTTCGGACAACCCATTCTTTTTTATTTTTCCCTTCCGAAACTTGTTTAGAACTTCTATCCGGATGGAATTCTACCAGAAAACCAGTAACAGATTGAGCCTTGATAGCAGTCCGTGGGGTGAAATCAATATCATAATCACCCAACTCTACTGATCACTTGGTCATTCTGCTAGATATGTCTACTTTTTGAAGTACATTCTTCAATGGGAAAGACGTTCGGACAATGATAGAAAGAGATTGAAAATATAGCCTCATCTTCCTTGCAGCAACGACTAGGGCTAATGCTAGTTTTTCAAGTTTAATGTACCTGTTCTTAACATCTATCAAGCTTTTGCTAATGTAGTATACCGGACGAAGGTAATTGTCCACCTCTCTTACCAATACTGCACTTATAGCATATTCTGACACAGCCAAGTATACATACAGTATTTCTCCTTGTATAGGCTTGAAAATGATCTTCGACGAGGACAAATGTTTCTTTATTTCATTAAAAGCTAAGTTGCACTATGGAGACCAGTTAAAATTTTTAGCACTCTTCAAGGTTTGGAAAAACGGAGCATACTTGTCTGAGGACCTTGAAATAAATCGATTCAAAGCAGCCAACCTTCTAGTAAGCCTTTGGACTTCTTTAATATTCCGGGGAGGATCCATTACTAATAGAGCATTCAACTGATCTGGATCGGGCTGTATCCCTTTCCCACTTATTACATACCCCAAAAAAATTCTGGATTGAACACCAAAGACACACTTCTCAGGGTTTAGTTTCAAATTTACCTTAGTCAAGTTGGCAAAGGTTTCTTGAAGATCAACTATGTGCAAATCTTCTTCTAAGCTTTTAACCATCATATCGTCGATGTACACCTCCATATTTCTACCAATCTGATCAACAAATGTCTTGTTCACCAACCTTTGATAAGTAGCCCCAACATTCTTTAACCTAAAAGGCATCACCTTGTAACAATGGAGACCCCAGTCCGTAACAAACATATTATGATCCTGGCCCTTTGGATCCACCTGAATCTGGTTGTAGCCAGAGAAGGCATCCATGAAGGACAACAACTTGTTGCCACACATTGAGTCCACTAACTGGTCTATCCGGGGGACCGGATAGAGATCTTTTGGGCAAGCTTTGTTGAGGTTAGTGAAATCAATACACATGCATCATTTCCCGTTCTTTTTTTAACGAACACCGGATTGGTTGTCCACAAATGATACTGAGGCTCTTTTATGTGTCCCATCTTTGTAAGTCGGTCAATCTCTTGGACTATTACATCAGCCTTTTCTTTTGAAAAGGCCTTCTCTTTTGCACAACAGGCGCAACATCACTCCGGATTGATATTTTGTGAGAGATAACGTTTGCAGGAACTTCAGTTACATCACCGTTGCACCAAGCAAAAACATGCTGATTGCTTGTTAAAAAGGACAACAATTTTTTCTTTAATTCTGGCGCCATCTTGAAGCCAACCTTAACAGTTCTACCCTTTGCTAGGGAATGGGTTTCAACTTCTTCAACCGGTATTAAAATCCCAAGGGCCTCTCTGGGGTCATCAATCTCACCCCCTATAAGGCTCTAGTAACTGCTAATCTTCACTGATTTGAACAGCTCCCAAGGTCTAAGGAGCGAGTGTAGTTGTATAGCACTCCCTTGCTATCTTCTGACTACTTCGAACAACACCCACCTGCCCTTGAATCGCATACTTCAAACATTGGTGGACTGATGAGGCCACAATATGCATTATAGAGAGCCAAGACCTCCCAATAATTGCATTGTAACATGTGGGGCAGTCTACCACAACGAATAATACTCTAACCATCTTTTTAAAAGGGCCATTGCCCAGCGATACCTCCTCCTCGAATTCTCCGATTAAATCCGCTTAACTTCATGTGAAGCCCACAATGGTCCCGTCCGAACGCTGAATAACGACCGGATTTTTCATCTGCTTGTAAGAGCTTAAAAAGAGGATGTTTTCCAAACTGCCCGTATCTACCAGAATTTGTCTGATATTATTGCCCCCAATAGAGGCTCTTATCACCACAACATCCTCATGAGGCCCAACTATATTTCTTAAATCATCCTCATAAAAACTATGAATGGAAAAGGGGTTTAAGACTGATAAGAAGACATGCCTCCCTCCAACTAAGTGGCCAGAGTGTGAACATGCCTCTTCCTTGAAGAAGGAGTCTGCGCAGTCATAGTATCCCCTCCAAATATACTAAGTGACTCAAAGAAGCTTATGAGTCCGGACACCGTCTTAGTTTGCTCTGTTATGACCCCTATTTTATTCAGGGTTGGATCAGGATCCAATTAATTCGAATCAACATCAAATATTTCAAGGATCACCATTTCCCCCGCTGGAGCAGATGTTCTCGCATTGTTCGTAGTGCCAGTTCGGGAAGCATTGTCAGGCCTGTTTCCACTCCATCTCTTGACCTAAGCTCCCAGTTTGCCTCTTTCAATAAGATTATGCACCTTTTGCTTTAAAACGATGCAGTCTTCGGTGTTATGGCCAATATCATGATGACACTAGCAAAAACAAGTATTACAACTTTCCCTAAGAGATTGGAGTGCTGCTAGTTTCCGGAAATGAACCTCGTATTTAGTCTTGTCATAAATGGTTGCCATATTTTCTTTTTAACTCCGCAAACCATTCCGGTTGAACCCAATGACCTCTTTTATTCCTTGACTATTGGCTCTGAGCTGAATTTGGGTGGGATTGAGTCTGTTTGGCCCTGTTGGACCCTTGTCCCTTTTCTTTAGCCTTGTACCCGGACTGGTTTTGGTTTTGAGCTGTTGGGGCGGACCTCACCGGTGTACCATGGTTTTCTTAGTTTCATCCATGTTGATTTGCTTTCCCACCTGATTTAACAAACCTCCCCAAGTCATAGCCTTCTTCCTTGTCACCGAATCGGCTAGATTCTCAGGGTTCAAACCTTGTCTTAAGAAAGCAATTGTCACATGCTCGAAGCAATCTGCTAACCCATTCTTAGTATTTACGAACCGACTTATATGGTACTTCAAGGACTCATTTGGTTCTTGAGTGTAATGGATGATATTATCTCCTTTTCCCTTCACCTCCTTACTCCCCACAAACTGCCTTCGGAAGGAAACCCAGAATGTATCAAAGTTTTTTATACAACCTTGGGGTAAACTGTTGTACCATTTAAGAGCACTACACGTAAAATATTAGGAGAAGGCTCTACACAAAATTTTGTCATCATCATCAAAATTCATCATGAAGTTTTTAAACTACTCCAGATGGTTGCCCGAATCTTTACTCCCATCATATTTCTCCATTTTAGTAATGTCAAACCTTTTGGGAAGGTTTCCGCACAGTATTTTGGCAGACAATGGTGATTGTCTCCAATTTCTACTGCAACTGAAGACGGTGTCTTCATTGGGCGTTGCAAAAATACCTGGCTCATCATGGAAAGCAAAAGGATCGATCAACAACTGATCCACATGCCTGTGACTGTGGCTGTGAGGTGACCCCTTGCCCAAATTCCTTTTAAGTCTCCCATGCCTATCTCTCTTCCTTGAATACTTTCTAACTAGATTTTGTTTCTTCCTGGACCTCCCCTCATCACTGCTTGATGACAAAGACTCTTCAAGCTCAGCTTCGTTCAAAGAGCTACTAGAGGACTCAGAATCTGAACTTTCCACCGGCTTAGACCGTCTTCTCCCACTGTGGTCGCCAATTTGGTTTTGTTTTTTAGGCCAAGGGTAATTCTGTCAAGTGCTTTGAAAATTTTAGAGAGTATTAAATGTTTTTGTGTAAAGTAGTGAGAGATTTGAGCAACCTGGTTGTATTAACTGTTCATTACCCTCATTAATAAAAGTAGTTGGGGTATTTATACCCTTAATTATGGACCCATGGGCTTTCGGGTCAAGTTATGGAACCGGGTTGAGTTTAAGAACCCATTAACATATTAAGATGATTAGCACATTGCTTAGTTAAGAAGTAATTAAATATTATTTTTTACTTTTATCCTGTCCGGATAGTTCAGTGGCATGTTTATGTCCGAACTGCCCTTGTCCGGATAACACTGTAAGTTGTGACTGGATAATTCAAACTCATCACTAATGACACAAAATAGTACTCTCGTGCAACCTTGTGACTGCTTCGAAAAACACCCACCTTGTATACTATCACATAATTTGAGAATTAGTTGACAGTAAAGGATATTGCATGCATTTGATCTAACCAAAATTTGTCAAAGATCGCGTTCTAAGATATCGTGTGATCTACCACCATGAAGAGTACTTTGATCATCATTTTGAAGCCAGCTTGCCCCATGACGACATATGTTTCAAACTCCTTGGTTACTATGGCATTCATTTTGGAAAACCCAACAATAGTTCAGTTTGAATGACGTATGACAGTAGACTATTAATACGATCATAGGCTCCTTTAAACATAAGATTAACCAAACTGTCTGTATCCATCAAGACTTGGAAAATCTCAACTTCTTCTATGAAAGAATTTACCAGGAAAATATCTCCATGAGGGCCTATAATGCCCTATAGATCATCATCTTTAGAAATGATGAGAGGATAAGAAGTTCAACCAAGATGCAAAGAGGTTTTCACTTGTAGTTGCGCTTCCCTTGACGTGTATTTTCCTAGACAAACTGGAGATTTTTTAAGCGGTATCAACCTTTTACCCCTGACAATAGTTATAAATCTAATTGCGTTACTTAAATCATTTCGTCCTGACACTAATGTGACCACATAACGCTCAAAGTCCAAGTCAAGATATTCTCCCCCGAAGATGGGTTGTATGACATGAGGGAATGAGTTGAGGTCAAAATATTCATTAGTTAGGTCAAAATCAACTGTCTCTTAACTTATATTAGTCATATTATTGTTTTTTTTTATTTTGGAACAAACATTTGAGTCCCCAAAAGAATGGTCCTCAAAATCTTGCTATATAAACAAAAGTTCATTGTACTCTGCGATTATCTTTCACGTACTCAAACAATTTACTTTTGTCAATTAAATTATGGATTTCTTCCATAAGATCTATGTAATCCTTCATCCAATAACTAATATCATTATGGTACTTATGATGCTTTCATTTTTTATTCTTCCAAGGTTTGGTTATGGAGGGGAAAAGCCTAAAATGGACTTTCCCTTTAGTATTTTGGTAGACCTGTTCCCTATTGTCCGTTAATTCGGTATAATTGTCATACCTTAGCAACTTATTCCTTTGGTCCTCATATACCTAACCTGAAGAGGCACTTCACGATCCTGATGTTTGCGTCTGCCTTTGGGTTTGGATTTGAATCGATCGCTTCTGCACCAAGGCCCTTAGAGGGTGAATAGAGAGAATATAAAATCTACCATTTTTGGGCCACTTGTGATGCAGTGTACGTTGTCGAGGTGGACACATTAATCGGATTCAAAGGCTGGTGATTTTGTCTCGATGTATTGTTCAAAATCCAATGAAGATTCATAATCTTGTCGATCCAGATATGGGACTCGACTTGAGCTAATGGTGCCCCAAAAATCAGAGATTTCTTTCTTATGACTTCCTTCTTTAGGTGAGCCTCCAGGATGAACCCCGGCCTATACGAGAAAACAATCACCTCCTCTCCAAAATCGTTAAGACTATTCTTGGTATGCACAAAACATTACGTGTAGTCTCTCAAACGTTTCATATACATTTGCTTACAGTGTTTATATGGTCTACATGTCTTTTGGTCATTTTACTTCCCACAAACTAATGTTATAAGTGGTTCATAAATCATCAAAATATGTAATGGACCGTGGGGCCAACTTATTGAACCACGTTAGAGCATTCTTTTTTGAATTCATCGAGAATGCTCATGGATTGTTTTATGTGGTGCTCTAGATCACCAATTCTATCGTCCTTTTTCATTTTTTAGACCTCAAATTTTTGTGGTAGTTTGATTATTACAATTTATGGAGCTAACAAATATATATTTCTCTTATATCTTTGGTTGAAAAGAATCATACAACCCATTTCTCGGAATTGAACATGAGTTTATGTAATATAGAGACTTCACGTGAAATATTGGTGTATGATTGCCATAAATAGGTCTCTGCACCGGGAACACCTGCTAGCACTGAGTTTGATTCTACCCATAAGAATTGAACCTGACCCAAGGTCCCAGGTAGAAAAAATCCGCCTACTGCTGAATGTCTGGAGTTGGGACGTTTTGTGGATTTCGGTGTACGTGCAGAGCTGTCGGTTCAATACAAACCTACTCTAAAATAGATGCCACAGCCTATGTGCTCAGCCCAACCTTCCCTGATCCATCTCTTAATTTATTTGAGGCATTTTTTTTTACTTTTCTTACCTTCCAACCTCAAACATTGCATGCACCTTGCACGTTTAAAGTTTCTTTGTCGTTGTCTTCACCTATATATAGAGGAGAAATCATTATCATCATTTTCCAATAACGATAGATAATGATCCCTCGCCTAATACTCCCTCTTTGAGGAGTTATGACCTCAATCCAGACCATAAGGCCCATTAAAATCACAAGTATAATCCTACATCGTCTCCTCAAAATAACACATGATACAAACTTCTGGTCATAGCCTGAACCTCCTATGATGATAACAACCCTCCCGTTCTAAGGAGCGGCCAGTTTGGGCCACAGATTGGTACTTGCCATCGCTTCCTTCTGAGGTTGAAAAGTCACAATCTATGATTTAAATTGTTGTCTATACTTTTCTAACAGAGCAAGCTAAATAAAAGAGTCAAGTTGGATATGGGATCCCGACCCTTATCGTAGCAGGGTGAAGAGTGTACTGATAGTTCCATGAGTACAGCTTGGTTCATGAGCGGTGAAGTAATCCGGTTTTGAAGGATGTCTTTGGGTACCAGTTTAAACTTTGCTCCTTCGCCACTTATAAGCCTTAAATTGTCTTACTTATAATTGATAAGTAATAGATATATTGAGAGAAAACTAGTAGATAGAGAATAATAATAATAATAAATGTCAAGTAGGAAGAAATGAATGTTCACCAATTCTAAATAGCGTGATAGGTTATATTTATAATGACTGATATGAGTCGTTGAGCTCTATTGTCCTATTAGTAAAATGCCTTGTATGACTTAGGCTTATCCTATAATATATTAGACCTCAAACCAACCTAAAATAAAACCTTTAGCCTAATAAATATATCTTTTATATAAAAAGAATGAACTAAAAAAACAAAAACAAAAACAAAACTAATAACGAATAATCAAAGATGATATTTCATGTATTAAACAAACACCTAAAATAAAACCGAACTTTTATGTTTAGAAAACAATGGATTTACTTCGAATATATAAAAGAATCCTTAATAAATTCGAATAAATAAAGTTGAATCGAGATATAACAACAAATTCATAAAAACATATTTCTAAGTTTTTTATTTAACTTGTAAAAACAGAGTCATAATAACGAACCAGACAAATCTGAAAAATATTCGGTTTATAATAAAAATAAAGTATTTTTAAAATATCTAAAATAAAAATATATGATTGATTACCATTGATCTAATTAACTATTTCATTAAAAAAAATTTACTCCAACTTTTTAATCATTTAGCATAATGAAAACGTCTAAAATAAAAAACGGCTAGTTTCCTAGTGAGGGAAACACCTCCATATTTTTAAGAAAATAAATCAAAAACATATTCTAGTAATTGATTTTGAAGATAGAAGTTTGGTTTCTACTATTTTTCTTCTAAACTCCTCTTCACAGGCCTTAGTGCTTGTTGAATATAATTTTTTCATATCTTGCGTATATTTTTTTATATATTTTTGAGCAATATTTTGGAGTTTTGTTTTCTTCTTCAAATCTCTAGTGGATGTCTTCAAACTTTATTTTAGCCGTTTTTTCTAACAGAAGGTAATGAGGACACTAGAATCTGCAAGGTCAAGTCAAGAAATTTTGAGAATCTCGATGAAAAGAACTCCGTCTATGATGCCACCATGATAGCGAGATTCTTGATCTGTAATAGGGTGATTCACGTGTGTGATACTGAACTGTTCAAGGTGACTCTATTGCCCGACCTCTGGATATTCTCCATGGCGAGGCATCTAAATAATATTTGAGGGATTCCGTCCTTAGTGTATCGAGGATGTGATGGAAGTTTTTTCCGCATTATCAGATTTATTTACTTCCTAACTCAAACACAAGTCACTGCTTCACCTTACCGACACCAGATGCGACCTCCTCTTCTGGTTCACATTTTCTGTCTCTTAGTTAAGCAGATTGTGTTTCACTTTCTCATTCATGCTAAGCGGCATGGTGCCTACTCTAACCAACTAATGGGTCACCGCATCTAGATAAGAAGATTTGTATAATTTAATTTGTTGTAGTACTTGCTGCCAATGCACTACCGGTCCTTGAATCTTGTCAACCTGTTTAGGTGTGTTCGATGATATATATTTTATGCCAAAGTAAAATATTCTTCTTGTGTTACCGACCACATCCGCCACTCTATCTACCTCATTAGGCTTTGAGGTGAACATATTTCATGTCGAATACATAGGCATTCCCCTCATTACTTATCGACTGTCTCATAGAGACTGTAACCTATCTTCAATAAAATCATCAGTTAGATTAGCTCTTGGACCTCCAAATACATGTCTTACGCCAGTAAGGTCTAACTCATCAAATTTTACAGGTCTTTTATTTTTATACTACATGTTCGAACCCGTAAAGAATTATCTCAATTTTTTCATAGATTTCTTTGGTGAAAAATTGACTTGAAAATTACTAGTTTGAAAGTCGCTTGGTCCAACGTGACCTTGCCCGCATCTAAGGGTGACCTTGAGATTTTAGACCTTAGGGTTTGAAATCATGTGACCTACCTTAGAATTTATGATCCATATTGAGTGATAACCCCTTATCAATCTGATGTATTTAGGTTATTATCCAAAAGGTAAAAGACAAAAACCTTCGGAATTTTTCTTCAGGCTTTTTTAATAGTTGGGAGTGAAGAAATATGATCACTTTTCACCTCCTTGCCTCTATGATCTACAAGGTTGTAGCTGACAATGAGCGCTCCATATCTCTTTGGTATGATCCCTGAATTTTCCCTAACTCTCTCGTTGACCGCTAAGGTCTTGGTATCACACATTATGCTAGAATGCACAACAACAACACTAATTCCGACATCATCATCAACGACTCATGGAAAAGGCCCACTATCCGCCCCATTAGAAGGTCTCACCAAGCCAATTTGCTTAAAATCAGTAACGATATCAATCTTCTTTTGCCACCTTCTGGTAACGAGGATGTCCAATTTTGGATTCCCATTCAAGATCCCAAATCTGTTACCATAACTAGCATATACCACTATATCAAGCCCTTACGACCTAAAGTCTATTGTGTCAATCTAGTTTGAAACAAGTACAACATCGCCAAACACTTCTTTATTATATGGATTTTCACCCAATAAAAACTCAACATGCGTGACAAGCTCATCACCTCGGGTAATAGTATGATCCCTGATTGTGTTCTCTGTAACCTTTCATCGAAGTACACTAATCACTTATTAGTAGGTTGTTCATTCTCTCAAATCATTTGGGAGGGTTGTTCCAGGAAAAAAATGTTTCGTCACTTATTCTGATTGGCCCAACTAGTTGCATACAATTAGTTCTTGGACTTTCGCCCCCTCGAGTATGGGGCACCTTTGGCGTGCGTCTTTCTGTGTGTGTGGTCTACCACTTATGGCGCGAAAGAAACACTATGGTCTTATCTCACTCACCCTCACTTGAGTCAGTCATTTGTCATCGAATCTCCTCTAACCTCTGTTACGAATTCTACGACACAAATATCTATTGGCCATGATTTTTCTCCATGCTTAATTTTTTACTATGCTTTAACTTGCTCGTCCGTTTGACAAAGTTATTAATGCTAAACGTTTCCCTTGTGATTGCCGATTGTTTCCTATGTATTGTAGTTTGTTGTTTTGTTACATATGTTAATTGATTATATTTTATATTTTGTAGAAAAATACCACCTAAATTGTATTAGTAATTTTATTTTTCGAAATATATCCCGAAATAATTATATATTTTTTTATTTCTTAAAAAAAGAAATACGTCTAAAATGATAAATGCTCTTTAAAAATCTAAATCATCTTACACATGTGTTTAAACAATAAAAACAAGAATTATAACATATAAATACATCGAACTAACATAATAAAAGTTTAATAAGTTATGGGTAAAGCTATTTCCTCCTCATAAATTTTATTATGTCCTCCATGTAAAAAAAACATCTTTTTATTTCTTCCATAAAGAAAAATCCTATTCTCCCCCTCTTTTATTTTTCCAAAAAACACATTTTACCATTCTTTTAATTTTCCACCCAACCACTCATTTCTTTTACTTTCTAACCTAGCAAAGCAAACTCTAGCCACCATTAATCGAGCAACTCATACCTATGTAGTCTCTATTTAATTCATGTTTTTTCTTTCTTTCTGGAAATCGATTCCATCAATTGTTCATGAAATCGATTTCCATGATTTTTTTTTCTTTTTGGAAATCAATTTCATAATTTTTTTGAAAACGTAGGTTGTTTTTTTTCTTTTGAAAACCGATTCCAAACATCTTTTGAAGGTTTATAGAAATTGATTTCAATGAACTTTCATTTTTCTAGAAAAATAATACATGATTTCGAGTGGACATCTTAGAATCATGTGTTATTTTTTTAAACGCATGTAATTTCGAGACACATATAATTTCGGGTTGGTATCTCATAAGCATGTGTTATTTTTTTAAACAGCTAATTCCGAGTGCGTGTCTCATAATTAGTTTTTTTTGTAAAAACAACTAAATTTGAATGAGTATCTCGGAACTGAATCTACAAAATTGCGATTTTCGATTTTGTTTTTTCTGAAAACAGATTTTGATGTTTTTTTAAGCAAAACCGAACTTTATTAATAACCAAATTGAAATGTTACACAAATTGAGATACAATTGAAAGACAATCTTAAACTAAAGGGCTTAAAGACAAAAAGCCCATCGGAAAAGTCCCAAATTAAGAAAACCCTAGATCGAATATACTCATCCCATCAGTTTCACATTAGCAAAACATCTCCACTTTCCTCCCATCGATCCAAAATCAATACAAGACCAAAATCCTAAATCAGAGCCCACAACTTCTGCACCATGGTTGATGCTCTCTTCAAGTACTCCTCTCACCAGAGAGGCCGGAACGGGGACGGTGCACCTGAGGTCAGAAGAACCCATCAACCACCAAATCAAACCACCAAATCAAACCACCTAAACTTCATTATCAGTAACCATTCTCAGACTCCATCGAAAGGAAAAATCAGATCCACCAGATTTACGAAACAGCTTCAATTTTGAAGGAAGACAGTCTAAGAAAGTGAGAGCAGAGGAACAGCTGCCTCTTTTTGACAATATCTCACTTTTTTTCATAGTCGCATCCCTTTTTCTTTTATTTGTAACAGTTAAGAGCTTCCGAATGGTCTGTTTGTTGGAGTTGGAAGGATACGTCAGGATGTGGAGAAGACCATGGAGGTTCACCCATTGGAATAGCTGATGAAATTCGGAAATCTTGGTAATTTATAGGGTCTTCATCATCCCTAATAGTGTCTTCATTTTTTCTATACACGTCTCACGCGATTTCTTTGATGATTCAGGAAGCTGATCCAAATTCGGAATCAATTTTTCGTTATTCTGAACATTCATCTCCTCGGAATCACCAACAACAACTTTTGTGACAGCGTTGTCGAATGGAAATGACCAGATAGACGCCAGTTCTGCGGCTGAAGGGAAACTAGAGTAACAAAGGAGCCAGCTTTGATTTGAGCAGCCTGAAACAAGAAGAATACAAAGAGCAAGCACAAATAAGCAGCTATACAGAATTTATATAAGGTATTCCTAAACCCTCTAAAACTAGAATAGATTTTAATTCAACAGGAGATGAATTGTAGTCATACTCCTGTTTCATTTTGCATTTAACAGTCCATCGAGCCAGCCAATCAGCTGCTCGATTGGAGCCTCTGTAGACATGGTTGATAGTCATGTTAGAAGACATTAGGGTTCTACAACAATTAAGAAGGAGAGATAGAGACCATGGAGTAATTTTAAGGTTATCAGACTTAATGAAATCAACCAGCAGAGAAGATTCAGTTTCGATATCAATATAGTTTAAGTTTTTGGACTTACAGAGTAGCAAACCTTCCAGAAGAGCCCTAGCTTCAGCAAATAAGGGAAAGAGCTTACCATATAGGTTACCAGAAGCGTGAATGAGTGTACCTTCGTGATCTCTAAGAATAACACCAGCAGCAGCTTCCCCATTATAAGTCACAGACGCATCCGTGTTAAGTTTAAGTCTTCCAGGATTAGGCGCAATCCATTTAGATACTAAGGGTCTAGTAGCATGCATGTAGACAAGGTTAAATAGACCAAAACTAGCAGCAATGTTTCTATCATTAGACCAGTCACGAGGTTTGAAAATCCCAGCAGTATTCATATAAAAGATAACTTTATAGACTTCATTTATTATAAAAGCAGAAGTTATAGAAGCATTTTTGAATTTAGCAAAGTTTATATATTTCCAGGTTAGACTAAAAATGATTGTATGGATAACATTTCTAATATGGTTATATTTATTAGTGAATCTATACCAAGTTTTAGTCATATGAATATGAGTCATATATCTGTAAATAATGATGTTGAAAATATGAGCAAAATGAAGCCAAACTCCCCAGATAGTATCACAAGCTATAAACAGATGCTCAGTAGATTCAAAGTTAGGACAAAACTGACATTTAAAGGTGACAATCATGTGTCTACTCCTAAGAACAGAATCAGTAGATATGTAGTTTTTAATGACTTTCCAATGAATGAATGCATGTTTTTTAGGAGTTAAATCATTCCAAATCTTAGAAAATATTTTAGATTTACTGTAGTGATGTCTAATGCAGTCCCAAGTGTTTTTCAGGCTGAAGTAACCATTAATAGATAAACTCCAAAGAATCCTGTCATGACTATTAGGATTAATAATGCAATTGCTAATGCGGTCAATGTCCTATTTACTGATAAGATTAGTAATGTTAGACAGGTTCCAATGATGACCAGACCAGTATAGGTTTACCTTTTCATTATGAAACCAGTTGTTGTCAGTAGAGCTATCCAGAACCAATATGGGCTCTGAATTAGACCATCTGTCCAACCAAAAGTTGGCATTACCATCCTTAAGAGACCAGCATATAAACTGCTCAGCTACATGCCTTATCTTTATCAATCTGTTCCAAACCATAGAGCCTTTAGAGTTGCTATTAAGTTGTAAATGGTGCTTCTTACCACAATAAATGTCTTGAATCAGATTGGCCCATAACATTTTTTTATCTCTAAACTGCATCCAGAGCTTACAAGAGATAGAAGTTTGAACATCAGACAAGTTTTTGATGTTTAAACCACCTTCATTAAAACTTTTACAGATACTCTTCCAAGCACACCAATGGATCCTGTGATCAGTTCTAGTAGATCCCCACAGAAAACTGTTGAAAGCCTTTTCAATATTGGAAATGACATTGTTAGGAATGATATTAGTATGCATCCAATAGATAACAATATTAATTTGGACATAATTAATTAGCGTTAATCTACCAGCAAATGATAGATGCTTAGATTCCCAAGTAGAAATACGATTGTTAATTTTCTTAAGCAAGTTAATGTATATAGCAGATTTGTTGTTGGTACTAATAGTAATGCCAAGGTAAACAGTGGGTAGAGAAGTATTATTAAAGCCAGTAAAATTAGCAATAGATCTTATTCTAGCTACACAAGTACCATTAGCAATTATGACCTTAGTCTTGTGTTTGTTGATAACTTGACCAGAAATGGCTTGATAATCCTGTAAAAAATTACTAAGTGATACCAAAGTAGCATCCTTACAATTAGTAAATAATAGGATATCATCAGCAAAAGCCAAATTTCTAATACATAACTTACTGCGACTTTTATACCTCATACCCTTGTTATTGAGAAAAAGGAGAGAAATACCCCTTAAAAGAACTTCCTCAGCTATGATAAATAGGCTAGGAGAAAGAGGATCCCCCTGCCCAAGCCCTTTCACAGTCTTAAAATACCCATAGGAAGTACCATTAATAAGAATGGAAACACTAATATTAGAAATCATACTATAAATGAGATCAATAAATCTGTTAGAGAAACCAAACTTTTTAAGAACTTTCATAATGAAGGAATGACTGAGCTTATCAAAGGCTTTGCACATGTCAAGTTGGACAATAATATTGTTATGCTTAAGTTTTCTGTTTAAATAAAAAAGAAGCTCTTTGGCAGTTAATATATTAGAGTGAATAGAATTATCCGGGACAAACCCACCCTGAGTATTAGAGATAATTTTGGGCAATAGAATGACAAGCCTATCATTAATGAGCCTAGCCATTATTCTGTTAAGCAATGTACATAAACTAATAGGGCGATAGTCAGACCAACTAACAGGATTAATGGACTTAGGAATAAGGCATATACCAGTAGCAAGGACCCCTTTAGGAATATTAAACCCTCTAATAAAATGATGCAATGCAGATACAAGATCTAGCTTAATAACATTCCAACATTGTTTATAGAAAGTTAGATTGAAACCATCCAAACCCGCCACACTAGAAGCCTTAAGACTGCTGATAGTTTTATAAACTTCATCTTCATTAGGGAGCTTCAATAGACTTTTATTATCATCATCAGTGATCACTTTAGAAATAGTATCAAACATGTTGTGATTTAAACTATCTAACTCATTCTGCTTGTCTTTGTAGGGACTGGTGGCCAGAGCTTTGGTGAAGAAGTCAACAGCAGAAGCACCTATAGCTTTCTTATCCAGAATCCAAGAGTTGCCGTCCTTGACACCATTAATAGCGTTCTTTTTTCTTTTTGTTGTAACATAACTGTGAAAAAACTTGGAGTGTTTATCTCCATCTTTTACCCAATCCACATTACATTTCTGTAACCAATATTCTTCTTCAACTTTGTAAGCATTCAAAAGTAATGCATTAGCTTTATTGAGATCTTCCTTAGTTAAGTTGCTATTAGTTTGCTGATGTATTGTTTCTGCCCTAAGAACCTCATCCTCAAGAGCTTTGATTATACCGAATATATTACCAAAATGCTCTATGTTCCAAACACTAAGACAAGCTTTTAATCTTTGTAACTTAAGCCAAAAGATAGACAGAGGGTCACATTCCATAGCCTGAGCCCAGTTCTTTGAAACAACAGACATAAAATCCTCATCCATTAACCACATATTCTGAAATCTAAAACTTTTGTTATTAGCATGAGTTAAATTAGAAGCACTAATTAATATAGCAACATGATCCGACCCAGTTCTAGCCTTATGCAATACAGTAGTATTATTGAATAAGCTAAGCCAAGCATTATTAATAAAGACCCAATCCAGACGACGCTATTTAGCCTTGTTAGACCACGTGAAACGAGAACCAGCAAACCCAACCTCCTGAAGCCTACAATCACGAATCATTCGGTTGAAGTCATCAACACTGTTTTGACAGAATGTAGCACATCCCACCTGATCATCTATGGATCTGATAGCATTAAAATCACCACATATCAACCAAGATTTATCAGTATCAGCAATGTTATTTAAAGTATCCCAAAGACTTAACCTGTTCAGACGTTGGCATTTAGCATAAACAATCGTGAACAAAGAGCTAATATTAAGAAGAACATGGCTGGCTTCAATAAACACTGAGCATGATCAACAAGAATGTTAACCAAGATACTATCATGCCAAAAATACACATTTTATTAGTTATATTACTAGCATAATGACTGAAACCAAGCTTAGCAGCATAAGTACTAAGATTTTCACAACCAATTAAAGGCTCCTGAATAGCGACAATGCAAGTCTTGTTCTTATTAGCAAGATATTTGAGTCTTCTAAAAGAAGATTTGTCCTTTATCCCTCTAATGTTCCAATTTAGTATATTAATCATAAGTAAGTGAACGTTTAGAGTTACTTGGAACCGAAAGCTGTCGAGAGTTTTTGACCAGCCCTTTCTTCCTTGCTTGTTTAACTTGCTTACTGATTATCGAACTGAAATCCTCTTCATCCTCAGATATGTCTTTCCTCAGTTGGCTTCTTGTTAACCTTTTCCCAGGTAAGACCCCTTTATACCTAGTAGCCTTAGCTTGGCTTTTAATGGAAACTTGAGGGCTGTTTTTATCAACTTTAGGTGAAGAGAACTCAGAAGCCAAATTTTCATATTCCAAGTTGTTGTTAACATCTTCAGGACTTTGAAGCGCACCAATTATTTCATCATTTTTACAGCTAAAACCCTGGCCATCACCTTGAAGATTCATTTCCACATTGTTGTCCTCAACACCTTGAAGATTCATTTCCACATTGTTGTCCTTATCACCTTGTGGTTTATTTTCAGTATTGTTGTCTTCTTAGGCGTGCAAACCAGGATCAGAACGTGTATCATCCTTATTTACAAAACTTTCCCGTTGTGGAGTTGTTGGAAGACTCCCATACTGAGAACCCTTTGGGGAAGCACAGATTCTAGTACTATTCTTAACAGTGTTGAAACCAAACTCCAGAGTTTGAACATCACCATTTATCTCCTTTAAAGAGACCACCTTATCATCTTTAGTTTGAGCGTCAGCACAAGCCTTTATAAGATCGTCTTTCTTGATTTCTTGGGCCTCACCTTGAGTTTGCATGACAGCAGTGTTCAACTTTTTGCATTGATCAACTCCATGACCGATGTGGAAGCAAGACTTGCAGTATTTAGGCATATTGAGGTAAGTAATCCTCACCCAACAGCCTCGATTAATGCCAAAGCCAACCCAAACATCATTGTATATTTTTCCAACAATGTCCATTTCGATTTTGGCCAAACAATGATTATAATGAGCCCTGTTCTTCAAAGGAACCTTAACCTCCATAGGAGATCCAAGGGAAGAAGCAATATCTGTGATGATTTTCTTATTATACATGTGCTTTGGGAGATTTTCAATCTTTATCCAGATTGGAGTTATGGAGCTTTCAAACTTGACATTGAAGCTTTCAGACCACTTCAGCAATCTAAACCTCGTGGAGCCAATAGTCCAAACATTTCTCTTCCAAAGTTTGCAGTAATCTTCGAAAGATTCAAACTCAATTAATATGTTCCTGGAATCTTTAATAGAGTAATTAAATTCATGAGAAAAGTGAAACTTGTTGAGGAAATCCATCAACACAGTTCTTTTAGGCAGACCAGCAGAACATTTGCACACAATCGTATGCTTCGATTTAGACTTTAAATATAGCAGAGATTTATCATCATACTGTAATGACACATGATCATCCTTATAGGCTATGTTTTCTTGCACCACAACGTCATCCTTGTGACAAGCAGTCACAGCATTTGCGAAAGAGGCTCATTTCCACTTGTTAAGATTTCTTTCTGATTCTTGACAATCTTTGATAGACGAAGAGCCATAAACTTCTTGAACTGATGGAAAAGTCTCCATAAACAGCAACAAAACAGAAGCCAAACACAGACTTAGAGGATTAACATAATGCCAGATTCTTCATTAACAACGGAAACCGAGTCCATGCAAGACCGTACAAGCAGATAAACGGAGAATCTTCAGCAAAGATGATGAGATAGAAAACAATTTATCATTGAAACAAATCAGATGAACGGAGAAGATCAACAAAAAGGACCGATAGAGAAGATCAACGGTTAGGAACAGTGGTTTAAATTTTTTAAATCTTGAAGGCAGGGATACTACAGCAAAGATGAAGAGATAGAAATGAATATATCTAAGGAACAGAGCAGATCAGATCAGCGGAGATGGAGAAGATCGCCGGAGAAGATCAACGGAAAAGATCAGGGGTTACAATTTTGAATCTTGGAGCGCGGGAGCTCTCCTATCTTTCCATTTTCAAATCCCAAACAGATTTTGATGTTAGATGAATGTACAACTAAAATACAAGATTATATCATAGTGTTGATTGTTTGGGTGCTGTTTTATGGCGTTGAATATTTGGTTTGTGATGTTTTTTAATTAGGTTTGATAAGGAAATATATTCCTTAGGGACTTAAATGTAATTAATAAGGACTTGAATGATAAGTTCTATTGATATAGAGTAAGATTAAAGTTTTACAGGAAGAATAGGGACTGAATTGTAAATAAACCCCTTATGTAACCGAACTTGTAACTAACCACTAGGCCTATTTAAAGAGGTCGAAGAGACTGATTGCACCTATGAAAGAATCATAAGCAAAAGATTATTTTCACTACCTAGAAATCTCTCTGTTGATTCTTGATCAATATTCTCAATCTTCTCAATTCAATCTTTATTCTCACCAAATTGGCGCTAGAAGGAGGGGACGAAGATACTTTGATCGATAGATCAAAAATCGAGTCTCGAATTTGTTCGTTTTCTGAAGAATTTTGTTTATATTTTTGCTGATCGGAGATGAATTCGGAGGAAGGAGATAATCCACCTGTTCGAAAAGCTTTGGAGACGTTGAAATCTGATCTGCACGAGAAGGAGGCAGGTAAGTCAATTCCGATTCAATCAAACCAATTTGATTTCGAAGGTAAAATGAATGAAATGATAAGAAAACTGGCGGAGCTTGATGAATTTGTTAAAAAGAAGCAAGATAATGATGACGCTAGACTTGGATCTAAAATAGCAAGAGGTGATCGGGATGATCAGTCGGATCCGTCAAATGACGATGACGGCGTTCAATATGTACAGCGTAAAATACATTTTGAGCGTAAAGGAGCATAGTGGAATGAAAAGAAAAGAAAAGTTGCAGAAACGACGGTATGTGGATTCTAGTGAAGAAGAGGATTTTGAAGATTCGGAGTCAGATGAAACACCAAGATATGAGCATTCTCTAGGTCATTCAAGAGGAGGAAGGCAAAAGAAGGAAAGACGAGTATATTCTCCTCGGAAGTATTCTCCTCGGAAGTATTCTTCTCGGAAATTTGAAGGTGAATCAAGTTTGTATGCTAATGTGGGAATGAGGAACGAAGACCAGTTTGTTCAAGGAGTCGATTGGAGGGACTCACCGTTGATTAGTGAGATTAGATCTGTGCCACTTCCGAGGCGGTTCGACATTTCTAAAATTGACAAGTTTGATGGAACTCAAGATCCAGATGATCATATAGAACAATTCAAAAACTATATGACTAATTTCGAAGACGATGATAAATTGGTGTGTAGAGCATTCTCTCAGACATTCAAATGAACTGCACTAAAATGGTACAACAAGATTCCTAAGGAGTCCATTGCAAATTTTAGAGGCTTTTACACAGCTTTTCGAAGACAGTTTGTGGGAAGCAAAGAAATGAGAGCTAATGGAGATATGATAATACAATGTGAGCAAGCTGTGGGAGAAAAGTTGAAGGATTATACTAAAAGATTTGTGTCAACAAAAGCTGGATTAGATGGTTGTGAGGAGGTGGTGGTTATGGCAGCGTTTAGACAAGGATTGTTGCCAGGAGATTTAGCTGATGAGACTACAAGGCGTAAGACATTAACGTTTGGAGCTCTCATGGCTCAGGTTGAAGATCAGATCAAAGTCGAAGAGTCTACTCGGGTTCGAGGAGGAGGTAGTACTATTCAGAAAGGGAATAGTCAAGTGAACGCTTCGAATAATAACTCATCGCGCCCGAGGGGTAATCAAAATGTTTCTAATCGAGGAGGTTCAGCTCATACCAAGGGGGTTCTTCGAGCTCATATCAAGGGGGTTCTAATCAGCACAATTCTAATAATCAACACCAATTCAGATCAAGATCGAATGTTTGGGTAAGGCCAGAATATTATGCGGATTTGACTGAAAGTGTGGCTTCGATATATGAGAAAACCAGGGGAACAGTAAATTTCAGAAAGCCGGTAGCGATTAATAGGCCAAGAGAGGAGCGCAATAATAGGTTCTGCAGGTATCATGATGATATTGGACATGATACAAATGATTGTATTGCTTTGAAGAAGGAGATGCAGATTTTGATAGAGAATTGAAAATTGTTGGACTATGTCAAAAAGAATGCTAAAGCCATAACTCAAAAGGTGGGCAATCCTAATTCTAAGCAAGAAAGTGCACTGATGATTTTAGATGCTGCAGGTGATGAATTTGATGTGGCTTCGGAATATGTCGACCCAGACCCTAGTCGATTGTTGTTGATGTCAGTTGATGAGCCGATGCGTAAGGGACGTGTTCGAGATTTGTGTGCGTTCTTTGAGTCATTGGCAATATTTGGGGGAGATTCAATGACTAATAACACTAATAATTCGAGGAAAAGGCATATAGTGAATTTAACGCATCAAATTGAAGGAGGAGCAACAACACACCTAAACAACAAGAAGGATGTCCCATTTATAATTTTCGATGAGGATGATTTGAGAGGAATTACTGGGCCACATGAAGATGCAGTGGTCATTGGAGCAGAAGTGTGTGGGGTGGAAATTCGACGAGTGTTGATTGATACTGGAAGCTCTGCTAATGTGTTGTTCAAATCAACATATGATATATTAACCGCTCCGCCTCGGATAGAAAGGTCAGAAAGAACTATAATTGGGTTTACTGGCGCGACAACGAATGTAGTAGGGGAGTTTGAAGGTGAAATTTCTTTGGGAAAATGGCCTTTCAAAAAGAAAGTACAAGTACTTTTTATGGTGGTAGATTGTCCGTCGAGCTACAATGCTATTTTTGGGAGGTCATGGCTGGCAAAAATGTATGCTATAGTTTCTACGGTTCATCAATGTTTGAAGTATGTAGTTGGGGATCGAGTTGGTGTAGTTCGAAGTGATCAAAAGGTGGCTAGAGAGTGTTACGCTGCTGCATTTAGACTACGTGGCAAAAGTACCGATGATCCAATGGAGAAATAGCAGTTTGGGGGGTTGTCTTCTAGTGGTACAGATGAGGGAATTGATGATCCGAGGTCAACCCCGAGTTCTGTGGTGGTAAGTGAAGAAATAGAAGAATACATTTTCAATAATAACAGAGTACTTCGAATTGGGACTCTGTTGTCTTTATCAGTGCGAGAAAGATTGTTGAATTTTTTGTCTAAAAACTTGGATGTGTTTGCTTGGACATCTGAGGATGTAGTTGGGGTCCCAATTGACATTATATGTCATTGTCTGGCTGTGGATTCGAAGATCAAGCCGATAATACAAAAAAGGAGAGCTTTTTCTTTGGAAAAATCTGAGGCCATAATTGCTGAAGTAGATAGATTGTATAAAATGGGGCATATTAGGGAGTCCAATTATCCGAGGTGGGCGGCTAATCCTGTGGTGGTGAAAAAGAAGAACGAAAAATGGAGAATGTGTGTAGACTTCACAGATTTAAACAGAGCCTGCCCAAAAGATCCTTTTCCAGTACCTTGAATTGACCAATTAGTGGATTCTACTTCTGGAAACAAAATTCTAACATTTATGGATGCATTTTCAGGATATAATCAGATTCGAATGAATCCAGAGGATGAAGAAAGCACAACTTTTATTACTGATCGAGGTTTACACTGTTATAGAGTGATGCCGTTTGGATTGAAAAATGCTGGGTCTACATATCAAAGGCTGATGAATAAGGCGTTTGCTTCACAAATAGGGAGGAATATCGAAGTGTACATCGATGATATGCTTGTTAAGAGCAAAGGTGATGATGAACACATTGATGATTTAGAAGAGACGTTTTTGAATCTTAGAGCCATACAATTGAAGTTAAACCCAGAAAAATGTACATTTGGAGTTCGATTTGGTAAGTTTCTGGGGTATGTGATTAGTGAAAGAGGAATTGAGGTGGATCCAGAACAGTTGAAGGCTTTGATATCAATGTCTTCACCTCGGAATATCAAAGAAGTGCAAATGTTAACAGGCAGGTTAACAGTTTTGAACAAATTTATTTCTCGTTTTTCAGATAAGTGCTTGCCTTTTTTCCAGGTGCTGCGTTGACCAAATAATTTCGAGTGGACTTCAGATTGTGAAGAAGCTTTTATTAAGATCAAAAATCTTTTGTCCTCCCCTGAAATATTATCAAAGCCTCGAGAAGGTGAGCAATTATTTTTGTATATAGCGGTATCGGATTATGCAGTGAGTGCAGTTCTGATTAGTGAAGATACGGGAATTTCGAAGCCTGTCTATTATGTCAGTAAAAGTTTGGTTGATGCTGAAAAACGTTACTTGAAGCTCGAAAAATTGGCATTGTGTATAGTTGTGGCGGCAAGAAAAATGCGTCCTTACTTCCAGGCACATACTATTGTGGTTCGAACTTCTTATCCATTGAAAAATGTATTGCAAAAGCCAGATATCTCAGGGAGAATGACTAAGTGGTCTATAGAATTGGGAGATTTCGATGTGTTATTCTCTCCTCGAACGACTGTCAAAGCTCAGGCCTTAGCAGATTTCTTTGTTGAGTTTCATTCGAGTAGATCCGAAGAGAAAGAAGATGAAAAGATACACTCGAATATGATGTGGACAGTACGAACTGATGGAGGATCTAGTAACAAAGGGTCGAGTGCAGGAGTTGAATTGGTGGCACCAACAGGGGAGTATATGTTTCAAGCTATAAGATTTGGATTTCATGCTTCGAATAATGAAGCTGAATATGAAGCTGTGCTAGCAGGATTGCGGTTAGCAAAAATTTGTGGAGCAATATTCGTGCGCTTAGAAACAGATTCGCAGTTGGTAGTTAACCATGTTAAAGGAATATCGGAGGCTAAAAAAGACCGTTTAATGTTGTATTTGCAAGAACTTCGAAGTGTGATGGCACAGTTTGAAAATGTTGAGGTGGAGCATATTCGAAGAGGAAATAACACAATGGCTGATTCTTTAGCAACAATGGCTTACTCTGAAGAATATCCATGGATTGTGACACAACCATTGCCTTCGATTATATCAAGCTCTGAGCAGTGTGAATTTGTTGAGGAGGTAGTAGGTGATTCGGTGCGTATTCGGGGTGATTGGAGAACTGACTTGTTAAATTTTCTTGTAAAGGGAATACTACCTCTTGATAAGCACTTGCTCAAGAAAATAAGGTATAAAGCTCTTGGTTATGTGGTATTGGATGGGATATTGTATAAGAGATCTGCATCGAGGCCTTTGTTACGATGTTTGAGTAAGCAAGAATCTCAAAACATTTTATCTGAATTACACGATGGAGATGGGTCAACTCATTGTGGCTCTAAAGCTTTAACACGTAGGGTATTGTTGGCAGGGTATTACTGGCCTACTATATTACAAGATACCAAGTTGTTAGTTCGAGGTTGTGATACTTGTCAAAGGTATGCACATCTGATACATAAACCAGCGGCACCTCTAATGATAATCTCTGAGGCGGTTCCTTTTGATAGATGTGGGATTGATTTGGTAGGACCATTGCCTATGGCTTCAGGTGGAAGACAGATGATTATTGTTGCCGTTGATTATTTTTCGAAGTGGGCAGAAGCAGAGCCCTTAGCTGGAACAAAAGCTAAGGATGTGATCAAGTTTATTCTAAGTAACATCTGCTACCGTTTTGGAGTTCCTCGAAAAATAACAACAGACAATGGTCCCTAATTTAATAACAAGGAAATGGACTCTTTTTGCTCCTCGAAATGAATACATCAATGTTTTTCTACTCCTTTCCACCCACAAGCAAATGGGCAGGTGGAAGTTACAAATAGATCTATTTTGGAAGGTTTGAAGAAAAATTTGGCGGGAGCAGCAGGGAAATGGCCAAATTATCTTCAAGAAGTGTTGTGGGCATATCGAACAACCCCTAGAGAGGCCACAAAAGAGACTCCTTTTTATTTAGTGTATGGAATGGATGCTGTGTGCCCTGCTGAATCTACATTGCCTTCCTACAGGTTATTGCGATATTCCGAAGTAGATAATGATGAAGCTAGAAGGGTTGAGCTTGATTTGTTAGAGGAAAAAAGGGTCAAAGCACATTTGAATGTGGTTCATTATCAAACCTTAATGAGAAGCAGGTACGATGCTAAAGTTAAGAAGAGGGAGTTCAAGGTTGGCGATAAACTGTTGCGAAAAGTATTTCTTCATACTAAGGACAAGCACCTCGGAAAATTGGCTCCGAATTGGGAGGGTCCTTATGAAGTCAAAATGAAGGTCAAGCCAGGGACATACAGGTTGTCTGATCGTGAGGGGAGGATGCTCAAACACCCTTGGAATATAGAACATTTGAAATTGTATTGTAAGTAAAACTGAACTTCGATTTTTTACAAGACAGACATACTCTTTCTTTATCTGTTGGCCCAGAAAGGTTTTAATGAGGTGTCTGGTTACTATTGAATTTCATAATAAAATTTCTTTTGGCCATTGGTTGTTTAGTATGATGAATGATTTGTATTTTGTTAACTTGGCAAAGACTGATCATCTTTGAAAGTTGACCAAGAATAATTTTCCAAAGTAATAGCTTTGAAGAAACAACCTATTTCGAGGTGCTACGTCTTATGAGTGCATCTAATTTTCGAGGTGCCACGTCTTATGAGTGCATCTAAGTTTCGAGGTGCCACGTCTTATGAGTGCATCTAAGTTTCGAGGTGCCACGTCTTATGAGTGCATCTAATTTTCGAGGTGCCACGTCTTATGAGTGCATCTAAGTTTCGAGGTGCCACGTCTTATGAGTGCATCTAAGTTTCGAGGTGCCACGTCTTATGAGTGCATCTAATTTTCGAGGTGCCACGTCTTATGAGTGCATCTAATTTTTGAGGTGCCACATTTTATGAGTACATCTAATTTTCGAAGTACCATGTTTTATAAGTGCACCAGAAATTTGAAATGTTAAGAAAGCTGCTTGTTTCATCGGATAAAACTTGAAGCTTACAAAAAAGGAGAAAACTACTTAATTAAAACACATAAAAAACAAACGCGACATATATAACCTACTGTTTAGTCATCCTCTTCTTCCGATGACCCTTCAGAAGCATCATCTTCCTCTGAAGAGCTTGATGACACCTCGAATGCTTCCTTTGGACGATCTTCCTCTGGAACTTGTTTCCAAAATTCTGTTAAATTCAACCTTGGATAGGCAGCATGGATTTCTCGAAGAAGATCGATAGCTGTTTGAGTTTGAGCTTTCTTGATACCATTAAGCATCACAGAACCAACAGCAGCTTCGGCTTTCTTGACGGCAGTTTTCTTTTCCTGCTCGAATCCTGTTTGAAGCGTAGTCAATTGAGCTTGACAATTTTCTAGTTTTTCCTGAGTTTCCTTAACAAGTTTTTCAACATCGGTAGATCTTTTCTTTTTCTCGGACATGGCAGTAGAGTGTTGGGTATTCATATTTTCAAGAGCCAGACGATGAGAAGTTTCCAAAGCTTCAATTTTTTCTTTATGCTCTTTAAGAAGCTTCCCTTTTTCAGCTTCGAAATTTTGAAGTGCTTCATTTTTCAAATCCTTTTCAGATTCTGTTTCCTTTTTGCTCTTGATTAATTCTTGTGCAAGGAGCTCCAATTGTGTATGTGAATTGTTCACTTCTTCACATAATTTTTTGGCTGCAGCACTTAAATTAGTAAAAGGTCGAAGGATTGAAGTTACCTCATCGGATCCGTCGGGGTTGGGCAAGTTTGATGGGTGATGATGAGCAGGAACGATTGCATTAGATGTTGAAGTTATGGCAGCCCCAGTAGAAGTTGATGGAATGGTGTTGACAGGTCGAGAATCTTCACCAGTGACTGCAAAATCCCCGCTCGAGTTGAAATCTTCGAGGTTAAGATATTCAATTTCTTGGCTATCTCCTAGTGCCAATCCCCCTTGAGGATTTTCTTCAATGAAGATTTTTTCATGCACTTTGGAATCCAATACCTCTTCGAGCATGTCAGCTTCGTTCTTTTTCTTTGGAGTGGTGGACTTGCTCTTTTTCTTCTTTGGAGTATTGTTTTCTTTCTTTTTCTTTTTCAGTGCAGGTTCGTCCTCTTCGGATATTGGAGGAAGTTGAGATGCAGGCGCTTTTCGTTTCCCTGCAGGCTTCGAATGTTTGGAAGGGTTAGACTTGCTTGTGTTGGGTTTTTTGAGGGTTAGCTTTCCCTTCTTTTTTAGTGGCAGGTGACTGTCAGATCGATTCCTGGTGGGAAGGTAGGTTTTCCCATCTGGTGCGAGAATTCTTTAGACCGCTTCGATGGGATCTGGGGAGGAGCATCGGATCTTCAGGGAAGTCAGCTCCCAAGGTTATGCGCCACAGATGGCTGTTGACGAAGTTGATTGGTTGAAAGGCTGAGTGAAAGCCATTTCTCCAGGCTTTCTCTGCCCACTCAGCCATTTCTTGGAAAATAACCTTTGCAGTTTTTCGACGACCTTTGAATCTCCTCGGAATTTCTGAAAAAAGAATAAACAGTTAGATAAGTGGACTTGGTTAATTTGGCTAGGCTTAATAAGTAAAAAAAAAATGTTAACAATACAACAATGATTTACTTACTGCTATCTCTCCAGGTGAGAGTAAGTTTTGAGGGGTTGTCATCAGAAATCTCTTTACCATTTTCCCAAGCTCCTGATAAAAAGACAAATCTTTGCTTCCAAAATTTATCAGCTTCGAGGAGGTCGTCGATAATCTTCAAATCATCCTCCAAGGTTAGGTAGTAGAATGGTAAAACTGGCCCATTTGAGATTTTGGTCAGTGAGATGAAGTCTTCTGTTTCGAGGGGGATGCCTCCTAGCCTCGATACCATGATAGCAGAGAATAAAGTGAACAGCTGGTTTGGAGTGACTTGTGTTGGGCACAACCCAAGAATTTTGAAGTACCTCACAATCATTGGATCAAGGGGAAATCGAAGTCCCCAGTTGAAAAGCTCGGGGTAAACTACCAGTTCGTTCTTTTGACAACTCAGAGGTGTTTCTCCTTCTACTGGTAGTCGAAGAACAATGTTGTCTATTAATCCCCATAGTTTCTTGAGTTCTTCTTTTTCTGATTCGAGGTAGTAGGTGTAGGGTACATTTTTTAGGGCGAGAATGTACCGAGGACAAAGTGGTTGAAGGTTTTCCTGAACCAAGGCAGCAACATCTTCGGGGAGGGTAATAAGAGGTTTCTTTCTTTGAATTTTCTTTGGAGGGATTACCCCATCAGCCTCAGATTCCCCTTCGGCATCGGATTCAGTGGCTTCATAATCATTTTCTTTGTTATTTTTTTCATCGGTAGCCTCATCGTGACGACTTCGAGTTTGAGTCTTAGTTTGAGTCACAAGAATTGGTTGACTATTCTCTGGTGTAGCGTCAACCATTTCTTGTGGGGGAGGAGAGGAGGTTTCTGCATCGTCACCCATTGCTAGAAAGGTTGATTTTTTGTGAAGTTTAACTTTAACGGCTTCGGATTGTAGGACAGGTGATTTGAGTTGTGGTTTTTTGAGAGTTGGAGGTTGGTCAGAATTGACAGGCTTAGATTTTCGATGTGGTTTTAGTGATGGAGAAGTGGATTGATTTCGAGGAGGAGAAGATTGTTGGCTAGATTCTGGGTTTGATGCTAAGTTTGGATATGAATTAACTATATTAGGATCGAAGTTACCATATTTTAAGGTGGTAGAGGAGAAACGAGGACCGTTGTAGATTAACCCAACAACTTTATATTCTTTAGCTCTTTTTGAAATACAGAGATAACCGTAAGCACCAAATACTTGATTGCTAGAACCAGGGAAGAGAGATTTCTTTGGTTTTCTTTGGTTTTTAGGTTTAGATCTTTTGTATTTGGGGTACCTTCTCATATAATAGATGATAATCTGGGAAGCTGTGTTTTTTGTGACTGAAGAAGTGGTGTTTCTGGGGAAGGTAGCTGAAGATGAAGATGAAGGTTGATGAAGAACAAGATGAAGATGGTTTAGGAAAGAGACGATTTTTCTAAAAGGTTCTCTGTAAAGTGGAGCTGAGTATTTATACTTAGAAAAAATGACGTTGAGAATTGGAAAAGGCAAAACCAGTGAATCGTTTTCATTGGGTGGAATGTGAAACGAGGAGGAAAACTTGTTGTGTCATAGACCTATCAAGAAGGGTCCAATCAGTCTTTCAAGTAGGGGCCAAGAGGTTCGAAGTAGAAGTAAAGATGTAATTTTGGTCAGAAGATTCGAAGTGAAAGTAAGGTTGTATTTCAAGTTGGTAGATTCGAAGTGAGTGTGGAGGTTATCTGCACTCATTCTTAGATTCGAAGTGAAGTTGCAAGTCATTAGGCTCAATCATAATAAAGGGGCTGGATGAAAGAAGTTTTATTCACTGGGAGTAATGTTCGAAGAGTGAATAGTTCTTATAAAATTGTCTATATAAGAACTAGGGGGCTACTGATAAGGAAATATATTCTTTAGGGACTTAAATGTAATTAATAAGGACTTGAATGATAAGTTCTATTAATATAGAGTAAGATTAAAGTTTTACAGGAAGAATAAGGACTGAATTGTAAATAAACCCTTTATGTAACCGAACTTGTAACTAACTCACTAGGCCTATTTAAAGAGGTCGAACAGACTGATTGCACCTATGGAAGAATCAGAAGCAAAAGATTATTTTCACTACCTATAAATCTCTCCGTTGATTCTTATCAATATTCTCAATCTTCTCAATTCAATCTTTATTCTCAATTCAATCTTTATTCTCACCAAGGTTATGAGTAATTTATTTAAAAATTAAGTTTTTTGATTTTTCGAGTGTAATTTTAGAAGTTAAAAAATGTACATGAAGTAAATAAATAAAATTAAAAATAACTAATAAAAAATAAAAAATTAAATACTGTTTTAAAAAATTTAAAAAATATAGAAATAATAAAACTTATGAAAAAAATATAGCTTGATCAATAAGTTACTAATATCATCCTTGACGCTCCAATAAAATCTCATACATGGGTTTGAAACAATGAACGAAATAGGTATCGCCATGCCATCGTTTTGCCATATAAACACGTCGAACTGGTCTCTCTCGTTAATCTTATGTTTTCGGATGTCGATCTTGATAGTTGATACTACTCCTATATATTCCTAAAGTAAAAAATAAGTATAATATGAAATATTTCATTAGATTTTAAGTAAACAAAAGTGACACGAAATCAGAGATACAACAAACTCACACGGGAAATACTCGATCTACTCGAAACGAACAAAAGTCGTCACATCCGAATCTAAAAAAGAATCGAAATCGTTTCTTTGGCTTCTCTCTCCATCTTCCATGAACATGAGCTCTTGATGGAACCACCAGAATCTTCCATCACGACTCTGAATTTCCCACGAATAAACCTCAACTGTCCTACCAAACCCTAATTTTTCAAAATCCCGATCGCTGAGATAGTCTCTGATTCAGGTTTTGCTTCGACCTTGCTGGGAGCAATTATTCTATTCACTTAATCTCTTCAATTCGAAGTTTTCTAAACGGTTATCAATCGTCGAGTTATCTAACGGAGCTTGAAGTGGCTGTAGTGGACGATGGTGTTTCCGTGGAAGATTGCGAAATCGGCAGAGGGGATGTTTTCGCGGTGGGCGATGAGGAGAATTTGTAAGTTTGTGTTGAAGAAGAAATTAGGGCGGTTCATATTGGGCGATATCGACCTTGAACAGCTTGATGTTCAGCTCACTGATGGCACCATCCAGCTTTCTGATCTCGCTCTTAACGTTGATTATCTAAATGAGAAGGTACGCATGTTTTGAAGTTGTTTTTTTTTCTTACTTTCTATTTGTGAAGCTTTATCAGTGGCGATAGGGTAGCTTGATTGAAAGGTGTTGAGCTTGTAAGCTGTATAAGAAACTATTTCAGTATGATTAATTGTTGATATATAGAGAATTAGGAAGCAGCACACTAATTCTATCATGGTTAATCTGTTTTTATTATGTATGGTTTCCAGATTGGTAAGGTGGCCTCACTGGTTATAAAAGAGGGCTCAGTTGGCTCTCTATTAGTGAAAATGCCTTGGAAGAGCAAAGGTTTTCAAGTCGAGGTAGACGAGCTTGAGCTTATTCTTGCTCCATGTACCAAAAGTTTTTCGTCACGTGGAGGTGAGACTTCTACGTCCAGTCAAGATGCTACTCAACGTATGCAGTCAGATGCAGGAAGATTTGGGATTGGTGAGATGGAGAATTCTGCTAAATCTATACCCAGTGATGTTCACGAGGGGGTTAAGACAATTGCAAAGTTGGTGAAATGGTTTCTTGCAAGTTTCAATGTGAAGATAAAAAAGTTGATTGTGGCCTTTGACCCTAATATAGAGGAGGATAAAAAAAAGGGGTCTCCTCGAACATCGTTGGTTCTTAGAGTGGCTGAAATAGAATGTGGAACGTGTGTCTCAGAAGATCTTCATTTGATCGGTGATACAAGAGCTGAGATCTTGTTACCGAATAGACTTACAAACTTTGTAAAGTTTAGTGGAGCCGTCCTAGAACTTCTTCAAATGGATGTTATTGACAGCAAATCAAGTTATGAATGTCCAGTGGGAACATCCTTTGACCAATTTGCAGAAGGCTGTCCATCAAATGCTACAACTCCGATAATGACAGGGAAAGGAGGTGGCTTTTCAGGGAGTTTAAGTTTGAGCATACCTTGGAAGCAAGGCTCCTTAGACATCCGCAAAGTAGATGCAGATGTTTGCATTGATCCATTAGAATTAAGATTTCAGCCCAGCACAATTAGATGGCTCTTAAGTACTTGGGAAACTTGCAAGAGCTTAGATAAGGATAGGATGACCCATATGCCTTGTAATTCTATGGACCCTGTTGCCTCCACTTCTCATTTTCATTTACCAACTCCTGCGGCTGACATGAATCTTCCCGAAAGCATAAATTCGGCTCACGGGGGATTTTCTTCCAACTTGTCTTCGTTAGATGCCCTGGTATCAGTAACGAAAGATTTACTACCTGGTTCAAATCTGATACCAGATTGGGTATCATGTTCTATGAGAAAAAATGAGAACCATGGTGACAAAGAAGTTGATTTTGGTGCAAGGTATATATTACTTTCCCTTAGTTTGAATTTCTCTCGTCAACATTCTGGTTTTTTATAACTGATTTCATTTGTCTGATTAAGTCCAAAATTTATAGAATATTTGTTACTTTCTCAATCAAATTTTTGTAGAAGCATGGTAGCATGCTGGCCGAGAGTTGTTGCATATTTTTCTTTGTTGCAAGCAATAAATTTATGAGAAAAAGGCTCATTATTCTATATCGTGAGTGTAATACTTTGATGCTTTTGTATGAGGTATGGCGCTTAAATTTTTATATCTTAAAAACTTCGGGTAAAAAGGTGTCATTTCACCTGCAAAACCTTGTGTAGCCTAAAATTATATTGTTTTAAGGTTTCTATATATTGTTTTAAAGGATTTTTGTCTTATTAAAGGATTGGTCTTTATGCAGTGTGGACCAATTTTTTGAATGTTTTGATGGAATAAGAAGCTATCAATCAGCTTTAGCAAGCAGTGTAATGTGGAATTGGACATCTTCTGTTTTCACGGCGATAACTGCTGCATCTAGCCTTGCTACAGGATCATTCGATATTCCTTCTGGTATGCCTTCCTCTTATTCTTCTTCTCAATATTTGCAGCATCAAAACTAATTAATGTATGCATTTTTGCAAAGGCAAGAACTATATCAAACTTTGTCTAGTAGATCCAGGATTTATATTTTCTTAACATATAATTCATATTATGAATTTTCTATGGTTGTGTGTTACATATAGTTGCCCGACTCTGTTACCATGTCGTGTGCAGAAAATCATTAAGCCGTTTGAGAGAGGAGTTAGGGTATTAATATAGTCGAAGACGAGTGAACACACACGATATTGCATTTATTTTTATTTTTATGAGCAGGTTTTTTCTAGCAAACTATTATAATTTGCTTTGCATTATACAGAACAGAAGCATGTTCAGACTAATCTTAAAGCATCTTTTGCCGGAATCACTGCTGTGATCTTCTTTTCTGATGAGTGTGATATGGTGTTCGATACATATATTCATCATCTGGGGGCAGAATTCAGAGATATCATCGTTTCTGTGCAGGTTATGACTATGCATGTAACACAGTCTTTCCTTAGTTTTTTATTTGTATGTGCCATTGCTAACATCTATTTCCAATAAGGTCAACAGGTATGCACTCAGGAAATGAGATTTGAAGGAACACTGAACCGTTTCGAGGTTGCCGACTATTTGTGCTACAAAAATACTATTACGGAATTGGATTTCGAGGGGACTAATACTGATGTCAATCGTCACAGATACTTCATTAAGAATCTGCGAGCCCAACTTCAGAGTGCTCTCCCTCCTTTTGACTTGTCTGGTCAGGATGCTGATCAACTGAACTCAAGTGGGATAGTCGATAATATATTTCTGTCAGGAAAGAGATGCAGTGCAGTAAAGACTATCTTGCTTAGTGCTCCTGGGGCCACCCATTGCCAATATACTGTTAGTTATCCAACATCAAATCAGAGATTAAGAGCACGGAAATCATTCTCATTAAATTTTCCACCATTCATATGCTGGTTGAACTTCGATGTCATCGATAGGCTGGTGAATTTATTTAAGAAATCTGGAAAAGAATTCGATGATAAAACCAATGGGTTTCAATCTTGCGATGCTTTTCATATGGATGAGAAAAAGGATTCTAGGGCTTGCATTGATAATGTGTCGTCAATGGAAATTTTTCAAGGCAATATATCAGTCCCAACTGCAAGGGTAATTCTGTGTTTTCCCATTGAGAGTGGCAGAGATAGTGGATGCAAATATTCTCCAGAACATTTCGTTGTTCTCGATCTTTTGTCCCCCACTGCTTTGAACAAGGGGACGACCGAAGATGGCAGTCAAGTTTCCAAGAGGCCTGGACTAGGAACATGTTTTTCATCGGCAAAATGTTCATTACGTTTTAGTGTCGGCGATCTTAACATTTACTTGGCCACTGGTGATTGCAAATATAATAATGTTGAAACTGGTGTAAGCATTATGCAGGGGAAGCTCTCTGCTAATAAAATTTTGTCGGTCAGTAATGGAACTAGCTGCTTCTCTGTGATTAGTATGTTTTGGCAGGACGATCTTGTGAGTGGCCCTTGGATAGCCGAAAAAGCCAAGTTCTTGGCTACATCAGAGGAGTCCCGAAGAGCCAATAAATTTATGGGGAAAGGTCATGAATTTGCCTCTGTAGCTACTGCAGAAGATCAGGAGGACATGCATTCTCAAACCAGAAGAGAGATAGTTTCGAGCTCTGCGTTTTGTCTTCATGTTCAACTATTGCCTGCAACTATTCATATAAGTAGCTCTCAATATAGTGACTTGAATGATGTTATAGGTCAAATTAAGAATTGGCTGTCATGTATGGCTTGCGATGCAACCCCTGGTGATGAATTTTCTTCTGTGTCTCAAACATCAATCCTCGTGGAATGTGATTCTGTTGAAATTATTATTAGACCAAAAAATAATGAAAATATTAAAGGTTCTATGCAGAATGAACTTCCTGGATCATGGAGTAGTATAAAACTGTGCGTTCAGAAGTTTGTGTTGCTGTCTGTCTCAAATATCGGAGGTATTCGCTGTTCTGATTTCTTTTGGCTAGGGCATAGTGAAGGTAAATTGTTTGGTTCTTGCACAGGCATGCCAGATATAGAGTTTCTTCTTATATCCTGTAGTAACTCAACTATGAAACGTGGTAATGGATTGGGTTCAAATGCATTATCTTCAAGGTCGGCCGGTTCTGATATTTTACACTTCTGGGAGCCAAAAGGCTCCCATGGTTATACATCGATATCAGTCAGAAGCAGCACAGTTGTAGCAGTAGGTGGTCGTTTGGATTGGCTGGAGGCAATATCCTCATTTTTTAGTTTGGCTTCTCCTGAGAGTGAATCAGCTGTCAACAATGGTTTGGAGAAGAAGGACTGTGTTCCCGCTTCTGCGACTTCTTTTATTCTTAACTTGGTTGATGTTGGTTTGAGCTATGAACCTTGCTTCAAGAATTTGGTGATTGATAGTGAAGTTCTTGATAGGGGGCCAAGTTGTTTAAATGCAAAAGACGAAACATGTGAACATCGGGTAGCCTGTCTGCTGGCTGCATCTTCGCTGAAACTATTCAATACAAGTTTGGCAGATTCCCTACATAATGATTACAAATTGAGGGTTGATGATTTGGGCCTTCTTCTTTGTATAGTGTTGGAGCCCGAGAGACTTGGTGGAACTTGCAGTGTAGAATATCTCCGGGACAAGGGTTATGTTAAAGTTGCCCAGGAGGCACTCATCGAAGCGAATTTGAGAACGAATAGTGAAAAGGGCCTTATCTGGGAGGTAGAATGTTCTAGATCTCACATTTATATAGACACTTGCAGTGACACTACTAGTGCCCTGATCTGCTTGGCTTCTCAACTCCAGCAATTGGTTGCTCCTGATTTGGAAGAATCAGCTGTGCACTTGCAGACCCGATGGAATAATATTCAGCAGCCACAAGACTGGACTGATGTCGATGTAAATTCTGAGATTGTTGCTTCTGACTTATCAGCTTCTCAAAAGCAGAATACAAGTGCAGATACAAAGAAAGTATATGAGGTAGTTGGTTTGATGGATGAGATAAGTGAGGATGCATTCCAATTCCACGGGAATCAAACTCGTCAGTTTGGTTCACTGGAATCACAACACATGTCATTTCAAGAAAGCTTTCTTGGAGAGGCAAGTGGTGTGGTATTTAAAACATCTAATGCTCCCCCGACCGGCTTATCTGTTAACGGATCACTTACTGAAGTAGTACCAGAGGGTAGTCAAACTGTATTTATAGAGAAAGAAGAACCACTTGAACTCATAGAAAATTATTATCTATCTGATTTATCCTCCGTTTCTCTAGGTAGAGAATTGTCAGGTACGCATTGGATTCCCGATGTGGATGTTGGGACGGGAAGTAGTGGATGGTATGAAGATAACTCGTTAAGAGTTAGGGAAAACCACATGCCAGAAAGAGATAATCAAGATGCTTCACATAATCGATACAAAAAGCCTTCTTTTAGAGGTGGAGATATAGGTGATTTGGAGAATGCAATTGGTCGTGTGGTGCTGAAAAACATCAACATCAGATGGAGAATGTTTGGAGGTTCTGACTGGCATAAAGATGGAAAGCAAAGTAAGAGTGCTTTTAATATATGTGGAAGGGATCCAACCGTATGCATAGAGTTTGATTTATCTGGCATGCAATGTCAATATGACGTTTTCCCCATTGGTGGAGTATGTGTATCAAAGCTCTCTCTTTCTGTCCAAGATTTTCATATTTACGATAGAAGCAAAGCTGCTCCGTGGAAACTGGTAATGTTATTTATTATAAAGGTGTTTATAAATGTCTCATGTACCGTACTGGGTAGACCTCATTCAGTTTTTTTCTCTTTGAAATGGAAGGTGTTGAGAGACTATTGTTCAAAAGAGCATCCTAGGGAATCTTCTTCAAAAGCATTCAAGCTGGAGCTAGAAGCTGTCAGGCCTGATCCCCAGACCCCACTTGAGGAGTATCGGTAGGGATCTTTTTCCTTTTCTACTAAAGAGACTGATGATATTAAACATAAATAGGGTATCGTCTGTACTAGAGAAAGTGATCTTGATTATGATCTGGAAGTAGAATTAACTTGTCACTTTTCATCTGATTTGAACATCTTGAAATATTTGTGTGCGTGGAATATCGATAGTGTTTCTATTGTCAGTAGCAGCTGATCATATTTGGTATGTAACCTTTGTCTACGACTTTAACACATCTTTCTTATTTATTTTCAGAACTATAAGGGTTATAATTGATAGTTGGAACTTGGAAGCGAAGGCCATTTAAACTATTTATTAAGCGCACACATTTTCTGGACCTTTTATGTTTTTTGTTAGATTTAGTGAGTTAGATTCTACTAAGTTAAATATTATTATCTGGTGCGGAACCTAAACGATAGACTACTGTGATTGGAAAGACTAATGATGAGATTTTTATTGGATAAGTTCATAGGAGTCCTAGGTATGTATGCAGAACATTTCACATATCAAATTCTAATTTTCTTTTAAGGTCTAATACTTTGATAGGTAAGAAGTTTAAATCTTAAGTTTGCCGTAGTTACCAAGGTTCTCTGCTTTCTCCTTTTGCATATCAAGTTTTGTATGCACTTTTACCTTTCATAGGAAATTTCTCTTGTTTTAATTTGCATATGATAGATATCGTATTTGCCAGGTTGCGCATAGCTTTGCTTCCTTTGCGATTACATCTTCATCAAAGCCAACTTGACTTTCTAGTCAGCTTCTTTGGAGCTAAAAGCTCATCAGTTGACAAGTCCCTAGGAAGTAATGAAGATTCAGGTCCTTCAAAATCACTCGCATCAGAAAGTGATAATGGTGGATGGCAGAATATCATAGACGAGGCTCTGCTTCCTTATTTTCAGGTAAGTAGTACTTAGTTGCTATATATTAAGTATTAAGTCGTGCCACACATAAGTACTGTTACATTCCACTATTTACAGAGTGTAACTACTAGCTTACAATACTTTGATTGACTGATGTATTTTCGGGATACCCGGATCAATGCCAGATTAAATATATGTTCTGTATCAATTTTGTTCTAGGACAAATGCCAAGCTTCTGTTCTTCTGTTGACATGGGTTTCTATGAACTGTATGTTCTAATGTGACTTAAAAAGTTATATGTAGTGTTTTAACATTGCTGTATAGTCAATGCCAAAAAGAAATAACAATAAGTTTAGTTATTAGCCTGTAAGGGATTTTTTCACTTACTACTTCCTTAGACTTAGCTGCCTTATGATCTTTCAATCTTATTTTCTGATCAACTGAGATATGTTTCAGAAACTTGATATATGGCCATTTATCATACGAGTTGATTACAACCCCGGCCGTGTTGATCTAGCAGCATTAAGAGATGGGAAATATGTAGAACTTGTGAACCTTGTACCCTGGAAGGTAAAGTACACGATTCCTGCAGAACTATGTTATTGGGGTTTAATCAACCTTCTCATATTATATAATTTTTTGCAGGGTATTGAATTACAGCTCAAACATGTTCATGCTTCAGGCATCTATGGTTGGGGCAGTGTGTGTGAAACAATAGTAGGGGAGTGGTTAGAAGATATATCTCAAAATCAGGTTTACTCAAAATCCTTAGGAAAATATAATTCTTTTATACCTCTATATCAATTCTAAACTCGATTCCGATGCAGGTTCATAAACTGTTGCAAGGTCTTCCAACTATTAGTTCACTGGTTGCTCTTGGGGCTGGAGCAGCTAAGCTGGTTTCTCAGCCAATTGAGAGCTACAAGAAGGATCGGAGGGTACTAAAGGGACTCCAAAGAGGTAAACTACGAGCTAGCCTTTCTACCACATGGTTATTTACTCTATTGCAGTGCATGATATGTCAATTTCGTCATGCCACGAAGCTGGTCGTTTGATAATTTGATCATAGATTTATGCTGTTTTATACAGTACTACTTTCATATGAATTTTGTAATCACATTTGGTTTGAAATAAACCTACTTTTCCTTTAGAAACCGACATAGTTCCCTTTAAAAGAGTATGTTTACAAATTGTTTCTATTGTGTCACTATTCAATACCAACCGTGCCCAGTCTGTTACTCCTTAAAGCTAATTATTTAATATTTCACGTATTTGTTAATACAATCACATTACTTTTGTCTGTAGCACTAATCATTTGGTTTGTTTGATATTTCTCTTTAATTTCGTGCCCGACTTCAAATATTGTGCTAACTCTGTTGTGATGTATCGTATTAATTATTCATCTTTACTCTGTTTGTCCCATTTATAGTTATGATATAAACATCTGCATTCTTCTCAGGTACTACTGCGTTTGTTAGAAGTGTATCACTTGAAGCAGTTGGTCTCGGGGTTCACTTAGCAGCTGGGGCCCATGACTTGTTGCTGCAAGCGGAGTATATTCTTACGGGGACTCCATCTTTACAAACATCACCGGAAAGGCCAAAGGCAAATGTTAGGCATAATCAGCCTAAAAATGCGCAACAAGGAATCCGGCAGGTACAACAGTCTTGCATGCATAGTATTGTTACATAAGTATCTACTTCGTAAGTGGCTAAGCTCTTAGATGTCCTTTAAAGTGATACCAAATAATATTAGGCCTAGGTTTGTTTCTGGAATTTCAACTGGTATTGCCGAGTCGGACTAGGAGTTTGAAATGATCATGGATCATCTGCACTAAATTAAAATAGTTATTGCTTCAACAGTGACCCACCCGACTTATTGTTATCTATTACTAGTGAACCTATTTCAGACAGTAGGTAAGTTGTTTAAATTCTGGCAGGCTTGTGAAAGCTTCAGTAATGGTCTGGGAAAATCTGTCTCTGCCATTCAGGCACCCTTAAAGAAGCATCAGCGTGGGTGCAGTACGATATCTGTTCTGGAAAGTGCTTTCCAGGCTGTCCCAACAGCTGCTATAGCTCCTGCTTCTGCTTGTACAAGCGCAGTACATTATACTCTTCTGGGTCTCAGAAATAGGTCTGTTTTTTATTAAAAAATGTAAAATTCTTTAGATAATAGTTGGAATGCATCAGTATAGATGGTAACAACATATTATTTTCAAATAAATAACTGTTGTGGCATTGCTCTTGCAGTCTCGATCCTGAACGTAAAAAAGAGTCCATGGAGAAATACTCAGGTTCCAGTATGCGAGATAGTCGATATTAATTCTTATTGTCAATTGGGGTAACGTTCCCTCTCCTTTATATTGCTAATTCACTTGGAATTCATTCACCAAGTAATCTTAGATTTTGAAATTCCCCTACTTCAACCATTTTTTGTTTGAAGCATGACTTGGTGAAGTGGCTCGTTCATTGATCCGTGATCACTTGATATCGCTATGAACGACCAAGAAGAGCCCCTGTATAAATACGTAAGGTTAACTCTCAACTTCTCAAAAAGTTATTGTATGCTGTTTTATAGTAAATCATGACATAGTGAGGTTCTTTGAATCATTTACCTCTGTAAGATTTACATAAAGCTATAGCTAATATACTTTTTACACCATATTGGGCTTCTACCCTGGAAAACTGAACTCCAAATTCTGTTTCTAAATACTGAAGGTACATAGTAAATTGGAACATTCTTTCCCATCGGAGCAAGTGACGGGTAATTTTGTACAAAGCGTGCCAAGATGCTAGTAGGCTTCACTCCCCTGGTATATATTGATCTTGTAATGATAGCAAGATATATTTTGGCTTGCTCTAGTGAGGTGTACAGCGTCCTTATTCGTTTAAAATCTCTCAAAATGTAAATAGCTTGTGTTTGTTTGTATAGCAGCTTAGGTTATCGTATATATTGATCATTATGGCCTGAGTTGCAATCTAGTTCTATGTTACTAAGCTAAAATATTTTACAACATCTCTCCATATCTCACGATGCTAACAAACTGCTCATTTAAAGGCTGATTTGCCATCTCTTTTAATATATTTTATATCAATATCTAACAAATGTTTTAGATATCATTAAAAGAAACACATAAATAAAAAATATAACCAAAATAAATCTTAAATGAACGAGGGCAGCAACAACTTTCCTCAACACAACTCTGTTGCGCAAGATTTTATAATGGTGTCTGGTTGTGCTGGGCTGCTCAAGTTATCTCTATTTTCTTTTAATTTTTTTTAAAATAAGAATTTACTGTTTTGTTTAACTTGATAAAATAAGAATTTATCAATAATTATTCGAAGTTCGATAAAATACGAATAATTATATTGTTTTCAATTAAAAGCAGACATAGTCATATGGTAATACGAAATAATATTTTATCGTTTTTTTTTTCATTTTTTTAAATATAATATTTTTCAATTTCAAAAGAATATTCAAAACAATTATTGGTTTTGTTTTTTTACGACGAACATAACTAGATTTACAAAAAAGATTGAGTATTTTTTGATTTTTTTAGTTGCATAATTATCGGTAGTTGTGCTGTGAAAAATCTGAAAAACAATTCTGTTTGAGTTGCGGAATTACGTTTAACTAAAGTATAAAAATATAATTGTTTTTCACTTGCGGAATTATGCGTATGTTTCAATTGCAGAATTATCTCCAAACGAGTTACTTAAATTACAATAAAAATTGTGTAAATAAGATTTTGGTTGCGAGAAAACAACGATAGCTGGTTGCAGAATTATGTGCAAATGAATTACGTAAATAAAAAAAATATACTTTAAAACTTTGGTTACAAAATAAGTTTGAAGATAACAATTGTATTTCGGTTACAGAATTACATGTAATTTGGTTGATAAAAAGAAATTGGATTCTAATTGCGTAATTACTTGTAATTTGGTTGCTAAAATAAATTGTGTTATACTTGTGTAATTACTTGTAATTTGGTTATATATGCGCTTTTTCTATTTTTTTAAAAGGATTTGATTTTCTAGGGTTAAAAATAACTAATTGTTAAAGTCGTACGACCTTTGTATATCATGGATATCGTTGAAAATATTTATGTTGCAAATCTTTTTTAAGAATGACAATTTTTTCGCCAACTTGATGGGATGGGTTACGAGTTTTAAAAATTTCCCACAACCCGACATAAACCCGTCAGGTAGTTAATTTTCAATCTCACAATCCGCATGTGGATATCCAAACCCAACCCGACCCACTGTATAATATCCGATTGATACCTGTAAAAGTAATATTATATAAAATAATATATTATTTATAAAAAACTAAACTAAAATTAATAATTTTATATACCAAAACTCTAAACTATTTATTAATATTAATAAATAACAAAATATTTATAACCAAGGATTGAGAGCCAGGTCATGAAACACTCCAAGAACCTCGCTAGGTTTCCAGGAAATCTCAAGTACCTTTAGACCTCCACTTGCACTGACATTTGCAGAGCTCTCTTCCTCATCTTGAGAAAAGATCTCGCCCCCAGTCTTATCTCTCTTTAGTTCTTTCCAAAATTCAAAATCCTAGCTCACGAAAGAAGGAAAATCAACAGTAAAAAATCATTTTGAAGCAGCACTTGACCTCTACTGGATGTAAGCGCACCAGAAAAATGTCTGATTCAAGGAATCGATCTTCAATGGAGCTAAGCAATCACATGCAAACCAAGAAGTCCAAGCAGATCTTAGATTGCATATCGTCGACAAACATCATCCTTCTATGAAGCCACACAAAGAACATGCAGACCGACACGATCACAGTTCTTACTACAACAGAGATGATGAGTTTCCACCACTAAAGGAAACCACCTCAAAAATGGAGAATGAGATACCCCAGATGTTTTCGAACCCATTTTTCAAAAAATCCATACCTAATAGAGAAAGCGAGTAAAAAAGGAGATCATACGCAAACATGGTAGGAGGAGGAGGAGCAAGAAAATATTTCTTTCACAAAGAAGTCATATACGAGGAGCATGAAGACTACTCTTCAGTATATTTCCAGCCTTCAGATAAGGTTTTCTTAACCACAATCTCTAAAACCACATTAATTGTCAAGTTCTCATTTGGGAGTCGTACTCTCAGTGATTTCAAGGCATACATTTCATCACTTAGATTATCAGAAGCATGTATCATCTATAAATAGGACTATAGGCATTTATTCATAGAATTATAACTGCTTGAAGACGTAAACATATTTTGGGATAAAATTGTTAGAATAATAAGTAAACTATCTTTCAGAATCCTTAAGTGGACACCAAAGTTTCACCCCAAGAAGGAGTCTCTGATGACTCCTTTTTGGATTTCCCTGCCCAAAATACCTGAATTCTTATATAACCCTGACTCTGTCACTCATATTGCTAAGGAAATTGGATTTCCCTTAGCATTATGGGTTCCTAAAAACAATATTGCAAGCAACAACAAATGTAAAGCGTAGATTTTAGCTGATATCTCTAATCCTCTTCCCCAAAGAATCTTGGTATGCTTTGGGGAAAATGATGGTTAATGGCATGATATTTTATACTTAAACAAACCTTTTTACTGTAAAAAATGTAGACACATAGGACACCAAGAAAATAAATGTAAAAAGGAAGAATTTGAGAAAATAATGAACAAAAACAGAACCATAAAAAATAATGTTAAAAACCAATCCAAACTTCCTTCAAAAGAAGTTTGGATTCCAAAAACAAACACTGAAATTAACAATGAATCACAAACAAAACCACTGATAACTGAGAATGAATTAGAAACTATAACAATTGAGAATGTTATAGTTGGTGTGGTTTATTTTCGGCTAAGGGTAATTTTGTCCAGAGTTTTGTGATGTTTCAAGGGTATTTAATGTTTGGATAGATTATAGTGAGAGACTTAAGCTGCCTGGTTGTATTAAATGTTCATTACCCTCATTAATGAAAGTGGTTGGGTATTTATACCCTTAATTGTGGGCCACGTGGGATTTCGGGTCAACTTATGAATTCGGGTCGAGTTCAATGATCCATTAATCTTTAAGCAAGTAGGTAATTAGCTTAGTCATGAAGTGATTTAAGTTTTAATACATTTAGTCCTGTTCGGATGGTTCAATGGATGGCTTTTGTCCGAATGGCCCATGTATGGTTCCCTCAGTGAGTGGTGAGAAAATCCGGACTCATCAATAGTCTCTAACCAATCTAATGAAACAAATGGAAAAGAAACAAAAAAAGATACAGACAATGACAGAACCGATAAAATATAAAATACCAGTTTAACTTTACAATCTGGAAAATCACCTGCACTGGTAATTAATAGTGAAAAAGAATAAAGACTTAAGAGAATTAACAAACACTGAAGAACAAAGTGAAATTTTTTTAATCTTCAATCAACTTAATGAACCACCTGAAGTTACTGAAAAGGACATAACTGAGGCTATCCACACCATTCATCTAAGTAGCTCTTTTAATACACTTAATATAGAAGAATTGGAAGAATTATCTGAACCATAACAAGACTTTTCATTGACTAGGAATAATTTGAGCTTACCTCAATCACCTGAACATAAACAACCTAAAAAAAGCTCAATCAAAAATCTTATAAGAAGATCTTCAAAAGGCAAAATACTGGTAAAATCTATAAACTCTAAAGGATCATTCAGATCCTCAAAACAATCTTAAAATGAACATAACCATACTTAACTGGAATGTTAGAGGATTAGGAAATCAGAAAACATTAAGAAGAATTAAAAATATTGTCAGAAAATGCTCAACTGATATCATAGCTTTACAAGAACCTATGATATCAGCTAATAACTTGCAATATACATGTAATAAACTAGGATTTAAATCACATTTTGCAAATATTAATAATAAAATTTAGATTTTCTGGAAAAATGGTTTCAATATCAACATCCTAAATAACTCTGAACAGCTTGTTAACTCTATGGTAAGTCATTATGCTACTAACAAAGTAGTTTTACTTACCATAGTTTATGCAAAATGTACTAGATCCCATAGAGTTCCTCTATGAGATCATTTAAGAACCATTTTGACACTGACTTACCTTGGCTTGTTGTTGGAGATTTTAATACAATCTCCAACAGAAGTGAACAACTACACTATTCTATAATTTGTTCTAAAAGTATGGATGACTTTAATAACATGATTTTAGACTGTAAATTAGAAGACCCAGGATATACAAAGCCTTACACAATGATAAATGGAGAGAAACTTTTCACATTACAAAGGTGACTCACCTGGCCATAACATGTTCTGACCATTCACCCTTGATAATATCAATTACATTAAAATCTACAAACCATAACCCTTCATTTATATTCCAAAACATGTGGTTGAAGCATGAAGATTCTCTTAAAACTGTGGAAAACAACTGGTCCAAACAAATTTCTGATACTTCTCACATTCATATATTTTGGTCCAAATTAAAAATACTCAAGAAACATCTAAAAAGTTGGAACAATGATGTCTATGGTAACATTTTTGACTGTCTAAAAAAAACTGAAGAAGAAATAAAAATAGCAGAAACTAAACTAAAAGAAACAAACAGTCTAGAGAACCAAACTAATTTATCTAACCTTAATACTAAACTTATAACATTACTTGAGAGAGAAGAATTATATTGGAAACAAAAGATCTATGTAAATTGGTTAAAAGATGGTGACAATAATTCTGCAACCTTTTACAACTATGTTAAAAAGAGAAGATCTAAAAGCAGAATCAATGACATTCAAATTAAAGATAAATGGATTAAAGATGATGATATAATTGGCTTATATGCTGTAGAATATTTCACTACACTATTAAAACAAACCACCTACATAACCTATCAATTATAAAGGACATCGTTCCTAATATTATATCTGATCAAAACAATGAATATATATTGGAAATGCCATCAATGGATGAGTTACACAATGTCATAAAAAAAACTAAACCTTAATAGTGCTTCTGGAGTTGATGGATTCAACTCCAGATTCTACTTATCATGCTGGTTTATAATCAAATATGATCTTCTTAAAGCCATCATAGATTATTTTACTAAAACTGATATCCCTAAAGGCCTTTTTGCAACCCTTATTTGTTTAATACCCAAGGTTAAATCACTTAGAACTCGGCTGCAATTTATACCTATAAGCTTTATGCTCAATCATTAATATAATTATCCTAAAATACTAAATAATAGATTAGCTAAGTTACTTCCTCTAATCATTTCAAAAGAACAAGGTGCCTACATTAAAAAAAACAATACATGACAACATTTTAATAACCCAAGAAATGGTTAGAGATCTTAATAGAAAAACCAGAAGGGACAATTTAATAATTAGCCTAAATATGTAAAAAGCCTTTGACAAGCTTGAATTTAGGTTCATATATGAGGTTATTCTATCTTTTGGTTTTATTCAACAAGTAATAAAGCTAATAAAGAAAAGTATTGAACATATTTCATACTCAGTGATAATTAATAGAAAAACTAATGGCTTCTTCAACTCTAGTAATGGTTTAAGGCAGGGGGACCCTCTGTCCCCAAGGTTTTTTATTATACCAGAAGAATTTTTAATAAGAGGAATAAACAACTTAATTGGCCAGCACAAATTAATGACCTATAACATGAGAGGTTCCTTAAATATTAATTATTTAGCATATGCTGATGATATAATTCTTTTTCTAAATGGTTCACTAATAAACATAAAAAAAAGTTTCAAAAAGTTTAGATATATACAAATTTTTATCTGGCCAACAAATGAATATACAAAAAACAACATTTCTAACCTCCACAAACATGAATAGAACTAGAATAAATGCCCTGGAAAAACTCTTAGGCTTCAAACAAACTAATTTACCTCTTAAATATTTAAGTATCTCAATCTACACAAACAATTTTCTATTCACTTTGAGGAATTAATAGAAAAGATAAGAAACAAAATCAATGAATGGAACTCAAAAAATATTTCATTTGGGGGAGGAATAACATTAATCAAGTCTGTTCTCTTATCTTACCCAAACTATTACTTACAGTCTATTATTCAACCTTTGAAAGTAATATCTAGAATCAACAAATTGTTGAATAAATTTCTATGGGGTTACAGTGAAAACAATAAAATAATGTTATGGTGCAACTGAAACAATATATGTAAACCATACAATGAAGATGACCTTAATATAAGGAACTTAAAGGATATTCAGAAAACATATTCATTCAAACTTTGAATTAACTTTGAATTAACTTTGGAAACAATAAAACCCTATGGTCCAAGTTGATGCATTCCAAATATTGCCAAAACATTCACCCTTTACAATCCTCTTTAAGATCAACAGACTCTAAAACTTGGAAAAAAAATGTTTGAGCTTAAAGAAGAAGCTGAGAATCATATAAACTGGAAATTAGGAAAGGGAGAACTGGACTTCTGGTTAGATAGTTAGCACCATAATAAACCATTAATCACTTTAACAGAAACTAATTCACACCACTATTCTCTAACAAAGGTAACTGATTTCTGGAACAATGATAACTGGGATTTACCTAAATTACAAGCTTATTTACCACATGTAAACATCAACAGAATCACCAAAACACAAATTAACTTAAATAATGAAGACTACATCATTTGGAAGCTTTCCCCTGACGGACCCTTTAAATTAAAAGAAACAGTTAATGTCATAAGAAAAAAAAAGATACAATCTCACTAATCAAAGGTAAAATATGGAACAATATCTCTCCAAAAGAAGTGTTCTTTCACCCTTTGGAGAGTATTAAACAACTTCATTAGTGTAGATAAAATATTACAGAGAAAAGGATTCCAACTTGCCTTAAAATGTCTTAAATTCCAGAACACTGAATCACTATTTCATGCCTTTATTTCTTGTGAATCTTCCTGGTCTGTCTAGTTTTACTTTTCTGAAAAATCCAACATTAAAATAGGCAGACACATGGCAGTTAATCATATTATTAACTTATGGCTAATATCAACTCCTAAAGCAACTCATATACGTACCATTATACATGCTTTGATAATCTGGACCATATGGATTGCCAGAAACAAATATAAATATCAAAACATAGCCATCTCACACAAAAATATAATTAATCATGTATCTTTTATGCTCATTTCTTTAGACTCTACATAAGCACTTACTCGAAAACATTAGATATGTGATTCACATATAGCTAAAGACTTAAGCTGATTTAATCATACTAAACATTCCAAACCTTTTATATATTTTAAATGGAATTTACCTTTACACAATCGTTTTAAGTTGAACTGTGATGGCTCAACTTTAATCGATGAAGAATCAAGCTATGGTTTTATCTTGAGAGATGAACTAGATAACCTAACCTTAGCTAAATGAAGTGTAATAGGAAAATGTTCTCCAATGACTGCTGAAATTTATGCTCTGTTAAATGGTTTGTTATGCTGTAAAGATAAAAAGCTCAACATGATTGAGATTGAGATAGATTCTTTAGCTAAACATGTGCTTGAAAAATACACCGAATTTGAAATCAATACTAACCATTCTTTTAATGAATTATTTGCTATTATCTTACTTGACTCATTGAACTTGGGACATCTTAGGTTCTTTGAGTGACGCTAATAGCTTGGCAGGTTGAAAAAGCCTGACAACTATTTCTTTATTTTGCAGGACATATAACAAGATAGATGGTGACACTGAAAGACAAGGAGAAAGAGAAGCTGGATTCCTACAAGGAGAAGGAGAAGGTGAAGAATAAAGAAGCTGATACTTATGGACTAAGAAACAAGACAAAGAGAAGTTGGCCTACATCTAAATACTTAGAGTTGCAAAATATTTGTAACACTAAAGCTACTTACATTGTAATAAATATTAAAACATATCTAACTCATTTTTTCAACATTAATAAATAAATATTTTCTTGGGAAAAAAATAGATAACAAAATATTTGCTAGTTATTATATTTTTAAAATGTACAGATATTCCCTTCCTTATTATTGTTATTTCCTCCTATTTCCATCTTATATTTCTTCTGTTTAGGAAAATTATTCTACCCTTATATAAATATAAGGATTTTAATCTAATTTACCCATACTTCTTTATTCTCGTTAAAAATGAATTTTTTTTCTATCTATACTTTTTCTTTCAGTAGCTCACTCTTTACTCTTATTCTTCTCTCTCTCTACTTTTTTTTTCTTCCTCCTCTTTTTTTTTCTCTCCATCTTTATTATCGTTAGAGAAAAATTTACCAGTTTACCGAATGTCATCAAGTAGTGTATTCCTTCGTGTATTTTTTTTAAGATTTAAAAAATTATGTTTCGATGAAATAATCGTTTGAAGTCTATCGCCATTGATAAAAGGAATAAAAAGAATGAATAACACAAAACTAAGCTTTCTAATAGATTACGTATGATATTTTTGGGATCCAGTCCAGATATATAGTACAATAGTCTACGGATAACAGCCAATCTCTTTGTTGTAGAGAGCATAAACTTCTCTTTGTATTATTTTTTTTCCAAAATTGACATTTGATTTCGCTGCATTTTTTTTCAAAATCGCTAGTTGATTCTGATATCCCGTATCAGAATCAACTGCATTTTTCTTTTAAAATTTTCAGTTGTTTTCGAGATCCCATTTCGGAATCAACTGCATTTCTTTTAAAATCAATAGTCGATTGTGAGACCCCATCTCCTAATCCACTGTATTTTTTTTCAAAATCGTCGATTGTCAATGACTGAATTTTAAAATCCATTGCATATTTTTTTCTCCAAAAAAATGTAGTTTTTTTGCTCGTTTTTGTCTAGGAATCAACAAGCCAAATACAGAAGACTATTCACGAAAAATAAATCTTAAAGTTTTTGCCTATCAATTCAAGACGGTCTCCATGAGGATTCTTTAAGTGATGACAAAACAAGAATAGGATAATAAAATATAAATTGAATAATTATTTATGGATAATAAAGTAAAATCCATTCTTGTAATTTATTTCAAAAATTTTATACGTAGAAAATAACAAATGCTATAAAGATAATAGTTACACCATATTTAAAAAATATAATTCTACATTTAAAATTTAATTTAATTTTTCAAGTTTGTGATAATGTATGAAATTATCACAAATGCTATGAAATTAATTTGTGATTTTTAAAATGAAGTTTTGATAATAGATAACAAACTATATACAATTATCACTCGATAATATGTATATTTTGAAAAATATTATTTTATATTTAAACACTAAATTAGATTTTTTTTCTTTTTCTTTGAAAGGTGATAGTATGAAATCAAATTGTGTTATTTTTGAAATATAACTAGATAAAAAAATGTTTGCTAATTATCACTAGCTATAATATATTTGAGAAATATAATTCAATAGGTAAAAAAATTATAAAATTATAATATTTATATATTTAAAAATAAAATAAAATTTAATTAACTATGATTGTAAATAATAATTTTTTTATAGTTTGTTACTAGATTTAAGAGTTTATATTGTGTATATATTATTATTATTTTAATATATTATTTTTTATTATTTTAATTTTTTTATTGGATAGTTAATTAAAAAAACATTTTATGCATGAATAAATTATCAATGAGTATCTGTGGATATGTTGGAAATAAAATATTTTACCCTGATAAATATCTAAATTGACGAATTTAGAGATATAAATAGTGGACGAATTACAGTTTTAATAATATACACATACATTCCGACCCATTACCGTCTCTGATTTTTTCTAGTTTAACATCGTAGCTAAAATAGTTATCATATAATTTAAATTGGGCTTTGGCTAAATTCGGTCCCCTTTCGATAAACAATCCCTATTTTAATTATTCCCCTGCCAATTTTAAGTAGTTCCATTTTTAAACCAAAAACACACCCATCACTTTTACTAAGTCGTAACCCTAAAGACTAACCATCCTCAAAACAAAAACCTTTCCCTCTCTTCTCCATCTTCAAACTTCCCACTACCCATAAAGTCAAAATTTTATTTCAAGCATATATCTTTCTACAAGCAATCCATGAGACTCAAACTCATTCAAAATTTTGTTTCAAGCATACATATTTCTATCTAGTTTTTTCTATATCTATTTTTTTTATTTTCTAGATTTATGCTTGCTAGGGTGTTAAAAAAGACAAATGCATGTTTAATTAGGTGTTTTAAGATCTACATTGATGTTAGAAGGTTAGATTTGTGGTTGAATAGCTGTTTTTGGGTTAAATTGGACTTGGGTTCGAGGTGTTTTAATGGTGTTTGTTGACTGTGTTTGTGCTCCCCCGCCGGTTGGAGCTAGTCCACCCGGCAGGGTAGCCTTTTTTTGTAGAATGTTCTTGAACCCCGCTGGGTGAGAACTAGTCCACCCAGCGGGGTAGCTCAATTTTCCCAGGTAGTTCATGAACCCCGCCGGGTGAGGCTGGGTTTACCCAACGGGGTGGATATGCATCAGAAAAGGGCTATTTTTCCCCGCTGGGTAAACCCAGCCTCCCCCGGCGGGGACCTAGTCGTTTTTTTAGGTTGAACCGTATTTTTTTAATCATGTATTTTTTTTATAGGTGCAAGGTATCTAGACCCGTCAAAGAGAGAGGGAAGAATGTGGCTAGGCGTGAGCGAGAAGAAGTTCGGCCGACGAAAAAAGTGACGGTAGTAGTCGGCCGAAAGGCGATAGGGCCGAACGTGGGGACCGTACGATGTACACGGAACGCTCGGCGAGACCCAAAAAGTACGACGCCATAAGGGAGCGCAGAGTTCGGAAATCTCCTCCGCCAGAGGTTGTTCGTCAACTCCATGTGCTCATAGACGATGAGGAGGAGAAGACAGGGCCCCCAAAACAATCACATCCACGTGAGGTCCGTACCCAAGTTCTTCGAACCGATCCGGATGGATAAAAGAACCTTTTCCTAAAACAGAACACTATCTTTCTATTTCTGTATTACATGTAGCACGAGGCTTACTTCACGTTCATTGGACGATGTAAGTTTTTAAATTTTGGAATAAAATATCTACGATTATGTGTAAATATGTTATTTACCGTTTTCTATGTTTTTTTTTCAGTCCCGATCCGGTAGCACGGTCCAATCCAAGTATGAGATTCTCGGTCAATGTGAAATTACCAAATAGTTGAGCGTCAGGGCTCTATTGGAAGAAACCCATTTTGGCCACTGATACATCATCTGCCAAAGTTCAACTCGCACCCATAGTTGGATGAGGTTTTCATTGAGAGGTGAACACCTATCAGTTCTCGTTGGACGAGATAACCATTATGTTGGACGATGTTCACGTGATCACGGGCCTCCCGGTCGAGGGGAGAATTATAGACGCCTTTCAGACGGATTCGATAAATGAGACATATGCACCTTATTCATATATGTTGGGAGTTTCGACGGAAGTCGTTCAAGATGATATGGAGGCGCATGACAGGAGTGGGTTCGGCCTCTGATGGCTAAGAGAGACTTTCTCCAGGGCTGCATATTTGGACACCAACGCCACCATCACTACGGACATGAAGAAGCAAGCCGCTTGAGTTTACATGGGGAATTTCCAAGCACTCCTTGAAGAACCTAGTTGGTTTTTCAGCGCTACTAGAGAGTTGGGTCTACGAACACTTCCCCATTTTCCGATCGGGTCTAAATCTCGGTTATAAACCCACTGATAAAAAAATATTAGGCACCGAAAAAGTTGACCGGAGCTCTTATTCACGGGAAACCGTACGACCGTGACATTCTCTCGGGGCTAACAGAGACAGATGTAAGTTTGTTTCTTTTCATGAAATTAAATGTGTGTTTATTTATACAATGTTAACATGTTTATTGCAGGTTATTTTCAGATTGTACAAAGACGTTCGTGCAATGTTCCTGGAGCAAGCAATAGGGTTGTATCGCAACTCTATCCGACTAATGTTAGTGAGCGAGACGTACCTCCCAAACCGAGTGATGCGGAAATTCGGTTGGATACAAGAGAAACCGATAGCTCCTCTTGTTCCTAGAATCGGTCTGTCAAGAGGAGACAATCTCTGTTACTTGGTATAAGGTAGGCACTGGACCAACTAGAGGGAGCATCTGTACGTGATCGATAGGTACTCACGGCCCTTGAAAGGGAGTAAGCTGACGTCCTCCCTCCAGTATGAACTTTACGTCAAGTTACACGGTTGGTTCAACATCACCCCTCGTATCCTTAGTGAGCACTCCATGGTGGATGTGGTGAACACGATCAATCGTGTTCGACCATTAGATGAGACACCTGAAGAACTAGTGTCATTCGCAAAGAAGGTGTTTGACCTCACTAGTTCATGGCTTGTTGTAATGCTACTGTTGTTTGTTGTTTGTATGGTGTTTTAGTTTTCTTGACTATGTTTTGATGTTTTAGACTTAGTGTTTGGATGTTTTTAATCTTGGATTCAGACGTTGATTCAGATTGTTTTTTAAATGAATGCTTAGTAATTGGTTTTCTTTATAATTTGTATCGTTTTTATATACATTATCTTTTTAAACCAAGTTACTAATGTAGGACTTAGGAAATTTCAATTTTCTTTCAATCGGCGGTTGAAAGCGGAGATATAGAGGTTAACATGAGTCTATGATTTATGACTATTGAACCGCCGGTTAACTACTTCCCCGCTTGTTACGATATTTTAGCCCGCTGGGGCACTTGTCTGTCGGTTTGGGATCTATAACCTCCGGTGTAGTGACCTACGATTGAATAATTTTCAACCACCGAGCAAGTTACCACCCCGACGGGGAAGTAGTCGACCGACGGTTGACAAATAGTCCACAGCGGGTTAGGATTTCCTTTCCATAAGTCAAAGTTGACTATCGTAATGGGTTACATCCCCAGCGGGTTGCGAATTGTCAACCGTCGGGGATGTTAGCACCCTAGCGGGGAAGTAGTCAACCATTGGTTGATAAATAGTCCACCGCCGGTTAGGATCTCTTACATTTAATCTCACATCAAATTTGAAATTTAATCATTTAACCGGCGGTTGAATGATTTTCAACCGGCGGTTGACTACTTCCTCGACGGTTGACAATTGTTTAACCGGCGGTTAGACAATAAATGATGAAATAATAATATTATTTTATTGCTTTCCGCCAAAACATATTAACCCTTGAAATGAATGTTTTTTCTCGCTAAGATTTTTGGGATGTACCCTCCAACTACCCTATTATAAGTAGCATCACTGATATGTATCATTACACTTCAAAAGAATAAGAATGGGTGATTCTAGCTGGAACGTGCACGAAGATGCAAACCTCCTGAATGCATTTGAGTTCGTGAAATGCACATTTCGAGAGGAGAGTCCATGCTTTGTCGATGCTGTTTTATGCAGAATGTTCTTTAACCACGGTAAATAGGCTTTGTGTTAGGATATGTAATGCCTCGACCGCGAGGATGCGAAGAAGTGGCTGATAGGTTAGTGTATCTCAAAACTGTGAAAATACCGATTTAATCACTTACTTACGAAGTGCAGACTGAATCCAGCAATATATTCAGTATGACATTTAAAAATACTATTACTCAAGAGATGGTGGAACATGCTTTGCAGTAAATTCAAGAGAGAGCTGACGCGATAGAGACCAGCGTTAGACTGAACCCAACCCCTGAAGAATCTAGCGATGATGAGGACTACTCGTCCGAGAAACGCTTCGAGTATGGGTGGAACTATACATTGCCATGAAACTGAGTCTTCTATGTCAACTATGGGCTACTATGTTCCTTAATGTATTTTGAGTTATGTTTTTTTAATTATATATTTTGAATTGTGTAATATCTTAAATTAATGGGAAACTTAAGTTTAAGAAGAAAAGTCACAATGTTTTTAAGTTAAACGTCATAATAAAGTACAGTGATACAACGTCATTCTGAAGCAGAAAACGTACAACTTTTAAAATGCATTAAATTATACAACTAATGATATCATGCTTAAAAAAATGCGGATAAATCGGTTACTTCGGGGCTGCAACTTCTAAGATCTTCGTATCTCTTGCAATGAGAGAAAATCGGCAGCCCAACCTTCCGCTTCCGGTGAGCGCAACTTTAGGCAACAAGGATGTATCCTTGCGCATGCCCCCCGACTTAATCCCGAGCTACAAAATGAAAACACGATTAAATGAATGTCGTAATATTTAAACTAACCGTCAACAGAATTAAATATTTACGTTCACGAATTGGTTGGAGTTCACCCAACCCAATCTGATTTCCATATAGTTTGGAATCTAAGGGGGTGCACCTCTTAACGAAAAAAAATGAACCCAACATCCATAGTTCGGTACTATCCTACGAAATGAAGAATGCAGTTAAACGCATAACGATTGCGACACCCATCTCGGGCATGGTTATCTAATGGTCTTTAGTACCCACATTACTAGAGAACTTCATACACTCCATAACATCAATCAATTCCTCCATGCTTGTAAATATCTTAAGATACACAGATGCATAATCCATCAGCTTGTTGTAAATGGCATCCCTTATCAACCTCCACCCATCTTGTTGCCCGTTCAATACAAACGCTATTGAGTGGTACCCGCAATGGCCATCGGATTTAAAGTCGCTAATGGACTCTACGAAAGGTCTAATATAGATTATGAATTGATTTAATTATCCTTTTGGGTCTACTAAAGTTCCCTTAACCGGCATCGTAGAGATTGACCTACAACCGACCGTTCTACTAGAAAGGATCGTCCCACTTGCTTGCGTCAGAATAACGCTATCTTTCTTCGGAGCAGGGGCGCTTTCCCAACCATGTTTCAGACCCGACATTTTTTCCCTTTACTTGAGGTTGCGGTCGGAGGTTTGAACTCTTCAGCAAACGATGGCGAACTAGTTTTTTCCGAATCAAGCACATACTCGTGCCCACTTTTGTCTCGTTTAGTGGATGATTCAGATGCGGCAATAGATAACTTACGTTTGATAGGTCGACGGCCTCGTGTTTTTTGCTTCACCAATGACTTTAATAAGGAAGCTGTTTTGGGATGGACGACGGTAAACCATATCTTATAAACATGCTCTATGCGTGCTTCATCATTGGATTCCATGATATCGCATACTCGTTTATCAATTTTGGATTTTAGTTACTCGATCTTCGTGAGATCGGTATGAACTAGAATGTCTAACATCTTCCAATGTTCGTTAAATAACTCTAGAGGCACCTTTACGCCTTTGGCAACAAACTCGTAGATTTCGTGCCCGCAAGGGATACCGTGTGTAGTTCGTATTGTACAACTGCAGGACATGCAGGCCGCGATTTTCATATTGCGGGCATAATCTACTTCTCCGGATAAAATTTCTAAAGCGTAGTGGGAGACATTGCTTTTTAGTTTACCGTACACAATGTTCGTGAATTTGTGTAGGGCTAACAAACCTCTCTTTTCGAATGAACCCTTGATGTCCCATGTTGCAATTCTATCAAAGTATGAAAGTTCAACTAAAAAGATTTGAAGTTACCTTTGCTCGTACCGATTAAACGTTTGAGGCTCGAGTGAGCACTCTCCATGCGGTTTGTGGTTTGGTTACCAAAATGCATCCACTTGATAGTACTCCACGTGAAAAACTTATCACCGTACAGGCCTAACCAACTTTCGGTATACTCAATTGCTTTCAGATACTCTGTGAAGTCACAATTCAATTCAGACCGATAGTCGTTGAAGACTACTTCTTGTTCTGCCAACATCATTTGATTCCACACTTTCACGAAGGCGTTGGACACTTTATTCTCCTTTATGATTTTTTTTTCGTTTTACCCAAGACATTCATGTTGATATTCCAGCGACACATGTGTGTTGGATTGGGGAACACTTCCTCCACCGCTTTCACAAGCGCTAAGTCTTTATCCGTCAAAATAATGGACGGTGGTTTGTTAGAGTGAGTTACCATCAATGAATGTAAGCAATCTAACAACCATTTGTAGCTCTCAAAATTTTCGGGCGACATAAACGTGAAACCGATGTATAAAGTTTTCCCGGTACTAATGGCTCCGACAATCTCGTACAACGGCATCCCGTATTTGATTACCTTATACGTGTTATCCATTTCAATAACGTTTGGACATGTCCGTAACAAATCCAAACTAATTGGGTGCGCGAAGAAAATCTCGCTTATGACATCGCTTCGGTCTTCCGAATTTTTATAGAATTCGTAGTAGTTTAACCTCTTCATTCATCCAACAAGTATTGGAATTGAGACCGACCTCTTTTATCGATCGTGCGGTGTTTTAATTGAGTGTTGTACATGGTGCACATTGAAGACGAATTCTTAGGGTTCAATTTCTTCACCCCACCAAGAATGTCGCAAAGACGGGATCCTATTTTCATATAACTAACTACGAAATCCATCTGTTCTTTGTTGAATCGTTCCAAGTACGAATGACCTTCTTTGTAGGATGTAGTATCGTGATTATGAACGCCGCATTCGACCTCTAATCCACACAAATCATCATCTATCTTCTTTTCTTTAAAGGTGAGGGCATCCACATTTTTTCGTGCCGGTAGACTTCCTCTTTAGATGCTTCGGATCTACCAATTTTGTGTAAACTCCAAATCTTTCGCACACAAAAACTAATCTCAGATTTTTTCGAGCAATTCTATAGCATCGCCGTAATATAACCACAAAACCGTTGTCTAACGCGGTTTGCTTAACCCATTCAATCAACTATACTTGAGTGTAGTGAGATTTGGTGTCAAACAAGTGGCTATATTTGACGGAGCAAGGCTCCAACATTTCCTCATCCTTCGCCATGCACGAATCATATAAATCATCCTTTAACTCTTCCTCCTCCTCCTACATAAAACAAACGTAAAATATGTAAATGTGACACAAAAATAAAATGCTCGACTTGAACTAGTGGTTGACAATTGTTCCACCGTCGGGGACGTTGTCAACCGCCGGTTGATAATAGGCCACCCGACGGGGGTGAACCTTAAAATTTTATTACATGTGCAACTAAACTAAGGTATGTCAATCGTCGGTTGACAATCATTAAACCGACGGTTTAGAAACTCCAAACTGACGGTTGATGTTTGTAGCCTCGTCCATGTTCCTTAGCAAGCTTCTCATGGCCTGAATCGATCCTTCAATAATTTGGGTTTTTTAGAAGATTTGTGGGTTTTTGGAGTGTTTTGAGAGTTGATTTCAGATTTTTGAATTTTTTAGTTTTTTAAAATTTTGGTAAGTATTGAATATAAGAGAGTTGTTCGGGGGAATAATTTTTTGTTCTTCATTTTTTTGTTAACTATACCCACAATCCACTAAAAGCCAAAAAAAAGTTTATAAACCATGTAAAAAACTTAAACAACTATTTGTTAAAAAAATTCTTTAGAATCTGGAAATAGTTAACAGAAATTGAATATTAATTTAACCAAAACTTTTAAATTTTTACCGGCAGTTATCATATAATAAAATGGAATTGCTAAAATAAAGGTCGAAACTACTCTGTGAAGTCGTCTGTTTCTATTTTTCAATATTTACAAATTTTCCACTAGGCAAAAAACCCAAAAAACCTTTGAAAGTCTAATTAATTACAACCCACGCCATTGAGCACTTCTAACTACTCCATGAAGTTGCAAACACAATTTCAAACATCCACCATAATCATCTTCTCCAAACTATCTAAAACCTCCAAACTCAACAACCCATTTACCCATTTTTTCAAAAACCTCCAAACCTTCAAAACATGGCCAAAGAAGAGTCGGAACCACTTCCCATCCAGAGCACTATGGACGCCGAGGAGGTACATTGCTTACCCCCCTCTTAATTTTGCGAAAATCAGATGTTTTGAAAAAACCCTTTTTTGTGTTCGTCACCACGCGTTGGCGTGGTTGTTGGGTCGTACGCCATGCGTGTGGTGCATGTTATCATCCCCACGACAAACGATATCGTGGTCACCATTTCTTTCGCCACACGTGTGGCATCAGGTAGGTTGATTACGTCGCTAGGTGGCGTGGGGATGATGTCCGGCGCCACACTCATGGCGAAATCCCTTTAACTAATCTGGAATGTCGGTTCAATTGGTTTAATTACTTTTTATGTATTGCAGGATATTACACAATGTGAAATTTCACTTGTTTCGGACTACACTCATCATTTCACCACTCACGACGAGTATAGCTTAGACTCGACGACCGAGTGGGTAAAAACCACAAGAAAATTGTTAGGTTTTTCGATTAACTTAGCGTCCAAGGAGATGGGGAGAAGAGGGAGAACACCGAGAATAGATTATCGGTGCGAGCGATACGTAATTTTTAAGTCGGTCGTTAGAGAGTGTGGTCGTAATCGTAAGGCAACCGGAAGCAAAAAAATAAATTGCCCTTTTCATTTGGTAGGAAATCTGTTAATAGGCGACGATAAGTGGGCTCTTAGTGTCCTTTCCGGGAGACACAACCACGGACCAATTAAGTATGCACAAGGACATTTGCAATGATCGAAGTTAAATCGAAAGGAAAAAGAGCTTGTTGATCCGGGAGTTGATTTATTCTTGTTTGATGTTTTTACTCGTTGTTTTACTCGTTGTTTGAGTCGTTGTTTGGGTTGTTGTTTCAATTTATCCGTCTTTGCTTGATGACTAGAAGATTGTAATGAATGTAAAATTTGGATGTTTATCTTAAAAACAATAACACTTAAACTTCTTAATATGTCTATTGCATTAAAACATTACACTTTAATCAAAAGTATTGCATAATTAGAAATACATAAAGAAATAACTTAAAACAAATGATAGATAAGCTAACCCTGAGTTAGCATAGCACACTCAGTTTTATGGAGACGGATAGTTCCATCCATGCTCATAGCGTCTCTCGAATAGATATTCATCTTCCTCGCTGCTTCCTTCGAGAGTTGAGTTAGTATCAACGACGCTAGCTACTGCGTCGGCTATTTCTTGCTCCATTTGCTGCATCGCATGTGACACCATCTCCTGCGTAATTGTACTTTGGAATCCCATGTTGAATACATTTCGGACTCTGCTTCGGACTTCGTAAGGAAGTGACTTAATTTGTATAGTCATTGTTTTAAGATAAAGTAACCTATCGGCCACTTCTTCGCGTCCACGTGGTCGGGGCATTAAACATCCTGGACACGATGGCTCCCTACCGTGGTTGAAGAACATTATGCACAAAACTGCATCGACGAAACCAGGAATCTCCTCTTGCATCGCACCTCTAACGAAGTCAAATGCGCTTAGGAGGTTTGCATCTTCGTACACGTTCCAGCCTGAATCACCCATTGTTATAACTTAAATGTTTAGTTTCGTAATCAGATTCTAGTATTTATAGACTCGAAATCGGTGGTTCAATTCTAAAATAATTAGCGGAAAATGGTGTTTTTATTCCCGCGTAAAACATTTTGAGGCGGGAAACTTTCACTCCATTTGTTTCTTCCCGCCGGGTGAAGAGTTTTCAACCGGTGGTTGAGAATTGCTCCGGCGGTTGGAAGTTTTATAACCGCCGGGGTACCTACTCTAATTTGTTATAGCAAGATACAAAATACTATATTATAATATCAAACAACAAGGAAAAAGTATCATACATGAACCGAAATATCAAAATACAGAAATAGAATCGTACATCAACCATCAACGAGACCACCAAAATGTAGAAAATAGTATCATACAATCCGAAACCCAAAACGTAAAGTCTAAGCAAGTCTCCTGGCAGTAGACAACACATCCTCATATGCCCCAGCCAAACGATCAAAATCATGGTCAAACTCACCAACTCCGGGAGACAACGAGATCCTACGCATACCTGCACGCAAATGGCGAATGATAGCTCCTTCATGATCCTCGTAAACGTAGTCATCGAGCGAGTAGATTGCTGTGGGGTGTAACCTGAATCCATAACCTGAAATAAAAACCCTCGTTCGAAATACCAATTCACACTCACGATTCGTTTTTAGTGAACTAATAGCAAAAACGCGGCAAACACACACCAAACGACAAGAATAAACCGGTCCTGGATAATTCTGGTGACCGGTGCGGCCAACGCCATATTGGTGACGTGGGTGTAAGGGTGTACGTCACCTTAACGGCGTAGACCCATACACATACGCCACATATATGGCGTTGGTCATGCTACCTTCGTCATACGCCTGGCGTAAGCGATCGTGCCAATGCTATGAGAGGCATGAGGCCATAGGCCTATGCCAACGTATGGCGTAGGTTTACAGTCTCACACCATTATCATGGCGTAGGCACGATCGCCTACGCCAAGCGATGGCGCGGCGATAGTGTGCGACGCCTCCGTATGACGAAGAATACTATCGCCATGGCAGAAGCTTCAAGTTTCTGCCAGAACCTTACCATCAACTTAAACGACCCTACATATACCCTAATCGGTCACCTAAACCTAACTAAACTATTTAACAACAACGAAATCAACGTACAATAGATTTTTTTTATTCCGATTCGGTGAATTTGTTCGTCGGTGTCGATGTCGTTTCCTTTTGTTATTCTGATTCGATTTTCTGGTGAAGATTACGGGTGGTGGTGTGTTCGGTCGGTGGTGGAGGTTTAGCCGGCAATTTGAGTGGAGAAGAAAGAGGTTTCGGCTTCGACTGTTTGTTTGTGTGGTTTGGGTGAGGAGAATTTTAGATTAGGATTGTTAGATTAGGTTTGTTAGATTAGGATTGTGTAGAATTAATTTCAGGTATAATATAGTTTTGTTTTAATTTCTATTTTAGTTTTAGTTTTATTTTTAATTATTTTTAATTTTTTTAGAAAGAAGATATAGTGAAGTTAGAGAATTGAGGTTTTTTTTTTCGAAATTATGGTAATTTCGCAAAATAAAATTTACTATTTATACAATTTTGTAAGGATAAAATCGTCAAAATAAATAAATTTACAGCATAGTTTTCTTTTTTTTAAAACGAACTTTACGAAATAGGTTTGGCCGTATTTTTAACCATTCCCCTAAAATGTTATCAATAACTCTCTATATAAAACATCATCGGCTATGGATGTACTTTTTCTTTGGAGCAGCTTATTAATTATAAGATCGCACTAATAACGAACAACAAGGTAGAATAGATTCCAGTGATCAAAACAGATTTTGTACAACCAATCTGATTACCAAATAAGGTGTCAGTTGATAAAAAAAGAAAAAAAAATAAACATAAAGGACAAGTCCTAAAAAACTAATTATTAAAATTAAAATTACAAAACACTGACTTCTATTCCACACAACCCCTTAACTAAGTTACCACCTTCGTAACATCAATCCTTCTCCACTAAAGCCTCCTCTTTTTAGTCCTATCATTCTGCACACAAAATAAAATAAAAATAAATTAATTTTTAAAATTACAGTTAACCAAATTTTAACTAAATAAAAACATCATAATTTTGGTTAAGTTTTGATATTTTGTTATTACTAATAACTAATAAAAAATATATTAAATATTATAATATAATTAGATTGATTAAGTTTTAAATAGTAATTTGTCCATGAACTATTAAGATGGTATTTTGATTTTCAGAAGTTCGGATGGTAGTCTTTATATTACTAATTTTGAATAAAGTTAGTATCTTAAATGTTGGGTTGGCCATCGATTTCAATTTTTTTAAGAGATAATTCATCATCTATTCATTTTTTATAAAGTTTTTTTTTTAATATTTTGTTTTTATAAACCTAATCCTTTTAATAAACATGCATATGAAACTAATTTTATTTTAATGGATAATACATAATTTACTGTAACTTTTAGAAGTCTAGAAGCTTTATGACCCGATAATTTATTTTTTTGTGTTCATTATAAAAAAAATCTGATTTTGTTACCGACTAAATTTTGGACAACCACTAAATTAGTTTAGTGTAAATTTATTTAAGTACAAAACTTAAAAATAATCTTATAAATCATAAACACAATTCCATAAAAAAACAGAAAAAACCGGGTTCTTAGTTCTTACCGGCATGATGAACCCTTTGCTCTTTCTTAGATTCCTTAACATGATTTCTTTTCAACCCTAGTTTCTCCTTCCACCACCCGGAGTTATTCCTCGAGGATTTCTTATCGAACTCAACATCATCGGTTTCTTCACCGGCAAGTAACTCTTCCTTTAGAGTTGTCATTTTTTTGGTTCTACAATCATCTTTCAAAGGCAACAGAACTCCGTCTAAAATAATATCTTCGGCCGGAATCATGGGAAAGTTATTGAAAGAAAACTCGAAATCCGAAGAGACAGGAGCTTCCTTGTACTTCACTTGCTTTCTAGATTGTGTTGTGTCTGCGAAATCGTTAGAGAAGGAGATTCTTGGGTTGGAAAACGAATTGTATTGATCGTTCTTGAACATGTTTAGATATGTCATTGATATGATGATTTGAGATGTTTTTGGAGCGAGCTTTCTTTTGTTTTTGTTTTTGGAGTAGTGTTGTGTTGGGATCTATAAATGGAGGTGTCTGTATATGTATATATATAGTGTTGTTAGAGATGTTGATTCTTAATCTAGTTATTATAATTGTTAAAAGATTATATTTTTGAAATCTAAGTTTAATTTAAAGATAATGCCTTTTATTAATAGATAAAAGCTAGTATGGCTTATTTGTCCTTTCCTGTAAGGAAAGGAACGAAAACGAAATTAAAAATACAAAGGTTAATTTAATGATAACTATTATATAAACGATGAATAATAAATCAACTTTTGTTTTCTTTCTTATATTTGCATGGATACTTTAAATATACTCTTTCCTTTTTCTCGTAGATTTGTCAATTTTATGTATAATTGGATTTTTCTTTGGACAATGGGCTACTCATAGACCATATATTGTTCAAATTATAGTTTCATGTTTATGTTAATTATAGATTCAAAGCAATTATTGCAAAATCATGATAAAAGTTCAACTGGGTGATGAAACAACAATTTGATGTTGAAACGTGTTGAAAAATATAGTTCGGAGCGGTAAAGTATAGAAAGTTGGAACTAGGTGTTGGAGTTAGAGATATATGATTGATCTAGTTTAATTGGATTTTAAGAGTTGAACTTAAGGAGTTGGAATTGCCAACTCTTTATGTGATGGAATGATTAATAGAAATTAAATATAGATTAAGTCTATTGGAACCTAAGCATCAAAGACAAACATGTTGCGTAACTATTGTAACTGAAGTGCAGGTTAGACTCATGTTGAACTCACGGTGTAGTAATGGACAACCAAAGATTTTTAGATATGTTTTTATGTTCACCAAAGGAATATGATCACTTGTATGAGAAAATTCTAAATGGATGTGAGATTTATGTCGTTTATTAAGAGGATTAATCAGAGGCGTGCATTTGAGGATGAGACAAGAAATAAAAGCGTGCTCTAGCCGACAGTCGCATATCAAGAAATGTGTCACTACCCGAAAGTCGTATCTGTGTCAGTGTGACAGGAGACATTTCTTCATTTGGATGGACGATACTTATACATGCTGAAGGGCTATTGTGAGTCGGGTATGTTATGCTCTTTGTCTTTGAGTCTATTTAAAGTGCAAGAAAAAATTGAAGCTTTGTGGCGTGATTGTAAGATTTGAATAATTTATAGTCGGAGAAAGTCTTTCTGCTTGTCTTGTGATTTGAAAGTGTAATGAGGTAGAAAATTAACACTTTAAGAAATATTTGATATCTTAGTTATTTTGCAAGCTAAGAGCATTTGTACAAAAGATGAATGGTTAAGTGTTTAGATTTTTAAGAGTCTTTCTTAGAACCTCCTATATAAATTGTGTGTATTGTTCTGGATGTACAATTTCTTCACGACGTGAACCACATTAAACCTTTTATCATGTGATTGATTTATTTTATGTTATCTTTTAACTCTATGAATGAAAGAATAAAAAAGCTGAAACTCTAATTACCTCGTGTAATTTTTCGGTGAGTTTACCTACTTCAACCATTTACCATTGTTTCGATAGAAAATTGACTAAATTTGGTTCTATATTTTTTGTTAGATATGAATGATACGTTTCTACATTATTATTATTATTATTATTATTATTATTATTATTATTATTATTATTATTATTATTATTTTTAATTGTTCAAAAATATATAATCTTAAACCAATATGATAAATTTTAAAAATTTGATAAATTATAAAAAAAACAACCCACCAACTGTTAAAACTGTCAAACCTTATTACAAATAATTTTAGGAGGATGGCCAAATTTTATACCTTTTTTAATTCAAAACAATTTTAAATTTTACTTATTGTTAGATCGAATATCTTTCTACAAAAATTTCAAATTAAAAAAAACATTACCAAAAAACGTAAAAAACTCATAACTTTGGCATCTATATTAAATGCTTTCTGAAAGTGAACTTTATAAATGATTTTATTATAGCAGTTAGATAATCTGGGATTTAAATCTAAAATTTAAAAAATGTGTAAAATTTAATTAGCAAGAAACATAAATTTAGTATGTGTTTTGGCCTTATTATCATTTCTTTGAGAAGCATGGTAGAAGGTGACTGATCTAGGGCAGAGAAATGTTAGATCTTAGGGTTTTTCTATTACTTTGTAAACTATACATGCTTTGATTATTAAAGTTTCTACCTTTTCATACTTCCCAAAAGGTCAATATTTAATTGCGTTTAAATAAGTAATTTAGATTATCTTCTTGTTAAACATATAATTAAGTAGTTTTAGTGTACAACTTTAGAGACATCCTAAGAGGCCCATGTGACTCTTAGCTGTTAATACACAAACAAAACATAAAACCCTAGTTTAACCTATCTTTGACTATCTTCGCTTTGTTTCCCGAAAGTTGGAACTTCACATGCAACGTCCTAATCTACTTTAGATTCCCACATGTTTGGTCAAATGGCTTATTGACACGAGTCTCATGCTCACTATAACATGTGCCAAAATGTAGTTATACAGATCTATCATCTGTGGGCAAGGCAAGGATCATAAAACCTTTACAGTTTCGTTTTATCATTTATCGGGTTTTTTCGTGTAATGAACACGGTTCTAAAAATCACCCGATTCGGTCCATTAATTACAATACAAAATGAAGATCACATTCGACGTTCCTGATTTGATGAATCTGATAGGTTTTTCAAAACCTATTATATTATATATTAGAGTATTTATTATAACAAAAGAATTTCTATCAACATTTTGCAACGGATGGCAATTGATAGAAATAATTTACGATTATTGGATTAGCCGAAGCGAAAACTATGATCGATTATTCTTTTAAACCAACCGAATTGGATTAGCCGAAGCGAAAACTATGATTGATAATTCTTTTAAACCAACGGTACTAGATTAGCCGAAGTGAAAACTATGATTGATAATTCTTTAAACTAACCAATTCGATGAGAGTGGATTATGACAATTTCTATTACGGGTTTGAAAATTTACTATATGTCGGATGCATATTAGATTGTGTTTTAAATAATGTCACAAATATTCATATAAACCCGATCTATCAAATAATATAATGGGCTTTTACTAATGAAATATTATATCAAATAATATATTATTTAATATTATTTATAAATTTTAAGTTAAAATTAAAAAAAAACTACTACCAATATGAAACGATCTCATATATATATTATCAAACATCAAAATTAATTTGTGAATTTTTAGTCTATTTATATTATATAATTTAAATTGTGATTTATTTTATTGATAGTCTAAGGTAATATTTAAGGGTGTAAATTTGTGTTTTTTTTTTTTTTTTTTTTTTTTTTTTTTCGGAGGGAACCCGCAGCCGCTACTCAGAGTGCAATGAGTGCGCACAGGGTAAACCCTCAGTCTGACGCGATAGCCTGCAAACCAACGCCAGAAGGTAAACCACACAAGGTGACAGGCTCAGCCGAGAAAGCGTATGTAGAGGGACTCGAACTCATGACCTTGTAGTCATAAGAATGCCATACTCAACCAACTCGGCTACCCCCTTGGGGGCTGTAAATTTGTGTTCTAAATTTTAGATATTTGTGCCCAATGAGACAACTTACTGAACTGCGAAAGTCTAATCTTTTTTTAGTTTTCTAGTATTGCTTGTGTCTTCTCTCTCGCCAACCCCTAAAACATATTTAGGGTACATGTACAATATTTACTATATTTGTAGTTGTATCCAAATCATATTCAAAACACTTTATACTTGTAAAAATGATAAAACTAGATTATTAGAGAATATAGTTTTGAAACCAAGACTTTTAATGTTCTCCGCTAGGAATATTGGTATTTGGCAGCAGTATTCCTGTATTTTCTCTTTATTTATTCTATCGATGGCTCTATCTGGATCTCGTGAAGGGAAAATATAATTTTGACATTCTTATATCATGTTTGGTTATGATAGAAATATGAGGGTTGCGGCTAAGATGTAAGAAGTCCACCCTAACTTATAGAGAAAAGTTTGAAGTTATATGCTCAAACTAAGGCTAATACACAATGTTAATATATCTACTCCCTAAAATTAAGTGTAAAAGGATACAACATTACATAAGCTCATGTCACTACATTCATCTTGTACAGTATTATGATTTTTTGTTTATTAGAGAACTAATTAGGTTTCATACTTTTGTTAGTATAGGATCGAAATTGAATTAATTTTTGTGCACGTTTTACTTAGTGTTTTTTATTGCTTCTGATTGTGTGATTTGATTATGTATCAGGCTATCTTGAGGAACTAGTTGTTTAATTATTTTCCGTTTGTTTTGTTCAACATTAGATATGTACATTATTGTTTTCCGATTTAATCAAATTGAAAGATTTGTGTAGGTAGGGTGTCACTTCTTTCAAGCTTTTAAAATCTAAAATAAAAATTGAATGAGAAAAGACAATGATATTGACTGACACAATATTGTTAATTATTATAGACACGTAACTCACTATTATTTCCTCTGCTATAGTTTAAATATATAGACACTAGAAGAGACTCACGAGTCATAGATAGTCATAATTAGAACTCAAACCCATTATATGTGTTTATCTTTATTTATTTTTGTTTAAACTTGCAGGTAGAGTATTTGACGAATGAAGTTATTGCATGTCCTAAATTGAAAGTTCGAACTCATAAGATGATTTTCCAGATCATAGTTCTCTTCTAAATTATAATCAGGTCATGTCTTCGAGTCCAATCACAGTTGAGGATACAGATGGAGACCAAATCACTTCAAAAACGGATTGAAACGTCCATTTTGAGAACATTATGAATGAAAAAAACTTGATGGAGTTTAAAAGTCTATTTGCAATTATTGCAAGAAATAACTAGTTGGAGACACTAAAAGTGGAACCAACCATATGCAAAATCATTGCTTGAAATGTATGAAATGTCCAAGAGTTACATTTAAGCAAAACGCCATAGTTACTAGCTTTTTGAAAGACGGTAGAAAAAAGAAAGTTGGACTCTTATACTTTTAATCAAAAGTATGCAAGATAAACACTAGCGAAGATGATTATACTTCATGAGTATCGTCTCTCCCATTATCGTCACACAAGATTTAGAAGATATTCAAGTTCTCTCCAACCAATCTTAAACACGATTTCAAGAAATACCATTAAAATTGATATACTCAAAGATCATGAAACTAATAGAACAAAATCGAAACAGAGTTGTAATCACCACCGATATATGGACATCTAACAACCAAAAGAAGGGAATCATGACCATAACATAATATTTTTATTGATGAATCTTGGATTTTGGAAAATCGCATTATATGGTATAAGTTTTAATATAAAGTTTTTAATACATTAAACACTAGATTTAACTATTTATTTATTTTTGTTTGTTCTCTTTTGTCTATTATTTTAGTTTTATATATGCCCCCTTCCTCATACGAAAGAACTATTATGTGATGCATTATATGATTTTTTTAGACATATATATATATATATATAAAGATATCTACTATTATCGTGAATAATTTAATGATGACATGATTAAATATATGCTAGATGCTTCGACTATAGTAGAATTCTGTTATACAAAATTATATTACATATGCAGTGTTACGCATATATCCAATTCAATAGTGAAAGATGGTTTAGAAGTGATCAAATATGGTATTGAGAAAATTCGCAACAGTGTCTAGTATTGGTCTACATCATAAAAAAGAACATAAATATTTAGCTTTGCCTCAAAACAATTAAATATTTTACCAAATAAAAAATTATGTCTCGATTATCTTACTAGATGGAACTCCACATATTTGATGCTTCAAACTACTTTAGTTTATAAATATACATTTAATCGAGTTAAACAACGAGAATAAAATTCTAAAGCATTGCAAAGTTCATCTGATTAAGAATTCACTAATGAAATTTTGTAAAATATTGAAGTTATTTTATGATGTTAACAAACTCGTATCCTATATTTTTTCACTCTTGTCATATATTTTATATCAATATATCATTAAAAAACTCGTGACTTAAAAATATAACCAAACTATATTTTAAATAAACGACAGCAACAACAACTCTCATCAATTTGTCCGAGTCTGTTATGCAAAATTTTATAATGGTGTCTGGTTGTGTTTGGCTGCTCAAGTTATCTCTATTTACTTTTAAATTTTGTTTTCATTTTGATTTAATGGGTTTTAATTATCTTTTAATATGATTATGCAAGAATGTGAAGTAAAAGATATATACAATTTTGTTTGACTTGATTTTATGGTTTTATACAACAAAATCAACTGAATTAGTAAACCAAAAGTTACTTTTAAAGTTATTTATGGAGTGACTAAGCTATTTTCTGGTTCTAAGTAGTCTATTTAAAATTTATGTTTTCTTAAAGAATGGATAATTAAAAAATCTACATTCGAGTGAAAAAGATCTTACAATGACATTATTAAGTTGATGGTTGTAAAAATAACAGAGAAGTTTGATAAGTATCAGGATGTTATCCATAAAATTGTGGGGTTTATAGCGGTGTTAGATACGAGGTATAAGTTTACAATGTTAAACTTTTCATATACTATGGTTTATGGTGCAACTGATTTTAGTAATAATAGAAATTTTTTGAAAGAGTGTTATGATTTGCTTGATGAGTACCAAGTTAAATATAACAATCGTATTTATGTAGACGAATGTTTTTATGATAGTAGTACGTTTTTTGTTATGATTCCTATGTGAATAAAAAACAATATATGATAACATTGAGTAAATCTTAGTTAGACAATTATTTGGAAGAAGATATTTTGTGTAGTAAATATGATTTTGATGTATTTGTTTGGTGGAAATTGAATAAATTAAAATATCCAACTTTGTAAGCTATATCTAGAGACATATTAGTTATTATGTTGTCTACTATTACATATGTGTCTGTTTTTAGTACGAGCCATCGATTAGTGAGCCCTCATCGTAGTAGACTTCATATGAAGACACTAGAGACATTAATGTGCACGTAGAATTTGTTATGGGTACTCGAAATGAAAAATGATGGTATGTATTTTTAATCAAACTTATTTTTAAATTATAAAGTTATCAAAACTAAGACTATTATTTGTTTTCATTAGATGGTTCCATTATGCAATCGGATCGTTATTAAAAACTATTTGTAGATGCGATGAACATAAATCGATATATTTATATATGGTATGCAATATTTAATCCTTGATTTTCATTAATATATGTAAGATTTCTAAGATATAACACAATTTTCGTTCTATTTGTAGGAAATGTCCACCGACTTTGAAGATTGAGTTTTCTTTGTTGCAATAAAGTATAAAGTTTAAAGTTTTAGAACTAAATTTAGCATCTCATTATTATTGTATAACGACATTGAAACAATCATGTCGCAATTAGGTAGAATGCAATTGAGATATCTTGTCTTTTTCTTCATTTTCATTTACTTAATTTTATCAAATTTTTCTTTATGTATTAATTTTTATGAAAAGTATTTTTGGTTAATATTTATGAAAACCTCTAAATAAGAAAGGTGAATCATGTTAGAGTTTTTTTTATCGAATTGGTTTAATATTAGGGATGATGAGCTTTTTCTCGTGGGTAATTTTCTAATGGGTATTTTATCCATGCTAAATTACTACTCGTGCATAGTTTTTCACAAAACAAATTCATAGCTCTAATGGGTACCCGCGGGTGGGTACTCGAACCTAACAAGCTCGGTTTTGGGGAAAAATATTATTACCTGATAGATTTGGGTTGAGGAAAATATAGACGAGACATGTTATGAGTTTAACTATACTCGCATCCATCCTGACCTAATTATATCCCTAGCGAAGATTAATTTGGGAGTGAATTGGATAAATGTTTAAGGAAACTGATGGAAGTAAGAACTAGCAAACTCGAGAGTAGAGAGAGTAGTAAAGATATATTATATTACTGATTGAAGTTGAATTTTATATTTACAATATATATTTTATAATATGGAGGGATCGTGGATAGTATTTGTATAACCACTATGATGTTGTTAACTGTATCTTTGACTTGGTCTACTTAGATATTTACATAATTGGATAAGCTAATGATCGATTGTCGCAGACTAGACTAACTACATCATTATCAGTAGTATATTTAATCTTGACGAGAGTAATGAATAAATACTAGCCTAGTGTTTCCCAAAGCGGACATGTTATTGTTTGAGACATTCTGTAACTTTTGCCAAGACATGTGTCGCTTATCCGTTACATATTTGCTTCTTGTCAAAATTCCCTTTGTATTTTAATTGCATTGCTTGGGTGATTCATGATCTTTAAAGGCTTAGATTTATTGTTAATGATACTTTGAGGTCCTCTTGTCCTATAATATAGCTAAAAATCACTATTAGTCCTCCATGTTTACCCCATGTATCAAACTAGTCTCTCACATTCACTTTTTTTCTCCCACCGATCCCCTTCATTTTAGAAATTCGCACAATCAGTCCTCTCGTGCATTCTGGGGGACCAAAAGTGACACAAAACTTGGAATTTGGGGACCAAAAGTGATGCAAAACTTGGGATTTAGGTGCCACGTGTCATTAAGCTTGCTATGTTTATGACAAAGTGATTTATATCAGTTTGTGCGCTTTATTTACGAATATGGCCTCTTCTAGTTCTCAAAACCCTTAAGGTGGTGACTTTATTTGTTATGACTATGGACCCGAATCTATTGTTAGTAGGCTAAACCCAGACCAAAAACTTGATTTCAGAATGCGTTCATATTCTTCATTCTCGAAAAAGGTAGTTGAGCAGAAACATAAAGATTGGTCATTCCTCACAATGTCCTTCTTCAATTACCCCTGAATTGGGAGAATCCTTGTGATGCTAAAAATGTGAAATTGTTTCCTTCACTTATTTGTTTGATTGGAGAATTCTATTTCCCTCAGATAAAAAGATTTTGAATTTTTTTGAAATTAGTCAACTGTGCCATAGCCATTTATCTCCCCGGTGCTGACTCCTACTAATTTCTATTCTATTTTTTCTATGCTATGTTTTAATTCGTTTGATGTGAATAAATACGTGACTTTTTTTAATTTTTTGAGGTCGAACAAAGTAATTTTTACTGTTAAAATGAAGTCGTTTGCCTTGTTTGTCCAATATATTCTCAACTAATTTAAAGCATGGAAGGATATTTTCTTTTTTGTCAGTGGAAATTGGGCTTGTAAAAGTAATGTCTCGCAAAGAGCTATCAATGTTTTTTGGGCTTCCACTATTAATTAATCATTGTCTTTAATTTAACACTCTGGGATTTTTTTTTTGTGATTTTTTTGAGTTTGTTTATGTTTTTTAGCTCCTCAACTAATATTCCTCTTTGCCTTTGTATGGAGAAATACATGCATGATATATAATGAAAAAATCCAAAGAATTTAACTATTCATGTGTTTCCGTTATAGACCAGCAAAGCTATGAAGTAGAATTTTTCTTGTTCTAGTATTTTGTAGAGTATTGCTACTAAAACTTATGTTCTGAAGAGATATATGGATAACATGTATTTGTTAGAAAATATTTTTTCCAAAAACACATTTGTCTTAGTTCATATGCATCATATGATGCACTGGTTTTTATTTTTATAGGATCACACATGTTAACTGTTATCCCGGAGGCAGAAGATGGTGACGATGATAAACATTTGGCTAACCTTAAAAGGTGTAAACACTTAGGTAATCTGAACTGTTTAGTATTGTTTTTACTACTTCAAGTATAAATAGATTTGTTTTGAATTGTGTACCTATTAATAATGTAGCAGGTGCACAAGACGTTGTTATTATTTCTGTTAGTCTTTTGATAGGTGTTGTTAATGTTTCCGCTCCGTCTTTCCTTGCGAGACGTGAATTTATACCCCTATAAGGAAATTTTGTTTCCCATAATGGTTTAAGCGCTAAAATTCTTGCTCCAGCTATGACCGATTCTTTACTTGTTAGTGATGAAATGATTGCCGATGTTATCATCGAGCCTAAGTGCTCAAAATAAATATATGATATTCTTCCACAGCTTAACATATGATCTTTGGACAAGGATGTTGTAATCCATGCTAATTTTCTTTCTGATCAAGATCGTGACTTGATTACACACAAGTTCATCTACTTCTTCTAAAATGGTTGTGGGGAGAAGATACTCCCCTTAAGACATTATCAGGGAAGGACAAGTCCAAATATGGGTTTCTATATAGGTGTTATTTTTTTGACACAATATCTTGATTTTATCAGCGTACATTTTATTGATTTATTTGTAGTTTTAGAGTATGAATCTCCTCCAGCAATCACTCATATTATTTCTCTATTAGGATTAGGATCCAGGTAATCCTCTTCTCTACTTGCTATATTTCGGTTATTCCATTTGTATTGGGTACTTGTTGAGCTGTTGCCCAGGTTTGTGTTGCGGTATTACTTGAACCTTATCCATGCTCCTCCATCGGTTTCTTTTTAATAAACTCATTTAATTTTCCTTCGTCTAAAATCCAAAAATCATTGGTAAAGTGACCCATGTTAGTGTAGGACTTATAATATTTGTTTTTTATCTTTCTTCTCCTTTGGTTGTACAATTTTCCAAGTATATTATATTTGATATAATTTGTTGTTTTCTCATAGATCGTCGTCAATAGTTCTTTTAGTTATATGAATGGTCCACTTAATGGTTGATATGTTCCTCTGGTACTTCTCATATTTTAATTACTTTTTTGCTGCACTTTTGTTGATTGATTTGGCCTCAATTTGGCCGAAGCGAAGGCGTCATTAATTATTGGCTCTTCAGCTTTTGTTCTTATTCATTTCATGGTATATATCTTGCTTGCCAAAATATATTATCCTGAATTGTCTATGTTTCTCATCTTTTTTACTCTAGCCACTTCATTCTTTTTTATGAATCGTTCCACCTAGGCCAACAAATCCCGGAAGTTCAACATTTTATTTTTCATTTTCGCTTAAGATAAAGTTACTCTTTAACTCATTATCTCTTTGCTTAAAATAAAATATGTAATCCCCATCTTCTTTGATTTCTTTTGAACCTACAAATTATTTTTTAAATGTTGTTTGAAGCATTTTGTAGTTCTTGATGTACTCTGGTAGAATATTATCGACCATTGCATTGTTGTTCCCCTTAAGGTCATGGCGAAAGCTCGACAATTGCTTCTATCATCCTTTATGTATTGTAGCATCTCGTTGTTAAATTGTTGGATATACTGTTCCAGATCTCTTTTACCATTATATTTTTCCATTTTCTAATTATCGTAATGTTATGATATTATTAGATATGGTATTTATGGGGACAATGGTGATTCATCGTATGTTTGGGCTTCTTCATCCTCATAAAAGTCATCTATTTTGTCCATGAACGAATAAATCGGTTTGAACCTAGCCCTCTCCATTCGTGCCAATGAATTTAGTTTTATCGGCCAATTTGTTCACATAGTTATATAGATTTGGTTGTACATATCTTAGTTGATATGGTGAAACGACATGCGTTTATCCAGGAACACCGTATTCCTGTTTTCTTGAGCAGGATTGGGTGGATATCCTGGTAGAACGTTTTTTGTACTTTGGGGCATGCTCAGTTGAGAAATTTGACATGTATAATTAAATTGTGTGTGCTTTGGTTATGAAGGATAACCTGGTAGAGGTATAAAGCCTTGTGGTGATGGGACGTAACCTGGTATTCCTCTCATGATGGGTGTTGCTCCCGTATTATATAATTTGTTGTGTAACCATATTTTTATTATTTTTTCACTCTAGGTTCTGATCTACTCATTCTCACTATATCATGTTCAGATATTGTAGTTTTTCTCCTCCATCTGTTCCTTCATCTTTTTCTTCGCCTTTGGCCTCTGGTATCTAATCTTTAGTCAGAGCTTTCATTTTTGTTATAAGGTATCCTTCTTTTGTCCTTCTCTTTTTAACAAGCCTCTATATTATACATGTCCTGCAATATTTTTTATGAAGCATCATTGCGTTCTCTCTCGTCCATGAGAATTATAGTATGTTGGCTTCATATATGAGTTGTTCCTGCAAGTGCATAAAATCTCTAGCTTGCTCGTCTCTCAACTACCGAGCCAGAGGCTTGATCTCAGTTGGTAGTGAAATCTCTAATTCTCGCTCGTCTGGTATGACTTTGACTACGTGAGAATTTAGTTATTCATTCAATGGAAGTTCTACCTCCATCTCATCATCGTTTGACAGATCTACATTTTCAACTACGTCCAACGTCTTCTGTTTTGGATTTTTAAATTGTTTTCCTCTTAATGGGGAAAAATCTCTCTAGCTCTCACTGACGGAGTCAATGGATATTGATATTTTATGATCACTGAGATTAGCCAAAATGGATATTGATTTGGGAGTGAATTTGCAAAATATTCAAGGATGATGATAGAAGCATGAACTATGGAATTGGAAAGTAGAGAGAACAATAAAGATACATTATGGTATTGACTGAAGTTTGACATTTATATATAGGTCACGTTACTATAAATATCTTCCCTAATATGAGGGGATCATGGATAATATCTTTATAAACACTAAGATATCCAGTTAATTGTATCTTTGACATAATATACTTAGATATTTACACAACTCTATAAGCTAATGGACCGATTGGCTCGGGCTGGACTAGTTACATATTTATCAGTAATTCTTTTGCTTAATTTTAATTAGTTTTTTATTTATTTATATGCATTGATAATTCGTGACAATATATATATATATATATAATCGATAGATAGTTCTTTTAATATTTTTTAATTCAACATGATAGCAAAATTAAAATTTTCATGACCATATTTGTTTCTAAAAAAACAATAATCTTTTATGTATATAAATCTAAACTAATTCACTATTGAAGAGTTATCCCACATTGGTTATATACTCCTAATTTGTAGTGTATAAAAAGAATAAGCAATCCTCTACTCTTAAGGTATCTTATGAGAAGTGTTAGGTTTATGTCTTCTAATATGGAATCAAAGTTTGGTTTCCTATAATTGTTGTTGTTTGTTGTTTTACCTAAGCGGTATAGCATCTGGCGTTGAAAGTGGGTATCGAAGGGTTATCCCACATCGGTTGATTAATATTAATTTATACTTTATAAAAGGAATAAACAACCATTTTCTCTCAAAGTGTATATTCTTCTCAATCGTTTTGATATAACTTTATCTTACACCAATGATATCTATCATTTCGATAGCAAGCAATAGTCACCAAATTATCATTCACCAATTAATTCTCATGGATCTTTTAAATCTAGTACCTTATTGATGACACTCTCACTCCACCACCGCGCACCATCACCATTAATAGTATTCCATCTTTAAATCCGACGTACACAACTTGGAAATGTCAAGGCTGTCTCTTTTATAGTGCTATCATTAATGACATCTTCGTTTCAATGCAACCACTTATTTCCCGCACCACCACTTCCATAGTGCATAGAAATCCTTAGCTAATACATACGCTAAACCATATTGTGGTTATATTAAACAATTGAAAGAACAATTAGAACATTGTGACAAGGGCTCAAAAATAATTAGTGAGTATATTGAATGCAATAAAGACTCGTGCTGATAAACTTGCTCTTTAAGGGAAGCCAATTTATGATGAGATCTTATTGGCCGTGTCTAATAAGAACTAAGTGATGAGTATAAATATATCATTACTGATGTTAATACCCATTACTGAACTTCATGAGAAACTGCTCAACAAAGAAGCATTCTATGCATACCACTCAATCATCTTTTATATCTTCATCAACCATAAAAAATTCGACGACCTTTATGAATCATCCAAATTAGTGTCCACCAACCACCAATCCATAATAACCAGACCTTACCACTATAATTTCTTTTCATGATCAACATAATCCTAAATATTATTTGGGTCATTTGAAAGTTTTTAAAATTCAATGGCATAGTTTCAAACGATGCTCGACGTTTAACATTGTCATTTATCAACAACCGCATGTACCCCATCCTCAAGGCTCATTGGGATATCATCCCTCCACTGCATGGAAACCACAAACAAATCATGTTTTTTGTCAACAACACTAAATCTACTTAGATCCTGGATAATGGAGTATCTCACCACATTACATCAGACTTGGGAAATCACTTTATTTATATCTCTGACCAATGATCTCATGATGTCATGATTGATGATGAATAAAACCTTCACGTAACCTATACCGATTTAACCATCATACCTACTTCCTCTCACACATTTACTCTACAAAATGTCTTTTATATTTATTCAATGAAAAATAGGTTAATTGTGATTTATCCATTTTACACTCATAACTATGTCTCTATTAAATTCTCACCTTTTGTTTTCCAGGTGAATGATCTAAATGTGAAGGTAATCCTATTGATGGGAGAACCTAAAGACTGTGGATATGAGTGGCCGACTACATCCTCTTCTTTTTCCTTTTCACCGTAGCTTGCATATTCCAGTACCAAGACCGCTTCGTCCGAGTGACACTCCAGACTAGCTCATCTATCATTTGTTATTATGAAAAATATATTTTACATTTTTTTATCATTGTCAAGTCCGTTATTATCTCTCATAAATTATAATTCTTGTTTATGCAATAAAATTCATAAAATCCCATCATCTTCGTCTACCTTAACCTCGTCTCACCTGTTTAGACTCTTTTTTATGTATGGACATTTCATGCTTATTATGTTGCAAATTTAAGTACTATATTATTTTTGTTAATCATTATACAATATATATTTGGTATTATCTCCTTAAACAAAAATCATATACGTATGATGTTTTTGTGTGTTTCAAATCATTAGTTGAAAGCCAATTTAAACATAAAATTGTTACATTATATTCATACGATGGTAGTGAATAACAAGACCTCGATCATTTCATATCTATCAATGGTATATCTCATCTTACTACACCATCCCATATACCAGAACATAATGGTTTTTTCTTAATGATGTCATCACCATATTGTTGAAACTAGTCTATATCTTCTCACTTATGCATCAATACCTTTAGCTTATTGGACTTACACCTTTGTTATTGTTGTATATCTCATCACTGTATGCTGATACCCATGATGTAGCTTTCATCTTATTTGGAGAAATCATTTAAGTTTGAACCTAACTACATTAGACTTTGGATGTTTGGTTGCTTATGTTATATGTGGCTTCGCCTTTGTTCTCAACATAAACTTGACTATCGTTCCACTTTCATGTCCTTCTTATCTACTCTTCAACACAAAATGCTTATATGAAGACTTATTTACCTTTGCCATTCACCAATCTCATCTAGTTTGTCTCACTCTAAAGATCATTTTCAATTGACTCCCCCAGTCTAAAGTTTACTAATTTTAGGTGGATCACTCAATACGTCTCCATAAAGAGATTTATCATGCCAACATTCTATAAATAATGCCCAAACAACCCCTTTCCCTTCTTAATCGGTTGACTCTAAACCCCATTTCATAAACTTTCATTTACTCAAACAAGTTCAGATGTTTGCCAAGAAACCATGATCAATTATTTACCCCTGGAACCATTAAATTACGAGAACCCTTATGCTTCAACCATAACACAACCCACCTATAAAAATACACATATGCTGACCACTCGAGTAAAAATAACATCCACAAACCCCTTATCAATAAATATCTCACTGCTATCATTCGCAACCATCATATATTGAGCCTTATACTGTTTTTAAGCCCTAAAATATTCCAAATAGAGACAAACTATGAATAAAGCATTTGATACTCTTGCTCGGGATGGAACCCAAGAGTTTGTTTCTTCAAATTCTCTACAAAATCTTGTTTGATGTAAGTTTATTTTTCCGTGAAAAAACTTCTTAATGGTTATACTAACATCTACAAAGCCATGCTAGTTGTCAAAGGCTTGCAGCAATGATCTAAAGTGGACTATTGTGATACTTTTAGTTTAGTTGTCAAACCAAAAATAATATGACTTATTTTAAACTTGAAAGTTAGTAGAGGCTCATAAATGCGATAATTGGATGTTAATTATGTCTTTTTAAGGTCATCTTTACGATGATGTCTACATGGTCCATCTTTTAAGATTTATTGATAAAAACAATCCAACACATGTATACAAACTAAATAAGGCTATATATAGACTCAAGCATGCCCCACAAGCTTAGTACCTTGAAATTTACAAATTACTCTTTGCGTATAGGTTAAAAGAATGTCCATGCATACACCTCCCTATTCATTCTCCACTCAAGTGACACTATTATATATCTACTTGTTTATGTAAGTGAAATTATGATCACAAATACCAATACTAATATTAATAAGTGCTACATTAACCTCGTGGCATAAAGATTTTCAATCAAAGGTGTTTGTATATTGTCTTATTTCTAGGCATTAAGGTTCTAACACTACATCTGGTATGTTGCTTACTCAAAGTGATACATCATAAATCTTATTGCTTGAACAAAAATAATTGGTTTAAAATATGTTGGTACACAACTTGTTATAAATAGAAATCTCACACTTCATTCTGGTACAACTCTGATTGACTTGATATAATATAAAACAATTGTTGCCTCACTCGCCTAGATATAGCATATGTTGTTAACTAGATTTCTCAATTCATGTATCATTCATCGTATGAACATTGAAATGCTACAAAATGATTACTTTGATATATATATATATATGGCATATTAAGTCGTAGATAATCCATTTACAAGGTAAATCCACTTTCTCATCATGTCATCTCAAATGTTGATTGGTATGGAGAAAGGGATGATTATACCTCAATGAGTGCTTATATTGTTTATCTTGGTCGTCACTTTATTATTTGATCATCTTGGAAACAACGTACATTTGTTTGATCATCCACGAAAGTCAAATATCAATTAATTACTACTACTACTACTACTTTGAACTGAATCGAATTTGTTCCCTTCTCACACAAGTTATAATCGATCTTCCTACACCGCTTGCTATCTATTATGATAGTATACGTGCAACATATAGTTGTTATAATTCAGTCTTTCATCCGCGCATGAAATATATGAAAATTAACTATTACTTTATTCATGATAGAATTTAATCAAGTGCTATTTATGTTACTCATGTTTAATTAGCTAATTAATTTGTTGGTGATCTTAGAAAAACGCTTCCACAAAACCGCTTCCAAAATTTAAAGGTCAAAATTGGTGTATACTCGAAAGCTCTATATTAAGAGAAAATATTAAATAGTTAATTATATAAATTATTTTATATTTTTTTGTTATAAAAGATTACAAACCCTCAGTAAAATTATTTTTATTGTAATCGATTGTTTGTAATTAGTTTAGTTTTTTTGTTCCGTGATTAATCACGAAAATAACTTATCTTGTTTATACACGTATACTTTTAATTAATAATTAAATTTAAAATATATCTTAATATTCTTCTTGGCAATTCAATAATTTATTTTTTAATCAGTTCAATAATTTGTTTTAGTAGTACAAATCAGGATAATAATTGAGCTAAAAAAAATTATCTTATATTACATGATATATTATATATTAAAATATTTATTATATAAAAAAATTCAATTTTTTAAATATATTTCATTAGATTTTAATAAATTTTAAGATGATATTTATAGCGATTTTCTCATAATAAAAATAAAATATCATTGTTCATATATTGTATTCAAGCGAAATAAAATTACATATTTGCCGACTTTGAATAAAGCTTATACAAAAAAGTTTAAACTTGATTTTAATTTTTTTATATATTTAATTTGAATACTTTTTGAAATTTTTGTAATTTTTTTAGCTTTGTTGAAAACTTATTAAAATAAATAGAAAGATTTATATATATTTTTCAAACAAAACGAAAGTTAAAATGTTTCGTAAAAGTTGGAAACCAAAAAATTAGATCGAAGATATGAGATTGCTCGAAAGCAAAATATTGAAACAAGAAGATAACGCGGGGTTGGAAATATTTGAAGGCAGTTTTTACTGTATAATGGTTGACTTTCCGTTTAATTTTTTTGGTTCCATAGTTGCTGAGAGATGTAAATTTTTGTTTCATATCTAATTATTTTTGTTTGATTATAATTATATCTCTTTATTTTTTATGAACGTTGTCGCTGACTTTTGGTTTTGACGGGTATGAACTCACATATTCAAATATTTTTACAAAACTATTCGTTCTGTAATCTTTTTTGTTGACTCAAGGTCTATTTTTTGGGTTTAGTCGATATTATCCTCGCTTAATTTTTTGGTTAATACTTTGAAATTATACCATCTTTAATGATTTATGTATTCTTATAATCTTATCCTTAAATAATGGGAAATTATTATTATATTTTATAATCATCATATTTTCTAACAAGTATACAAAAAAATTATTAATGAAGAGAAACCAAAAGCTTTGAATTACAGTAGAGGTCTGATAAAATCAGACTAGATGTATATTTTAGTTAGAAGCTAAATTATTAAAAAAATGATTATTCTGAAGTTTATATGATCCTTTGAGAAGCTACCACGATAGTAGTTGACTCAAGACCTTCATGAAATAGAGCTTGATTGATGAAGGGCTATTAACAGGCAGATGGTAGCTTGAGTATTATCCCAACAATTATCATTTACGATCCATTTTGATATTCATTCCATGAGCAAGCAACAAGCTAAAATTTCTGTTGAATTCTTGAGATGGAATTTTGTTTGTTTTTGGTACCTTCAATAGGAAATTATGGTCAGAAAAGTATCCTGCCAAAATATTAGAACAATATTAAGATATAATGAAATCAGTTTGCAGTTCTAATGGCTGCAATGATCATTTGTATATTGATACTTTCTAAGTAAATAATGGTTGTTAATGGGGTTGGGCATTTTATGCATTAAAGTTACAGTTTGTTTTGCAATTAAGAGTGATTTTGGTCATCCAATTGGTAGCCAAATTTTAGTCCCTATAAATATGCTAATTGGTACATGAGATGAGTTTAATTTTATATAATTAGACACTAAAAGAAGAAGAAACCAGTGAGGTTTTCCAAAAGAGACCATTTCAAAATAAGATTAATAAGTCTCAATATCATCGTATATAAATTTCTTGATTTGCAAAAAATAAGGCCTTCGAGAAGAGCTCTGGTTTCAGCTGCTAAGGGATTGTTTTTCCCTAAAAATTTCCAATAGCATTTATTAATAATCCATTAACATCTGTAATAATAAACCCACAACTAGATTCTCCATTTAACAGAAAAAATGCATCACAATTTATTTTGAGTTTATTTAAAGGAGGGGGATGTCATTTAACATATGTATAAGGATTGAGAATACAAATATGGTGAAAACAACCTAATTCATAAGCAATTTTCAAATCACCATTCAAGTGATTGATAATAAGGAGATTAGCACTGTCCATATTAGTAATAATTTGGGTAACTTAGTTGATTATGTTTAGAAAAGAAAACTTGATGTTGTGATGTTTTGATTTGTTCTTAGCATTCCAAATAGACCCACAAATTATTGATGAGATTTTAGTTCTAATATGTGTGGTTTTAATAGAAGACATAAACCACATGTTTATAATATGATGAATTGTCATAAAATTCTTATTATATCAAATAGTTTTGAAAATCCAGACAATCCAAGCTTTAGAAAAAGAAACAAAATGGTGGTTGACATTTTCAAAACTGTCATAAAACTGAAATTTTGAGGAAAGATTGAATTTTCTTTTTTGAAGAATTGAGTCGACATAGATGAAATCATTAAGGATTCTTCAAAGAGTGAAAAATAACTATTTTTGAGAAAATTTGTTCCAATTTTTTTTATGAAGGACAAATTTATTGTTCTTCTTTCTAATTATATGCCAAGTATCTTTTAAATAACGGAAGCCATTGTAATATAAGTTCCAAATAATAAAGTCATCTAAGTTATCGTTGATTTTAAGTTTAGAAATTCTAGCTATATCACGGTAAAATATTTTCAGAAAGTTTAGACATGTTCCATGAATTATTAAGTGAGAATTCTTGACTTGCTTAGGAAGGTATCTGTAATTGTCTTGATTATAAGAAAGGGTAATAAAAGGATGAGTATTATTCCAATTACAAAGCCAGAAATCAATGTTGCATTTACCAATTTTTTGTTATTTTCAGCAGATTCTCTGTTAGAAATGAGTCTTCCCTACACTTTACTATCAATGGGCTTACTCTTGGTTTGAATAGGATGAGCAAGAGGACAATAAATGGATTTCATAAGTTTAGACCAAAGTGAATTTTTATCTAATAAAGTTTAACCATAACTTATAAAAAAGATAGTTTTGTATGCCTTTAAGGTTCTTGATGTTCAAACCATTTTCCTCAAAAGATATACTGATTTTAGAAAGAGAGGACCAGATAATTGGATTAGAATTTTCTTTACAACCCCAAAGAAATTTATAAATCAGCCTATTTATTCTATAGATGGCAGTATTTGGTAGAATACTGTTATGCATATAATATATAGGAAAGGAAATCATGACATATTGGATGAACATTAATCTTCCTCCAAAAGAAAGATTGATATTACCCCAGTCCAAAATTTTATTTTTAATTTAGTAAAAAGATCATCATAGTGGCAAGAGTTATTGTTTGAGTCATTTGGATTCCAAGATATTAAAAAAAAGATAACTCTACTTGAAACCAGTTATACTTTCAATGTTTTTTTATCTGATATAGCTCATACGGGATGAAAGAATGAATGAGGTTTTGAAATTTTTAAAACATTAAATATATATAACTAATTTATTATTATTATTATATATTCACTTTATTGTGAATGAGGCGTCTTGACAGTGTACCATGTTCGACGGTACAATTTTGTGTCATTGATAAGGTGTAATACAATGGATGATTTTCTTATTAGTGTATATGAGCCCATTAGGCCCACTGTCTGGTAAGTCTATTAATTCCCTATAAATAGACTACTAGGATTACACAACACACAATCTGAAAACTGTAATTTTTTTTATCATAATGAAACTCTTTTCTCTGGCGGCACCCGTGGACGTAGAAAATTGTCAAACCATGTTAAATCATGTGTTCATTTCAGTCTGTCCTTCCCATATGTTCTGTTCTTGAGCCATTTTTTGATAATTGCATAGTGATTTAATAACAAAATTGGTATCAGAGCCACGTGGTGAAATTAGGGCTTTTGCAATTAGGGTTTCACAATGGCTTCTACAACAACAAAATACATGATTGAAAAATTTGATGGGGGATCCAGCTTTGCATTGTGGAAGATTAAACTGAAATCTTCATTGGTACTACAAGGGCTATGGAAGGCTGTGGAGAAGAAGTTACTAGAAGAGATGAAAGAAAAGGAGAAACAAGATCTTCAAGAAAGGGTTTTGTGCTAGATTTTAATGAGTGTGAAAGATAATGTGCTTCGCGAGATTAGTGGTGAGAAGACTGCTGCATGCGCATGGAAGAAGCTAAGAGATCTTTACTCAGAGAAGTCAGTAGTAAACCAATTATACTTAAAGAAGCGTTTGTATGATTTGAAACTGAAAGAAGGTATGTCCATAACAGAACACTTAGATAATTTTAAATCAATTATAATGGACTTGGAGAGCATATATATCAATATTGAGGATGATGGTCAAGATTTGTTTGTATTGAGATCGTTACCAACTCCTTATGAAAACTCCGTAGATACCATTATGTATGGAAATGATAAGTTATCGCTAGAAGATGGCACTGAAATCAAAGGATATGAGACAGTTGCAGCCAGACAATCAAGCTAAAAGGAAAGGTCTTATGACTAAGGGAAGATCTAGAAGCAAAACGAGTTATTTAAAAAGGAAGAACTGAAGGTCCAAGTCAAAGGTAAAGCACTCAAACTGTTATGAATGCGGTGAGCAGGGCCATTATAGGAGAGATTGTCCGAAACTGAATGGTAAAAGGGGAAATCAAAAGGAAAATGCATCAAATATTGTTGGAAGTGTGAACGATTCCGACGATAGTGAAAACAGTGGTAGATGAGATGTATTGTTCGTGAGTTCAGACTTTGGGAAAAAATCTTGGGTACTCGATATTGCCGCTACATATCACATGTGTCAGTTCAACAATGGTTCGATACTTACAAGCCAATGTAGGGAACTAATTATTTAAGGAACAATTATTCGTTGACTATTGGTGGTATTGGTAACGTCAGAATCAGAATGTTTGACGGGGTTGTTAGAATCTTGACATGCTAACATGTTCACGGGTCAAAGAGAAACCTGATTTCTCTTGGAACTCTAGAATCTCGGGGTTACAAGTACCGTGCAAAAGGCGGTGTAATCAAAGTGACAAAAGGCTCAATGGTATGCATGAAAGGAAGTTTGCAGAATGATATTTACATTCTCCAGGGGAGTGTTATTATGGGTGATGCTGCAATAGTATCATCAGAGAGTAATAACCAAAGTAGGCAGGATCAAAATAAGTTGTGGTATTGGCGTCTTGGTCACATGAGTGACAGAGGATTAGTTATTTTTGGAAAAATAGATTTGTTTAAAGAATATAAAGTAGAATCATTGAGATTTTATGAGCACTGTGTGTTTGGTAAACAAACTAGAGTCAAATTCAGCAAATCGACTGTAAGAAAAACTAAAAGGACAGTGGATTATATTCACTCATATCTTTGGGGTCCAAACAGAATTTCATCCAAGAGCGGAGGCAGATATTACATGAGTTTGATTGATGATTATTCAAGGATGGTGTGGGTTCTGAAAACGAAATATGAGGTATATTCAACCTTTATCAAATGAAAGACGATGATTGAGAATCAAACAGGAAGAAAAATCAAACGTCTAGGACAAATAATGGGTTAGAATATTGCAATCGTGAGTTCAACAAGTTTTGCCAAACTGAGGGAATAATGTGTCATCGTACTTGTTTTAGAACACCACAACAGAATGGAGTCGCAGAAAGAATGAACGGAACGCTTTGTGACAAAGCACGAAGTATGCTCTCGCATTCCGATGTGGAAAATGATTTTTAGGCTGAAAATATCAATACAACGTGTTACTTGGTGAATCGGTATCCATCAACGGCTATTGATTGTTAAACTCCTTTTGAGATTTGGTTTGGATCGTCGGATGATTATGAACATTTGAGGGTGTTCGGTTGTCCTGCGTATGCTCATGTGAGAGATGGTAAGCTAGATCTGATGGCAAATAGGTGCATATTTCTAGGATATGCTACTGGAGTGAAGGGATGTAGGTTATGGTGTACCTCTCCAAAGTCTCCAGGTTTTCTCATTAGTGGGGACGTTACTTTTAATGAGTTTGCTTCGATAGACAGTCAGAAGAAAGTAGGAGAAATAGTCGAATCAGGATCGGTTGTGAGTAAACATGTGGAGCTTGAAGTAGAATCAGTTTCTAGCAGGTCCAATAATTCAAGTGGTTCTGAGGCGGATCCAGAATCAGGAGGTGAAGCGTCATTATCGGATGATAGTGACGGTGATGTTCCCGAACCAGAACAACAACATTATAGCATATCATTGGGCAGAGAAAGAAGAGATATTAGACTTCCAAAAAGGTACACGAATCTAGTTGCATATGCTCTGTCAGTGGGGGAAGAGATTGAATCTCTTCATAAGAATCAAACATGGAAGCTTATTGACATGCCTAAAGGACAGAAGATAGTAGGCAGTAAATGGATGTTCAAGAAAAAGGAAGGTAATCCAAAGGTTGAGGCATCTCGATTCAAGGCAAGACTGGTCGTTAAGGGTTTTAATCAAAGGGAAGGAATCGACTTCAATGAAATGTTTTCTCTAGTGGTGAAGCATAGTTCGATTCGAGTTTTGTTAGCCATAGTAGTTTTGCAAGATTTAGAGCCTAGGCAGTTGGATGTGAAGACTGTGTTTCTACATGGTGAATTGGAAGAGCAAATCTACATGAGATAACCAAATAGATTTATCGAACCTAATATGGAGAACAAAGTTTGTCTGTTGAAAAAGTCACTCTATGGTTTAAAACAGTCACCTAGAAAATGGTACAAACGTTTTGATACATTCATGGTGTCAAAAAGGTTCACGAGGAGTCCATATGATAGTTGTGTGTATCATCAAAAGATGTCAGATGATTCTTATGTTTACTTGTTGTTGTATGTGGATGATATGCTTATTATTGCTTGTAGTATGTCACACATTGTGCAGATAAATAAGCAGCTTAGTGCCGAATTTGAGATGAAGGATCTGGGTAGAGTAAAGAAAATTCTTGGTATAGAGATTATCAGCAACAAAAGTGTAGGATCATTACACTTGTCTCAACGAAGCTATATTGAGAAAGTGTTATAATGGTTCAACATGTTTGATGCTAAAGTAGTTAGCATTCCGTTTGCTACTCATTTCAAGTTGTCTGCAATAGGAGCGGCCAATGACGATGCTGAGTTGGAACAAATGTCAAAGGTTCCATATGCAAGTGCAGTTGGTAGTATCATGTATGCTATGATATGCACATGTCTTGATATTTCACATGCGGTTAGTGTGGTTAACACGTACATGGGATGTCTTGGGAAAGAACATTAGCATGCAGTAAAATAGATACTTCGATATCTTAAGAATACCGTGAACGTTGGCTTAACTTTTAACAAGACCGATATTGGTGAATCGCTGAATGATGTTGCAGGATCATTGGTTGGTTTTGTTGGTTCTGATTTTGCAGGTGATATGGATAAAAGAAGATCTTTGACAGGATATGTATTTACTCTAGTTGGGAGTGCGATCAGTTGGAAAGCACATTTGCAAGCTACTGTAGCTTTGTTTACAAGAGAGGCAGAGTACATCGCGGTAACAGAAGCAGTTAAAGAGACAATATGGTTGCAAGGTTTGGTGGCAGATTTGGGTTTGAATAAGACTACTACAAAAGTGTTTTGTGGCAGTCAAAGCGCCATACACCTTACAGGGAACCAGATGTACCATGAGCGTACAAAGTACATGGATGTCAGGTATCATTTTATTCGTGATATGATATCAAATGGAATTGTTGATGTGAAGAAAGCGTCTACACACGATAATCCAACAGATATAATGACCAAGGTAGTATCAGTTCGAAAGTTTAGGGAGTGTCTAGACTGGATTGGTGTTCGCAGTATATAGTGAATGTCTTAGGGGAATTTGGTGAGTCAGAAGAAGAGAAGTTTCTTTGTTGATAGTGAAGAAAGGATATTCGCCTTAAGAGGAAGATTTGTTGTGAATGAGTCAAATATTGCCTTGACAGTGTACCGTGTTCGGCGGTACAGATTTGTGTCATTGACAAGCTGTAATACAATGAATGGGTTTCTTATTAGTGTATATGAGCCAATTAGGCCCACTGTCTAGTAAGTCTATTAATTCCCTATAAACATACTACTAAGGCTACACAAAACACCATCTGAAATCTGTAACCTTTTCTATTATAGTGAAACTCTTTTCTATAGCGGCGCCCGTGGACGTAGACAATTGTCGAACTATGTTAAATCCTGTGTTCATTTCAGTTTGTCCTTCCTATATGTTCTGTGCTTTAACCATTTTGCGATAATTGCATAGTGATTTAATAACACACTTTTGTAAGTTGGAGTCAACCTAACCAAATTTCATCATCTGCAACTTTATACTATAAACGTTTTTATTCGGATTATTGCGATAAATCTATTTTTTTTTTGTTATGTTGATCCAAGCATTGTTTTCATTTTTTTTATTAATTCATTTTATTATTCTTTATTGATTTTGATTAATCATATTTGTCACGATATCTTTTTATTATTATTTTATTTGATGAAAACTTCAAAAAAAATTATAATTAAAAAAACATTATATTCATAAATAAATATGCAAAATTTTTCTAAACTAAATGAAACAATAAATCTCGATTAAATTCAAAATTATTATCAGATGAAGTTGATGTATTGAAAATAGAGAAATAAAATAGTTTTATGTCACCTATGAACCAAATTTAACTAAAGAACAATCCACAACTCACCAATATATTTTTTTAGCTTTAAATACGTGTTTCATCTTTTGATTATAATTTTTTTAAAATGTTTGATGGAAATCTTTCGACTATGATGATCTTTTTATATAACTTTTGTCCATTGACTATGATAAAGTATCCGTTGAACGTCGATTTTAATAAATTTAGTTTTTGATTTTTCAAGTTTTAAAGACTAAATTTACGAAAATCGTGAGAGTGGAACGATTTTCACTAAATATTTTAAAACAAAAAACAAAATATTTTTTTATTATCTTAATTTAAAAGCCTTCATCAAATACTTTAAAATAAATTTAAAAAATATACAAAAAAATTGTAATGATATAGCTAAACCTAAAAGACAATATCCTGGAAAGTTGTTGTAAATATTGGCTAGATAAAAAACATTTCAAATCGGGCACTAAATGCGACCCGGAAAAAGAAGATAAAAACAAATAGACTGCTGCTAACGGTATCAAAGAAAGCTCTTGTTTTGTTGATTGGAGTATTTAAAATTAAAATAAGAGTAGTACTGTAGTAGTAGTAACTACAGTAAGATCTAATAATTGGTGGAAAGAAAGACCTTAGATTAAGATGCCATTGTCTCCCATTTTGTAAACAAAAGCTTTTGTCTTCTTTTCTTTTGTTGTGATTAGTAGTAGTAGTACATTACATACAATCTAGAGTGGGAATCTAGCTTAAGAACTCAAGGTTCATCACACTTTAGATTATTACAAATGTTGGATCTGTTGTTTGTTTCTTTGTCTGGGTTCTTTGAATTTAATCTCCCTACATTAATTGTTTCACTAATTTCTCTTTAATCCTTACTTTGGTTGTGAAATTGATTAGTAGTAGTATAAACAAGTAAAAGTCAAGTTGGAATTATGGAACATTTAATATGAGATGTAGCCTGTATGTCTAGGCCGAATATTGCTCGAGTTGTAACCAACAACTAAGAATACGATGGTTTTCATTTGTTTTTTTAGTTGACTTCAAATAAGGGTTTGGATGAATTTAAAGAGAATATAGATTTTCAAAGGACTTAAATTCATTATTGGAAGAGGTAACAAGTTTTAAAATGTCCCGGTATTACATTTGTATTGAAATGATTTTATTGTTTTTGTTTTAATACTCATCCGCGATGGTTATAAATGTAAAAAAAATCAATAAAAATGATCATATGTTTAACAAAAATAATCGTTTTGATACAAAAATGTTATTTTGTGGTTATTTTGAGATGATTACAATTTTCATCATGGTTTTTAGCCGAATGAACCAAAATGTAAAAGTTATTAACAGTGTTTTGTTTTAATCCGTTGTTTTGTTTTTATTATTGATTTTTTAAAATTGATGAGTAATTTATTGTAATTTTAGTTCTAAACAATTATATTTTCCATTTAGGAAATTGATTAAAAATAAAATTTAAAAAATCTTACGAAATATTCGTTTTTAAAAAAACGAATAAAAATAATAATTGATTCGATACATTTTAAATAATTTAAAACCACATACTTTGATTTAAAAAAAAAATTAATAGGTAACCGAAATTTGAATTCAACCCGAAGATATATTTAGTTAATTATTTTATATTCTCAAAGGATTTTTTTTCAGTTGAGTATTCAAATTCACAACTACTGTATATTAATTTAAATTTAGTATATTTTTAAATTTAAATGAAAAAACTACCAAATACTTTGTTTTCTCATATACGGATGAGCCCACAATATTTGGGTTTGGATATTATAATGAATCCAACAGCATTGAAAATTTAAGAAATGAAGCGCGATTTTATATTGGATTTCCAACCATGAACCCATTTCATTAATCAATTTATAAATATACTATATAGTTTGCGAGTCCATTTTCTGAGTTAGCTAGAAGATTTTTAAAATCCTAGCTAGAATTTCTTCGAGAAGGATATAAAAGATGATTTCAATTTTTTGTAACTGCAACATTGTGAAGATCTTGAGCTAGTTAATCTTTTGAAGCAACAACAAGCGATATACAAATCTTCCATTTAATTTCATCAAAAGTATTGATTTTTTTTAGAAAACTTTGTGAATAACAAGAATTTCTTATACTTTGTTTTATGTGTAATGATTTTTTTTAAAAAATTTAGCTTGCACTTTAATAGATCTTTCATGGTACTTTGGTAAAGAATCATCTTTACCTTAGCTAGGGTAACGATCGAGACTCAATTTATAGTCAGGTAATACTACATGCTAGAAAAAAGCATTAGTTAGAGTTATAATTAATAGTTGAATTAATTGTTTTGAAGAAAACTAATCATTGTATAATTTTGACAAAAATATGGAGTCGATTCCATAAATATAGCTTTATGATTAGCAATAAAGGATCGCTTAGTAAAAAAGGGTTATTAATTCATGCAGAAGTCAAGTAATATACAAAAATAAAAGAAATGCATATCCACTATGTTATAATTGGAGTATAAAGTTTATATGTTAATCTTCAGTCCTTATGTAAAGTTAGTTGCATGATGTTAGTCACTTCCTTTGTTGTCAATCCGACGAACTTACAACTTAAGATATACATAATCCTTTTGAAAGCCATTGTTAGGTCTAGCAGACCTTTAAATTGAACTGCTTTGATAGTAGTTAAGCCTTTATGTATTTTTAAGCAAACATGATTTTATTATAATTAAAATTGGAATAAAATCTTGGATTAAGTTTAGGCGCCAAAATTAGGCTCCAAATTCAAAACTAATTTTAGGCGCTAAACAAAATATTGAGTGAAGCAGCAAAACATGGAGAAGCGTGCTTTTGGAAAATACCCATCTACACACCTCATGGACTTCTTCTCTCTGTGCTAGACTCCTTACAAAATATTACTCCACCAAATTCATCTTTGACAAATCATTCAATTTGAGAAGACGAGGAGACCAACTTCTGCATTTCGAATCAACAATATCGAGAAGAAAAATGACTTCAAGTTTCTCAAGAACAATAAACCATGAGATTCATTATGAATGAGAGAAACGAACAGGATGAAGAACGACATCCTTAAACTGGCCATCTCCAAAAGTGGGAAAGCAAAGCACATGAAACAGACCATGCCAAGGTAATTCACAAACCTGTAACTTTATCGAGATTTGCATGCTAACTCTAAATTTAGTCAGGAAAATTCCTGCTAACAAAGCATTTTTAAATGTTTAGAGAGCAACCAATATTGAATCTATATCAATCAGTATCATGATTAATATAGCCAAGCCCCAAAATATCTAATAGATCAATGGCTGATAGATAATTAAATGCTTGGAATTGGGAAAAACTTTATTTTTTCTTACATCTCATAGTCCATTTAGCAAGCGAATCACCTGCGTGCTTTCGGACTCTGGAGATATGCTTGATTATCATGGATGTTATTGGTTTCATACAAATTTTAAGAAAAGGGTTAAGATGCCACATATATTTTCCATTGGCAAGAAGATTAACAAGCATTAAAGAATCAGTTTTGATGTTGACATTAACTCATCTGTTATTCTTGCAGATTAGAAGACCATATAACAAGGTTTTTGATTCAGCCATGAGAGAATATAGTTTACCGTACATGTTGCTTGATCCGTGAATGATCTCTCTCATGTTATTTCTGATTATAACTGCACCGCTGGATTTACCATTTCTGAGACATGAAGCATCAATATTCATCTTGAGTATGCTAGGGAGAGTCACTATCCATTTGAGGTATAACGACTTTTTCTTCCTGTTCATAACTGAGAAACATCATATTTCAGACCCAGCACTAGTAGCGTTAGACCAATGCTTTAGTTTAAGAATGTTAAAGTTGTCTAAACCATTAAATATATGTTTAACATGATTGATAGATGACCGGGAAGAGCAGGGAGCCCTTTAAACTTAGCTCTGTTACGATTCTGCAAAATTACCCAACAAATGGTAGGAGGAATGGCATGCGCAATATGAGCATCCTTATCTTAAAATTATAACCAATTACTAATAATGTGAGCGATAGTCATGAATCTCTCAATTTTGACTTTGAATAAGTCTGTAAAATGCTTCCAAATATTTGAAGCATAGCTTCACGCAATGAACAAATGATTAACATCTTCATAATGATTACAAAATTAACATTTTGATGCAATATTTAAATGTTTTTTTGTAAGAATGAGTCTATAGGAATGTAATTCTGAATGATTTTCCATAAAAATAATGAAAAGTTCATAGGGGTAATTGTATTCCACATTTTCTTGAACAGACTTGATTAATGATGATGGTGTCTAATATGGTTCCATGTATATTTGGTGTTGAACTTGAGATTATGTGAGATTTTCTAGATCATGATATCTTTTTTATTGTTTTTTATGCTCGTTTCTTTGATGAGATTTATGTTGTTAGTAGAGAGGGAACTTTGAAGTCTGTTGGTGTTAGGTTTGGGCTTGGTTCGTTTACCTCGAATTTATTTGTATTATATCATGTTTTTTTGTCTATAGATGAGGTGTAGTATAAAAAATCACTTATTAACAAAACCAATTCGATGGTAAAGAAATTTTGTGTGTTAACCTCACTCTTTAGACTGAGTTAAACATATATCGAGAGTTTCATTGACTTAGTGTTGAAGGTTTTTTGGTTGGGGTAATTATCTAGGATTTTTGTTCGAGTTGACTACTTAAGAAGATATATTTATTGTCGAGGTTTTTAAATCATATTAAAACACAATCATCAAGCTCTAAGTTCAAGTGAAGTTCAACCATAAAATCGTTTTTTCTCGAGATGCAAAGATTAAAACGTATGAGGTTGGCCTTAATGGATATGAAGTAGTACGTTTATGAGTGTATTTTTTTTCTTTACGAGATGATGAAGCACAAATGTTTATCCTTCTCTAATCAAACGAAATATTGTAAGCTTGATGAGTTTTTTTTATCATAGTAAGATCGAGCATGCCACATCAACAATTCTCGTAAGTTTGTAGAATCAAGGGGCACGGGAGTTTAAAATGTAAATAAGGCTTGGTTTGGTGGGTATATTCAACTAAATTGGTGCCATATGGATAAATATTAGGCTCTTATAATGTGGCTAATTGAACTGTCAGATTCACACGGTCCTATAATGGTATCACATACACGACTAGGGATGATAATCGTGTCAAGTTACAGCAGATTCATGTTGTCTCGTCATGGTATCATAGTTAAACTACCGTCACAAAAACAGTAGAAATATGCAGATTTAGACACAATTTGTTGTCTCGTCCCAACATGGGAACGATAAAACACACAAGGATTATTTTCATGTTACGAGCACATGAACAAAAGAATCACGGTTATAACTTTTTCAGAGAAATTATCATCTCTAATTGAATTACTAGTAGTACCATTCCTAAATTGACCAATATTATTTTGATTATGACTATTGGACCTTGCGACATGTTCATCCAAATGAGCTAGTGTTTTTTTTGTTATTTATATTTATATAAAAATAAGGAGAAAAGTAACGAGATTTATAAAGTAAAATTAAATAGCAAGTTTAAATTAAAGTCTTTTTATTATAAAGGAAGAAAAAAACATGAAAAACTTCAGAGAGTAAAAATTATAAAGTTTATAAAAAAAATAAAAATGAGAAAAATAAGATTATTTAAAGAAAAGGTTAATAAATCACAACATTTATATTTTTAGTCAACACTTTAGATTATTTTCTAGATTAAATGCTAGGATGAAAAGAAATTTATGTGCTAATATGGAAATATTTCAACATTTAAAACACATGGAAAAAAATAAGTTCAACATGCAATAGCTGTGAGAAAATAATAAAATCGTTAAATACCTCAAACATGTGTCAAGTATATCTTTATTCTCTCAGAAAGCATGCAAACCATTTTCTTCAACACTTAGTCTTTTTCACCTTTACAAAGTACTAAACTTATAGTCAGACATAAAATTTAAAGAAACAATCCAAAAACAATTTTTATGTATAAGAGAAAGTCTTATATAGAACGAAACATGAAGTTTTGAATTACATGGTCAATAACTGAAGATCATATATTAGCCATTCCTTTATACTTTGAAAGTACTACATGGCTACTCTTAGGCATCCACAAGTAAACCAAAACAGTTTTTTCAGAGCAAATCCCTCTCTAACTTTGTATGTTAAACTGAATATAGTCCTTATGTACGAGATAACCAACTAGTAGTAAACAAAAATCAAATGAAATACTATTCTTAGTTATACTATTTTATCTTTGGATTTTTTTCTCAAATAAGGTTTCAACAAATGTAGAATCTTTTAAATAGATAAGTATAATACCAACAAATGTTGGGAATATGGGGTTCCGGTCCGCATATTTGACCTCCATATATAAGTAAGAACACAACCGATCTCAACACTAGTATGATATTGTCCGCTTTGGCACCCGAAAGCCCTCACAGCTTTGCATTTGGTCCACTACCAAAAGGCCTCATACTAGTTGAGGTATGTTCTTACTTATATACCAATGATCTTTCCCATGTTTAACCGATGTGGGATGTGGGACTTTGGTCGCCACCCTAACAAATCCTCCTCTCGAACAAAGTACCACTTAGCCTCCTCTCAATTGACTTTCATCCGCCCACTCTAATCAGGTTGGAAGACTACCTGACCATAGAGGCACTACGGATGTTACTGCTCACCTCCTCTTAGACCACACTGTCTTGTTCCTTAGCGCCACTCCAATCAAGCCACACTGCTTGATGAGCCACGGGCACTCCGAACTAGGATCTCTAGAGCAGATCACCTTGATTATGGCTACTGGTTCATCATGTTCGACCTCCGAGAATTTCACACCATCGCATTTCGTCTGGGCCTGACGCTCTGATACCACGTGTTGGGAATATGAGGTTCCGGTCCGCATATTTCACCTCCGTATATAAGTAAGAACACAACCGATCTCAACACTAGTATGATATTGTCCGCTTTGGCACCCGAAGGCCCTCACGGCTTTGTATTTGGTCCACTACCAAAAGGCCTCATACTAGTTGAGGTATGTTCTTACTTATATACCAATGATCTTTCCCATGTTTAACCGATGTGGGATGTGGGACTTTGGTCGCCACCCTAACAATTCTTAGTTATACTATTTTATCTTTGGATTTTGTTTTCTCAAATAAGGTTTCAACAAATGTAGAATTTCTAAATAGATAAGTATAATACCAACATACCTCGAGTCTCTTGTGAGTCTAACCATAATGGGCTCAATAGTTCGGCTTGGTAAACTATTAGTTGGGCAATGACATTCAGTTCCAAGACTGCAAGATAATCAAGCTTCAATAAAATCACAAATAATAAAAGTAATAAAATCTTTAATCAAAGAAGAATACTTAAAAGTTATAGTTCTCAGTAGATGCTCTCGCAATGGCTACAGGGGACTACTAATGATGGTAAGAATTATATAAAACTAAAGTTCATCTTAATATGTTAATTTTAATTTATAGATTTCGGTTATAAACTAAGATTTTAAGTTTAAAACCACAAAACTTATGTTGTAACATCAAAAGACTTGAGTCAAAAGCCTAAAAAGGCTTATGGCCCAAGTATGTTCGTAAATATATAAATATTCCCATTTAAGGAACCACTTAATTCTTTTTGCAATCAATTTCTCCACTTGACTATCTATGTTTTTTCTTTTAGAAATTCAAACTCAACGTATATTCATTTATAACAAACTTCACACTTATTATCTAACAACCATAACAACCTTCATGTTTATTGCGCAACAACTTTCAGCCTCTTGCACATCTATGTAAGACTCTACTAGTATCGCCCAAGTTACAGTCAGTCTCCATGAAATCTTGTTTTTGTAGCATATTTGCCCTCTAAACTTTTAATTTTAATCAAATAATACTCAAACTCGTCATTAATAAAATTTTGTTTCCATAGAACGTATGTTTTAAATATTGAAATTCAATATTAATAAATAATCATATGATTTAATATATATGACTTTAAGTTATATCCTAAGATTTATGATAAAAACTATTCACATCTTTCAAAAGATAAAAGTTCAAGAATTAAGGGAAATCAATACATAAAACAGTTTGTTTAGTTATTTAACAAATTTATTCAGATGATAAATATTTTAAACATATAGAAGACTTATATCATCATCAACTAGTAAAGCAACAAATTTAGAATCTACAAAACCTATGGTTTCTTCCTGTAAATATTTAATTTGACAATTTAAAAAGACTTATTAATTCAAAAAATGGTATGAGAGCCTATCTTATAAATATTAGTTTTAAGTCTACGATTCTAAATTTTAAATTTAAAGCATGTTGAAGTTTTAATTTAGTATGTCGCATTAACAGTTGATTTGGTTGATAATTTTATGCTTTAAAGATAAAAATGCATGAAATAACTTTTTTCCCTCATTAAAATGCATGTTGAATTTTGTGCTTCAAAAGTATAAACTATATCATAAAATATTTTGTGCTCCAATGATGGTTCTTTGGTGGTTCATCGATATCGTTTCCTCAACAAAAGAACTAGCATTGATACGCCATTAAAAACTGCAAGTCATTATATTGGTTGGGACAAAAAAAACCCTTACTGGATGAAATAACCAATTTTTTTAACACCCTTTCACCACGAAAATAGTTTTTGGTGTTACAGTGAAATAAGGAATTACCACAACAACGACTTACATTATCCATAATTTTCATGACAAAGGAAATAATATCGGGATACGTAGGTCCACTTGCCGCAACAACATTATATTCTTGAATTTGGGTCTAATTTTTATTGTATAAATTTTGGATGAACTATAATATGCTTGGATCTTGAGTTTATTTTAGTTGTTTGATATTTTTTTCAATATAGTTAGGATGCTTTAAGTTTCCAAAATTTGGGTAGATGATAAAAAATTCAATATATTACCACAGTAATAATCTTTATTGGTCACTTCTTTTATTTTAGAGCTTAATCAAGTCTATGTTTAATAATATTGTGTATATTAGTAAGCCAAATGAAGGTTAATGTTTGACATAAACAATCATGAACCTAAGATTGATATATGTGAATGAGTCACTCACTATGTATTAAACTATAAAAATTAGCCATAAAAATGTTTTTTAATTAAGTGGATTAAGTATGACCATTATTATTTTTTCTTAAACTTATACACTTATAAATAAGTATATTTTACCAAAAAAATGATACCAATCTTGTAAGAGTTTGTTTTATTTATGCTTGATTTTGTTAAATATTTATTTTAGATTATACCTCGATAGTGATATTGTTAGGGTGGCGACCAAAGTCCCACATCCCACATCGGTTAAACATGGGAAAGATCAGTGGTATATAAGTAAGAATATACCTCAACTAGGCTGAGGCCTTTTGGTAGTAGACCAAATGCAAAGCCGTGAGGGCCTTCGGGTGCCTTCTGTTACCGCCATGTACTTTACACGTGGTATCAGAGCGTCAGGCCCAGACGGAACGCGATGGTGGTGAAATTCTCGGAGGTCGAACATGATGAACCAGTAGCCATATGATCAAGGTGATCTGCTCTAGAGATCCTAGTTCGGAGTGCTCGTGGCTCATCAAGCAGTGTGGCTTGATTGGAGTGGCGCTAAGGAACAAGACATTGTGGTCTAAGAGGAGGTGAGCAGTAACATCCGTAGTGCCTCTAAGGTCAGGTAGTCTCCAACCTGATTAGAGTGGGCGGATGAAAGTCAATTGAGAGGAGGCTAAGTGGTACTTTGTTCGAGAGGAGGATTTGTTAGGGTGACGACCAAAGTCCCACATCCCACATCGGTTAAACATGGGAAAGATCATTGGTATATAAGTAAGAATATACCTCAACTAGGCTGAGGCCTTTTGGTAGTGGACCAAATGCAAAGCCGTGAGGGCCTTCGGGTGCCAAAGCGGACAATATCATACTAGTGTTGATCGGTTGTGTTCTTACTTATATACGGAGGAGGAATATGCGGACCAAACCCCTAATTCACAACACCCATATTCCCAACAGATATTTATGTATTATGTATTATTTAGTGTTGTTTATTTAGCTAATGTAGGTGTCGATAACCCAAATATAAAAAATCTCCCATAATTGAAGAGATATATTTTAAGAAATGTAAATTGGATATTTTATTGTTTAATGTATCATATAAGGCCGATTGAGTTTTATGAGTCATAAAGAAAAAATAATTTGAGACATGTGAAAAGTATAACCGATTTAGTTTTACAAATCATTAAACAAAGAATAATCTTAAAAATTTCATGGTGAAGTTCCACATAAGTTCACAAATGCAGAATTTTGTGTTAAAAAGAAAGATAAACCAAATGATAAATTTGATATTATGATATTGTTTATCAATCTAGTCTCTATGAAGTATCATTGCAAAAAGACTATAACACAACACATCATGAAATGTAAAATATTACTTAAAAAACGAAAGCGCTAAAGTTTGACATTATGAGGTTGTAATTATAAGATTTGCATTTCTTTCGAGTTCCATTTTAACAATTTTAAGATGTTTTATAACTGTCAGCATGTAATCTTAATGAACTTATTTTTCAAGATGCACAAGTATATGGTAAGTTTAATTTAAACATACTGAAACACATAAGGCGGATGGTCACAAATATTTGGTTCAAGTATAAAAAACATAATGGTTCGTATGGTAAAAGTCGTTGTTTTCATTGTAAAAATTGAGACATTTAATAAAAGTGTGAAATGTAACAAGCTTACATGAAAACTAAAGAAAACTTCACATTATGGTTTATGCTGAGACCAATTTAATTTCACTTCTTAAAAATAGAACGTGTGTTTATACAATCACAACCACCAATTTTTTTTTATCTTTTGTAAGACACGATAAGAATTAGAAACCTTAAAATAGTGAAATGTCTATTTATAAAGTAGAGGGAAAATTGTATTTGGTTCCACTTCTTTGTGATTTTAGCTTATTAGATTCTAATTTGAATTATTTTTATTTTAAAGGCTTTTAATATGTACCTTCTTTCGGAAGGAATATTATTTATTTTCTTATTGAGAATGGTTATATACGTCTTCATCACATAGTAATTTTGTTGGATTTTGAAGGATAATAACGAATGATAATTTGTATTTATTAAAAATCACAAAGAAGTCATGAACATAAATAATCTAGTAAACTAAATCTTAAGGATGTAAATTTGGTAAAACTTTGGCATAATTGATTAGGTCATATTTCTAGAAGAATTGAAAATTGTATTGCTGAAATCTTATTGAGTTCCTTAGATTATTCAGGTTTTGTCATTTAACTCGAATGCATAAAGAGAAAATAAAAGAATAAAAAAAATTAGATGTATACATTAAAAAAGGCTTAGATTTGATACTTACGCATATATATGGGTCGTTTCTTGTAGCATCATAGAACGGTCAACGATATTTCCACCGTTCATAAATTATTTTTTACGTTATATATACTTATATCCTATTGGTGAGAAATCAGAGTTCATTGATAAGTTCAAGGCCTATTAATTAAGGTAAAAAACAGATTGGTAAAATCATTAAGTCCATCATATATGATAATAATGGTGAATGATACTAGAGATATAGCGGTTCAGATGAACATCGTTACAAACCGTTTTTTTTTCGGAGGGAACCCGCAGCCGCTACTCAGAGTGCAATGAGTGCGCACATGGTAAACCCTCAGTCTGACGCAATAGCATGCAAACCAACGCAAGAAGGTAAACCACATAAGGTGACAGGCTCAGCCGAGAAAACGTATGTAGAGGGACTCGAACTCATGATCTTTGCTCACAAGCATGCCTTACTCAACCAACTCGGCTACCCCTTGGGGGCTCGTTACAGACCGTTTGTAAAGTATTTAGATGGGTGCAGAATAATTTCTTAGTATACAATGTCAGATTCACCTAGCATAAATAATATATCGGATAAACAAATCTTATGTTAAATGATATGTTTAGAAGTATTATTAATCATTTGACTTGACTTGTATCACTTTACGAAGAGTAAATAAAATATGTGGGTTATCTTCTGAATAAAGTTCTAACATAAGAAACTTTACAAACATCTTATGAGATTTATACTGGGCTTTAAATCTAGTGTAAAGCATTTTCATGTTCGATGATGTCCAACTGAAACAAAATATTATATGCCAAACAAAAATTAATTGAAATCTAAAACAGTTTATTAAAGGTATTGAACTTTTATGATCATTCCAATAAGAACATTTTTTAGACAGGAGAAAAACAAAATTATTTTAGAAAATATGTGTTTACGGGGAATAATTCATTAAGAAAGGTTCATTTTGGAGGAATAATATATAGATATTCATATTGGTTTTAATGATAATGCTCAGATATCAGATGATTTGATGTAAATGTCAGTCATTTTTAAACATAGATAAACTCGAGATGAAAATATCCTTCTTATATACACTTTTTATAATTAATAACATGGAGTGGTTCAGTTCAACCTAAAATAAATTTGTTCAAGAATAACAAACTCTACATATTCAAGAAGTACAAAATAAAGTAATTGTACGTTTCCCTGTCTAGGAGAGAAAAGTAAGCACTATATATTTGGATTATATAATATATATTCAAGAACATGATTTTTTGATGGGATGACGAAAAATAATCCCTTAATTTTTTTAAAAATCGTGAAAAGTTCTATCTCTCAGTTATATATAAATGTAAAAACAAAAAGTTTAAATTGATGCATGATAACGCAGTTTAAAAGCTTATTTTATAACAAAGGAAATATTGTGATTGGTTGTAAATGGTTTTAAAATCGCACAAGTTTATAAGGATAACGTACACATACATAAAACAAAACTTGTGACATAATATTTTACTTAACGTGAGAGGATTAACTTTACATGAATATTCTTTATAGTTTTATCGAAATATTAATTTTAAACAATCATGTCACTGATTACGTAAATATTCTCTTTAGTTTTATCGAAGATTCGTTTTTTAACAATCGTGTCATTATTGATATAAAGTCAATGGTATACAGACTTATACAAATTAATTTATAGACTCAAATAAGGTTCTCATTAGTGGTACCATAATTTAATTGAAGTTATTATCACATTTGGTTTCGAGACAAATTCAGTGAAAGGTTATGTGTATTAGAAATTTAGTAGAAGTAAGTTCATACTTTTAATATTATATGTCGATATTATATTATTATCCATAAACGATATTGATTTTATTTATAATATCAGTATGTTTATTTCTATTTTTTTATATGCAAGATCTTAATAATATGACTTTTGTGTTAAAAATCCACGTCCACCAGGATTGGTCCTATGAAATTTTTGTTTTATCACGAAATACATATGAAATAACATAACATTTAAAAAACCAATATAGCAAAAAAAAGTTTAGTCTCAAGAAGTGTTTGTAGACAAAACTAAAGATAAAGCAAATACACAATGTGATGGAACATACAAAAGTATTCAAAAGAGTTTTATATTTTTAATAACAAACATAATATCATATGTTGATATATATGAAGTCCGATAAACCAAAAATTACAAGATACTCTATTTTTGATTTTGAATCATGAAAAAAATAGAAAGATCCTTTAATTATATAATTGATGAGAGAATAATTGTCGAAAGAATATATTTGGGATCTAGGACCTGATATGACTAGAGAGAGAAAGTGTAGAGAGATAAAGTAGAATCTGAGAAAGTTATATTCAATACCCTTTTTTGGGCAAGTGGGTCACCCTTTTATAGTAATATAAGGTGGACCCGTTTAACCTATTAGTGGGCCGTTCATTGCATATCAATGAAGCCCTTCTTACTATTACATTGTTGTAAATTGGTCCTCGAAGGACTTTAAATACCCGATTAATCCCATCAACTATTATTTACTGCATTTTTACCCCTATCGCTTGGATCGGCGAATTCCGCCCTCATCAGTAGCCCCCCAGTCTTCGGGAACTTTCAGGAGCGGAGACTTATGAAAAAGCTATCGCCGATCGTCCGACCTCATCTCAGAATTCAGATCCTGTTGGCTTCTACTTCCCGATGCTCGGGGTTACTTCCTCGGACATCTTCCCGCGCCTCGTCTTCTTGTTTTGTGGGCTTCTAATCCTAAGCTTCTCTTGATGGGCCCGGCCCTTCTGTCTGAGCCTGGCCGCGACGGCCCACTTCTTTGCTGTGTTGTGGCGAGTGCTTACGTCAGGTTCCGTCAGAGCCAGGTCGACACGTGTCATGAGCTAATAGGTCATCCTCCTGCCAGGCTAACCCCTAGAGAGACTCTTTGTCTTCCCGCTGTGTTTCCGTCGATTGGTATCCCCCGATCTGTCAAACCTCCCTATAAATACCCCAAAGCCCTTAGTGTCTCTCAGAGGCTTTTTAGAGAGAGAAAACGCTGTCCGCACATTTCTTAGAGAGAGAGAGAGCTCGCCCGACCCGTCCTTGTTCTGGTTCTTGTTGTATGAAACCCGGACGCTCACAGAAAAAACCAACCAAGAAAAAAGGATCTGAGTGGAGCTTCGAACAGTGGTCTAGTATTGGTGATAGGGCAGAGGAATACCGACGCGCTGGTCTGATCTGGGGGTCCAACTCCAAACCTTTTGTTCCCGCTCCACCTCCTCACGATCCTGTTCTCGCCACCCCGGTTCCCGCAGAAGTTTTCCTTGCTTCTGATCTTCACGCTTCTCCAACTCCCGAAGCTAGTCTATCACCAGAGCCCATCGTCCTTTCCTCTAGCAACAGTTCTTCTCATTCCCCGGTAGTCTGTCCGAAAAATCCGACCCAATTTTCCACCAACTCGCTTGTACCCCGACGTGCCCGTAAATCCACCTTTTTGACTATGGGAGAAGACGAACTGCCCAAATACTCGGAAGGAGGTAATAGTCCCGAAATGGTTCAACTTACGCCCTCGATTAGAGGGATTCAGACCGGTATTAACACTGCGGTCACTTTTTTAGGTCTGCCAAAAATGCAGCTAACACCTGAGCAAATGGAGGCGGCTCATAGGGCCATGGCTCGCGGCGTCCCCGATGCTTCTTCTTCCCGGGTTCGGCCGTCCGACCCAAACGCCGCTGCTGATGCTTCTTCTGGGATCCGGCCGTCTGAAATAGACGCTGCTGCTGACCGTTGCTCCAACCCAGTTCCGACCCACGAAGCTGGAGAGCCGGAAATCGATGTTGCTCCCGCGGGAGTTTGTGTTGCCGCAGCTGGCCACGCGGCTAATAACCAGGATGATCCCTGGCCCGAGGCGGTTGAAGCTGTTATTTCGACCAAGTACTTCGATTGGCTTCTGACCAGGGACGTGGTTTCTCTCTTCGAAGGGAAGTACCTCTACTTCCCTGAGTCCGATCATAGTGAGATGCTGATCCGCTGGGGAATCCCTGAGTGTGTCACCGTTCGATTCCCGACCCCGGGGGAGACACCCGTTCACGTCAGACCCAGAGAGATCGTGGTGTTCACTGAATTGTTCAACTGGGGTCTGCGCATTCCATTGGACCCCGAGATTGCGCTCTACTTCCGCACCCTTCAAATCTGTCCGTCGCAGCTGACGCCCAATGCGTGGTACACCCTGATGTCCTGCATCATGGCTTCCCGCCTCTCTGGTCGAGCTATGCCGATGGAGGAGTATATCGCCATGTCGGGTCTGTCGAAATCCCCGAAGTCACCGTTCTTCTATTCCTCTCTTGGCAATAAATGGAAAATTGTCAATGACTTTTTAGAGGGGGACAAGGGGTGGAAGCACCGGTTTGTATTCTTGAGCGGGTGCTGGGAGAACGGGCGTCCATACACTAAGGAGAACCCGAGGCAACTGCTGCGGACCTGGGTCCATGATGGTACTGCCCATTTTTTTTTTTTTTTTTTTTATTGGCGCAGTGTCAAAGGACTGGCTGCAGGGGGTGAAGAAGGACCATTCGACAGCCGCGGAAGACACGTTCGAGGTGCTAAAAAATTATGCCCGCAGGAATTGGGGTCGGGGCATGCACCGCGCTTTCATGGATAAGAACTTGTTTATGAGCAACCTTTGGCGGTGCTCATCCGAGGCTCTTTCTATCGAACAGCTGCGGACGCCTCCCAGTTTAGACGAAGTGATGGCCCACACCGGTCGTCCCGGGTACATACTGTACCTTCCCAAGCGCAATAAGGCGCCCAGCAAACGCCCAAAGTCAGATGACGAAGGGGGGGAACCGGATGCTAGAACCGAGGCAGAGTGTGACCCGACCAGGACGGCGGCGCCGGATGCGGAACGTCCAGAGGCGAGCCAAAATCCGACGGTGGTGCAGAAGAGGAAGACCCGTGCAGAGCCGGGGGGTTCTAAACCAAAGAAGGCCCGAGCTGTGGAAAAGGATCGGGCGACAATCCGTCCTGAGGTGGTTGCGCCAAGGCCTGTCCTCTTGGATCACGTTGAAGGCGGGGATCACGCCGCAGTCGACGTTATCTCTATCCCGGACGTCACTGAGACCCCGGAGGCTGCAGATCCCGGTGCTTCGTCGGCGAGCGGCCCCAAATTCCCGGTGCTGACGACGATGGGCAGCCCACACCCTTTTCCGCTTCGGGGAACGGATGGACTGGCGTTGTCGCTTTACAAATTGCTGGTACCGGCGGCCTTGAAAGAGCGCCGGGCTAGGGAGCTTAGCAAAAAGTTATCCGCAGCGGAGGCAAAGATTTCCAGTCTCACCGCGCAGGTGAAGACGGCAGAAGAGGCTCTGGTGACGGCGGAAGGTCGGATCGCTGAGGCTGAAAGACTGGCTACCGAAGCTAAGACAGCTACGGAAGCAGCAAAACAGGCGATGGAGTCGGCGCAGAAAACCGCGGAGGGTGCGGTGAGCGCGTCGGAGGCGGCGAGGAAAGCCGCGGAAGACCGCGCCTCAGCTCTGGCCTTGGAGGTTCAAAAGTCAAAGTCCTCGAACGTTGCCTTCCTCGATCGGTGTAGACGATGGGCGGACAAAGAAGCCGCAGATGCTAAAGCCGCGTACGTCCTGTCTCTGCACAATCGGTACCCGGACCTTTGCCTCGGATCGCTATGGCTGGACGTACCCGAAAAAGATCGTCCCGATGGGATTGTAGTGGAGGAGTCCGATGATGCCGACGATGAGGAGGACAACGATGATGCGGACGAAGATGAGGACCAGTGACAGTTCTTCCGTCGGTTTTTTTTTTTTAGATTTCTGTTTTGTATTTTGTGTTGCACCACTTGAACTTGTGTTTTCTGTAATTACTTTGGGGGTCATGGGGCCCCCTGTGACGTTATTATACTTAATTTGCTTAATGAACCGTTTTTCTCTTCATAATTTTTCGTTGGAAAAATCAAAATGTGGATCGGTAGAAACCGAAAAACCCTTTTAAGGTTCTGGAGATCGACTTATCATCGAATTTTTTTCCAAAAGGTCGGAAAAATCAAAATGTGGATCGGTAGAAACCGAAAAACCCTTTTAAGGTTCTGCAGATCGACTTATCATCGAAATTTTTTCCAAAAGGTCGGAAAAATCAAAATGTGGATCGGTAGAAACCGAAAAACCCTTTTAAGGTTCTGGAGATCGACTTATCATCGAAATTTTTTCCAAAAGGTCGGAAAAATCAAAATGTGGATCGGTAGAAACCGAAAAACCCTTTTAAGGTTCTGCAGATCGACTTATCATCGAAATTTTTTCCAAAAGGTCGGAAAAATCAAAATGTGGATCGGTAGAAACCGAAAAACCCTTTAAGGTTCTAAAGATTGACTTCAATAGAAATGATGATGCCCAGCTCGTCAACTGTCCAAAATCCTAAAGAGTTGATTTTGTTTTAAAAGGGCAGAAAGTTTTTTGATTATCAATAATTCGGGTCGGGTTGTGATCGGTGCCTCATTAAAACCTCCTCGCGCCACCAAGGTAGGAAAGAGTGCACCCCCGATCATTACAAACTTAGGCTAAAAACAAAAGTAAAGCGAAATACATCATAAATTACAGACTATTCTAGATATAACTTCAAATGCTCGATATTCCACGGTAGCCTTAGGAGTTGTCCGAGCCGGTTCTGAAGGCGGTATGTCCCGCTCTTGATTTTCTCGACTACTTCATAGGGTCCCTCCCAGTTTGGTGCGAGTTTCCCGAGGCTCAGAAACACCCGTCGCAGAACCTTATCACCAACCTTAAACTCCCGACGACGGACCTTGGTGGCATACCGGCTTCTCATCAAAGTCTGGTAGTGTAAAGAGTTTAATTGGGCACGGTGGCGCTTCTCGTCGATAAGATCGAGCTCTAGCCGTCGGTTGACATCATTCGTCTCTGCCTGATAAGTTCCGACCCTGAAAGAGGGAAAAATGGACTCCGCAGGGGTGACCGCGTCCATGCCATAAACCAAGGCAAAAGGTGATTCCTGGGTTGTCGTGCGGGGGGTTGTTCGGTAAGCCCACAATACTTCCTGCAGGTAGTCGGGCCATTTGCCGGCTTTTCCCTCAAGATTCTTTTTGAGGCCATCCAGAATGGTTCGATTGGTGACCTCGACCTGGCCGTTTGCTTGTGGGTGGAAAGGAGCAGAGAAACATTGTCGGATATTATGCGAGGTGCAGAACGCCTTCATTTCCGCACTATCAAACTATGGTCCGTTGTCCATCGTTAACCGCTGCAGCACTCCAAATCTGCAACAAATGTTCGCCCAGATGAATTTGATAATATCCTTGGTTTTTGTGGCAGACAGGGGCTCAGCTTCGATCCATTTTGAGAAATAATCGACCGCAACGACGATCGTTTGCCTTCCTCCCGATGCCATGGGTAATGGTCCGACGAGGTCGATTCCCCATCGGTCGAAGGGCAGCCCTTCGGTTATGGATTCTAGATGAGTTGCGGGAATGTTGATCGCGTTCCCAAACCTTTGACACGTATCACAAGTTTTCACTATGAGTTTTGCATCTGTCGTTACGGTCGGCCAATAGAAACCTGCGAGAAAAATTCTTCTAATCAAAGCCTTGTATCCGCAGTGCGCCGCGCCCTCCCCATCGTGTAGTTCAGACAGAATTATTTGGGATTCATTGTAGCCTAAACATCGAAGGAGAGGTCGGCTAAAGGACTTCTTGTACAGAACATCCCCCAAAAGAACGTATCCCCGTGCCTTGTTGCGTAGCTTTCGTGCCGAGGCGGTACCGTCGGGGAGCCGACCTTCAGCTAAAAACGCGATGATATCCCGCCGCCAGTCTGAATTTGCCACTGAAGAGACCTGGCATGCTATTTCGGGTCGGTTATCCAGCTCATGTCGTTTTATAATGGATGGACTTTCCTGCTCTATTACCCAAGGATAGCTGGTAGAGCAAGACACAGTCGCCAGAGAGTCTGCTATCATGTTTTCGCTTCGGGGGACGTGCTCGTATGTGATTTTGTCAAAGGAGGCAGCCAGAATTCTCAAGGTTGCTAAGTACTGCACTAGGTGTTCTTTCCGAGCCTCCGCACTCCCCGTGGCCTGGTTTATTAAAAGTTGGGAGTCGCTTACGAGGCGTACTTGTTTTGCCCCGCACACTTGTGCCAACCGTAATCCTGCCAAAGCTGCTTCGTATTCAGCCTCATTGTTCGACGTGTGAAAGCCAAAACGGATGGCCTGAAACATGCTCAATCCCGAAGGGGTGATAATTTGTACTCCCCCCCCCCCCCCCCCCCCACAACCACTAACGTTGGATCCTCCATCGGTGCGGATGGTCCATTCGCCCCCTGTTACCTCTGGTGAAGATGTTTCCTGTTCCGGCCGCTCGGAGTGAAATTCGACCAAAAAATCGGCCAAGGCCTGGCCCTTGATCGCTGTTCGGGGCTCAAATTCGATGTCGAAATCCCCTAACTCCACTGACCACTTGGCTATTCTCCCGGACATGTCTGGTCGTTGAAAAACGTATTTTAGTGGAAAGGATGTGCGGACGACAATGCAGTGAGCTTGGAAGTACGGGCGCATCTTCCTCGCGGCCGTTACCAGAGCCAACGCCATTTTTTCCAGTTTCAAATACCGGGTTTCGGCATCAAGCAGACTTTTACTTACATAGTACACTGCTGTCGGAGCCGGCCCTGATTCGCTGATCAGAGCGGCACTGACCGCATAATCTGTAACCGCGACGTAAAGGAACAGGGTTTCGCCCGCAGCGGGTTTGGTTAGGCGGTTCGGGGTCGAAAGGTACTCCTTGATCCCCAAAAATGCCTGGTCACACTCATTGGTCCAAACGAAATTTCTCACCTGTCGCAGGACCTGAAAAAACGGAGCGCATTTATCAGATGAGCGGGAGATGAATCGATTTAGCGCGGCCAATCGCCCAGTCAATATCTGCACTTCTTTTATACTCCGAGGGGGAGTCATGTCGGCTAGGGCTCGGAGTTGGATAGGGTCGGCTTCGATGCCCTTCTCGCTGACGAGGAATCCTAAAAACTTCCCTGATCGGACGCCAAAAGAGCACTTCTCCGGGTTCAGCTTAAGGTTTACCCTTCGTAAGTTATCAAAAGCCTCTCCGAGGTCAGCAAGGTGGGCCTCATCAGTCCCACTTTTAACCAACATATCGTCAATGTAGACCTCCATGTTTCTCCCGATTTGATCCTCGAAGGTTCGGTTAACCAGTCTCTGGTATGTCGCGCCCGCATTCTTTAGTCCGAAGGGCATCACTTTGTAGCAGTATAGCCCTCGAGCGGTGATGAAGGTGGTATTCTCCTGGTCCGCGGGGTGTAGCTTAATTTGATTGTAACCGGCATAGGCGTCCATAAAAGACAGTAGTTTGTTACCCGATGTCGAGTCCACCAATTGATCGATCCTTGGCATCAGGAAAGGATCCTTTGGGCACGCCCGATTGAGGTCGGTAAAATCTACACACATCCTCCATTTCCCACTTTTCTTCTTAACAAGAACGGGGTTAGATATCCACAAGGGGTACTGCGCTTCCACAATATGCCCGACGCCGGTCATCCTTTCGACTTCTCGCAGAATCACCTCTGCTTTTTCGGGAGAAAAAGCCCGGCGCTTCTGAATTATTGGTCTAACATTCCTGTTTATGGTCAACTTATGAATTGCAAATGACTCTGGCACTCCCGAAACGTCCCCGGAGCACCAGGCAAATATGTCAAGATTCTCCCGGAGCAGAGCCAGCATCTGTTCCCTTAAGGTGGGCAGAATGTTCATCCCGACCCGCAGACATTTCCCGGTTGCAAAACGATGCAGCTCACACTCTTCATCTGTCGTTAAAAGGCTTGGGGCCTCCCGAGGGTCGTCCACCGGCTGCGATCCAGGGGAGCTCCCCCTTAATTGCTATGCCTGGGTCGGGAACATTTCTTGGTCTTTCTTGGGTGCCAACGCGGCTCGGTAACATTCCCGTGCCGTTTTTTGGCTGCTTCGCACTACTCCGATGTTGTTCCCCACCACATACTTCACACACTGATGAATGGTAGAAGTTACCGCATGCATGCGCGATATCCAAGATCGTCCCAGAATAGCGTTGTGTGAGGCCGGCGCATCAACTACTATAAACAGAACCGTGACCTCCTTTTTAAATGGGCCTCGGCCTAACTGTACTACACCCTCGAATTCTCCGACAACGTCGGCCGCCGTTCCTGTAAACCCGACGATGGTACGGTCAGATCGCTCAATTACCGGCCGAGTTCGGAACTTGGCAAAGGTTGAAGCGAAAATGATATTGGCCGAGCTTCCGGTATCTATCAAGATTCGCCGAACCTCTTCACCCGCGATCGCTGCTCTGATCACTATAGCGTCCTCATGGGGCCCGGTTAAGTCCCTCATATCATCATCATCGAAATGCAGAATTGGAGAGGGGGCACTTCCGGTTTGGAAGCAAGTTCTGGCTTCCAGCTGGGTGGTCAAGTTGACGATGTGTCTCTTCCTGGAAGAATGCGTTATCCCTGCCATCGAATCCCCCCGAAGATGGTCAAGGATTCGAAAAGATCGCACAGGCCTTGCACTTGACCAATGCGTCCGTCAATTTTTTCATCAACAACTCTGATATCGTCGGGATGCAGAGTTGGGGAGAGGATACGTCTGGTTTGGAAGAAAGTTCGGCTCCCCGTGCCAGAGGATCGGTCAATTTTTTCATCAACAACTCTGATATCGCCGGGATGCAGAGTTGGGGAAAGGATACGTCTGGTTTGGAAGCAAGTTCGGCTCCCCGTGCCAGAGGATCGGTCAATTTTTTCATCAACAACTCTGATATCGCCGGGATGCAGAGTTGGGGAAAGGATACGCCTGGTTTGGAAGCAAGTTTGGCTTCCCATGCCAGAGGATCGGTCAATTTTTTCATCAACAACTCGCCCCTCCCCGGATGCACGCGTGGTTCCCATCGTAGATCCTCCCCCGAGAGCTACCAATGATTCAAACATTTCACAGAGGCCGATCACAACGTTGGTGTTTTCTCCCGCATCCTCCTCGATAACCCCGATGATGTTACGGTTAGCCTCGGGATCGAGGTATTCAATCGAGACGTCGAAATGATCGGTAACTTCCGAAATCGCCATGGTCGTTTCTGGCTTCGGTACGATAACCACCTCCTTCGAGGTCGTGGCAAGTTGGGCCTTCTTGACGTATTCCAACAGGTTCCCATGTTCAATAAGCATCTGTATTTCCTTCTTTAAGGCTATGCAATCCTTTGTGTCATGGCCGACGTCCTCATGGTAACGACAATAGCGGTTATTCCTTTGCTCCCGAGGCGTCGGGATAGGAAAAGGCTTTCGGTACATCCCGCTCCTCTTGGTCTTTTCGTAGATCGACGACACGCACTCTGTGAGGTCCGCAAAGTAGGCCGGTCGTATCCATTTGTTGGACATAGGTCGGGAAGCTGCCTGCCCATTTTGTCTTGGCCTAAGACCGGTCGGGGTAGGAGATTTAGCGACCGATGGTATGCTCGGGGGTATCGTGCTAATCGGTTGGGCTGCCCTGGCCTGGTCTGGTCGGGAACCCTGCTTTATCACGACCGATGCTTGAGCGCTCTGTTGGATCTGTGCCGCTACCTCGGAAGCTTCCGTTTCTTCGATCAGTATCTGCTTTTCTATTTGTGCCAATAATTCAGAAAAAGTGAACGCCTGCTTCTTCGTGACGGCTTGCTTCATTGGCCCCGGGAGCAGGCCTAATCGAAACGCCGTTAGGGCCACGTTCTCTTCACAATGGTCCAGATCGGTCTTCGCGTCAATGAACCGCCTGGTATAGTTTTTTAGGCTCTCCCCTAGCTTCTGTCGACAGTTCATAATAGTGTCTCCATTAGCACGGAAACTCTTACTTCCCACGAAGTGCTGCCTAAATATCGCCCAGAAAGTCCCGAAGTTCCGGATGCACCCCTGCGGCAATCGGTTGTACCATTTTGAAGCCCTATCTTTGAATGTCATAGAAAAAGCCCTACATAAGAGCTTGTCATCGTTGTCGAAACTCAGCATAAAGTTCTTGAAGGCTTCCAAATGGTTGTCCGGATCCGTTTTCCCGTCGTATTTTTCTAGTTTAGAAATGTCGAAACGCCTTGGGAGCGGTCCCGCTAATATCTCATCGGATAACGGGGAGGCTCTCCAGTTGACCCCGAGCTCGAAAGCTCCTCCCCCAAGACCCTCGGTCCTGATTTCATAGAGTCCCTCGGCTCTTGGGCTGATGAACTGGCTGCTCGTTCGGTATCCATGGTTTTGGCTGTTCGTTGGTTGCCAAGGAATTGGTGGCAACATTTCCCGCTCTCCGCGGCTGGCGACGTGCGTTCCTTCCTTTTCAAAGGACACAGGGGTCGGCTTATCGGTGCCGCCCTTTTTGTACCGCGAGGGGTCTGCCCTGGACCCTCGAATGCGTTGGGACCGAGTCTTTCGCGTCCGCTGGGCTCTCTCCCGGCGCAGGTACTCCTCGCCGGACGAATCGTCTGAGGGATAGTCCGACGTCATGGCCCGATGGCTGTCTGGGTTCCGACGAATCTTGACGGCCTCTTCGTCGTCGGGAGGTGAATCTCGGTAGTACCTGACAGGTCGGACCTCCACCCGCGAAGCTTGGCCACGACCTGCTGCCCCACGATCGTCCAGGGCGGGCTCTTTGCCCTTCCCTTCACGAACCCTTTTCTCGTCCAGTGCCCGCTCCCGTTCCTCTTCTAACCGGGCAATGTCTTCGAGGAGCTGCTTTCGGGTCATAATCAGAGTCGACCGCTTATCCCGACCGCCGTTCCACTCCCGACCGGGAGCTCCCGCGCCTTCCGACCCAGTAGCGGCTCGGACGACTTCTCTACCGTCTCTCTCTGTCGCCGCTTCGCTATTCATCCCGTACAATGTGATTTTCAAAGAACAGAAGATTCCTTTTCGGTATCATTGTTCCCACAGACGGCGCCAATGATGAGAGAATAATTGTCGAAAGAATATATTTGGGATCTAGGACCTGATATGACTAGAGAGAGAAAGTGTAGAGAGATAAAGTAGAATCTGAGAAAGTTATATTCAATACCCTTTTTTGGGCAAGTGGGTCACCCTTTTATAGTAAAATAAGGTGGACCCGTTTAACCTATTAGTGGGCCGTTCATTGCATATCAATGAAGCCCTTCTTACTATTACATTGTTGTAAATTGGTCCTCGAAGGACTTTAAATACCCGATTAATCCCATCAACTATTATTTACTGCATTTTTACCCCTATCGCTTGGATCGGCGAATTCCGCCCTCATCAATAATAATAATAATTATTATTATTATACAGTTCAATATTATAATAATAACATAATCTCGACTAATTCCAAATATATATATCAAGTTTATATATCTTAAATTTTTTTAAAATGGTTAAAGTAATGTAGACCACATTAGAACAAACTTTACATTAAAAAGAATACTCTAACTAAGGTCTTGTTGCCTTAAGCATCGATTGAACACATCATTAATATGAGTGTTGTTTGTTTATAAAATAGTTAGTTAAATGAAAATTATATTTAGTTCAAGATATGTTTAAATTATGGTATTTATACATACTTCAATATATATATATATATATATATATATATATATATATATATAAACAAGCTCTTATTTCAATGACTTCTCATACTCGTTTATATTTGGATCTCTTTAATGTACGAGATACTCAGTTCGATATTATGATTATAGATGATATATATGTACAAGATTGTTCATTTTATCTACGTGGATGGTTTAAATTCATAACATTATGTATCTTAGTGGTATATGGTGATCCAAATGGGAAACTATTAGAATTTTTCCAACTTAAATTGATCGTCGTCGCATGTTTAATGATATAGTTCATTATCGTAAATATTAGTCCAAATAAAAACAATCAAATATTTAATTAAGAAATAAATATATAAAATTACTATATGTATTTGAGAGTATAAAGACTAGGTTTATTTTAAATAGTATGAATGATTAGATCAAAATAAAAAAATGTGAACGAAACTAAGTTTTTGTGGTAATTTAATAAAAAAATGGATTCAAAATAATATAAGATTAAATGAGAAATTAATAAATTATCATATGATTATAAATAGAAAAAGAGTATAAATATTATTCATAATTTTTAATGTTAGAAAATATATTGTTTTAAAAATTAATGGTTTGGAATATTAATTATGTTAACTATTTTTTTTAACTCATGTTGAATATTATTATTGCGAATTTTGACAATTTTTTTAAACTTTTATCACATGAAATTAAATTTTTTATCAATTATGACAAGTCAATATCGAAATATATTTTGTAAGTTAATTGTTTTACCATACAATTTGTAGTCAGTAGACAGTTCAATAACACTATCAGAAGAGTTTTAACCGATCACAACAAACATAAATCGATAAATTCAAGTGAAATAAAACTATAACTAAGAACAAACAAAAAGCTTGATTTTATTTCTTAACAAAGAAATAACTTAAAGTTTTTTTTAAAAAATTGGTTATAAAATGATTGTATATAGGTTTTTGCTAAATTAGGGCCCTTTTGGATAAGCAGCTCCAATTTTAACCATACCCACACATATTTTAAGTAGCCCCAATTTTATACCCAACACACCTTTTCGTTTTTACAAACTCCTAACCCTAAACACTAACCATCCCAAAAAAAAAAACAAATCTAAACCAGCCCCAACTTTTCCTCTCATTTATGTACTACTACAAACTTCCAAAATAAGCCCCAAAATCAAACTTCAAGAACTCCATTAGATCAATACCCAGTCAAGAACAACAATGAGAAAAGGAAAAGAGTAAGTTTCTACTCTTAAATATAATTTTTTGTTATATTTAGTTTTTCTTAAGTTTTGAAGATTTTGAATTACATTGGTTGTTAGAATAGGCGAATCATGTGTATTTAGGTGTTTTTAGTTGTATATTGATGCTAGGGTAGATTTGGTGTGACTGATTTGGTGTTTTAGGGTAGATTTCGAGTTTTGGTTTGAGATCTTCAATGGTGTTTTGTGGGTCTGTTCGAGACCCCCCGCCGGTTGAGCATACTTATATAGGCGGGGATTATATTTTTTTCCAGAAAAATCTTCATCCCCGCCGGGTATTTATTGATTGCACCGGCGGAGAAGCCATACATTCATGGCCTATGTTCATAAGCCCCGCCGTTTGTGGGTGGATTCACCCGGCGGGGCAACTAGTAGATTTTAAATTAAACGTTTTTCCCCGCCGGGTGAAAATAGTTGAACCGACGGGGTTGAAATTAATTTTTGAAATTAAATATATTTTCCCGACGGGTGAACTATTTTCAACCGGCGGGGTTAAAATTAATTTCTGAAATTAAATATATCTCCTCGCCTGTTGAAAATTGTTCACCCGGCGAGGACCTAGTTGCTTTTGTAGAAATTCAAACTTATTTTGTTCTATTTGTTCCCGCAGACACGAAGCACCTCGCCCCGCGAAAGAGAAGGCGGGTAAAATTGCGAGGCGAGAACGGGAAGTCCCTCCCCCAAAGAAAGGCAAAAGTAGCCGGAGGTCGGCGGTCGATCGCCCCGATCGAACCGAGTGTGAGGTGCGCTCGGGCCACACTGAACAATCCTTGCGGCATAGAAAATATGATGCCACAAGAGAGCGTGATGCCCCAAGGGAGCCCGTAGTACAACCTTCTCCTCCACGAGAGGTGGTTCCTATTCAACGGCGGCGTTCGCTTATAGACAAGGAGGAGACGGAGGAGGAAACGGAGGTCCCAATGCCACCACCTCGAATAGAGGTCCGTGGGGAAGGACGTCCAACCGATTCGGAAGGATGAAAAAATATATTTTTATCCCAAAACAGCGTCATTCTTTTCCCGGATTATGCGCAACATGAGGCGTAGTACGCCTTTAAAAACGAAGTAAGTTATCAAATTAATTATATGTTTTATTAGTTAAATTGTTTTGTTAACATTATATATATTTTTGATTTTTTTTTTCAGTCGCGCTCGGGTATCACGGTCCAGTCGAAGTACGGTTTGCTTGGTCAGTGGGACCTTAGCAAACAATTGGGGGGTTAGAGCTTTGTTGGAAGGGACACCGTTCTGGCCATTGATGCGGCATCTACCAAAGTTCAACAACCATGTGCAGTTGACCGAGGTGTTCATTGAGAGGTGGCACCAAGAGACGAACACCTTCCAGTTTTGCTTCGGGGAGATGACCTTGACGATCGATGACGTGTACGTGATTATTGGCCTCCCGGTTGAGGGAAAATTATCGACGTCTTTAGGCCTGAGCCGATAGATGCGACATACGCACGCTATGCAGAGTTGTTGGGAGTTTCGGCTGATGTTGTGCGGGAGGATATGGAGGCGCATGACGGGAGTGGATTCATCCTCCGATGGCTTAGGACGACATTCTTCGTGGACGATTATTTAGATTCAATACCGCCCTGACTACAAATATGAAGAAGGCAGCAGCTAGGGCATACATCATGTTCTTCCTCGGGTGTACCATCTTCACCAACACGAGCCAGAAGAACATCCAGTGAGATTTTCTCCATCACCTTGAGGACTTGACGAGGCTTGGTGAGTACGCATGGGGTACTTGTGCACTCGTATGGTTGTACAAGATCTTGGGATGCATTTCAAAGCACTCATTGAAGATCTTGGTCGGGTTCTCGGCCTTGTTGGAGTGTTGGGTCTATGACCACTTTCCTATTTTCCGGGCAGCGGTGAATAACGGTTATAGCCCAACGGATCCGAAAATGGTGGCGTGGTTGCCCAAAAGGGTCCTGGTATCATTAGCTCGCGGGAAGCCGTACTACCGTGACATCCTCGCGGCTCAAGGAGAGACGGATGTAAGTTAACTTCTTTACGTTTATTAATATTTGTCTATTCTATATAAAATGTAGTATGAGTAATTATTTTTTTGTAGGTGATTTTCCGACCTTACGAGGATGTCCGTGAAGTGTGGCGGAGCAGGCAATAGGGTTGTACTGGAACCCTATTAGCCTTATGCTGGTTAGCGAGGCATATCACCCAGACCGAGTGATGCGCCAGTTTGGTTGGATCCAAGAGAAGCCGATGGACCCCCTTGTTGCTAGAACCGGTCTTTCTAGAGGAGACCATCTTCGTTATTCACTTCATGGTAGGAATTGGACTAACTAGAGGGAGCACCTATACGTGATTGATAGGTATTCGAGGCCCTTAGAAGGAAGTACTCACACGTCATCCCCCCAGTACAAGGCATACGTGAAGAGGTACAGTTTGTTTAATATCATGCCTCAGATTCTTACCGAGAGCTCCGCGGTCGATGTGGTGAATACGATTAATCGTGTTCGGCCGTTAGACGATTCGACTGACGAGCTCGTGTCGTTTGCGAGGAAGGTGCTTGAGATCACCAGTCCGTGGCTTTTGATTATGGTAGTTGCCTTCTTCATATGTATGTTATTTTAGCTATTGACATTTGTTGTTTGGATTATGGTGCGTCTTACAATACTTTCCGTATTTAATTACGGACTAAACATTAAATCGTTTAATTTATGCATGTTGTTGTTCGTTATCCGTTTTCGAAATCGTTATTTCACTCAAATTGTTGTTTAAAAAACCTAATACCTAAGATCGTTTCCCCAAATTAAGTTCCATCATTAAATCTCATGCAATAGAAGATACATTCAGCTAAACAAAATGCTCGCAAAGGCTCTACCCCGTCGGTTAGCATTTTTTCAATCGACGGTTCACAACAACCCCGCTGGGGATGAATTTTAAAACCGGCGGTTCACAATTGTTTAACTGCCGGGTGAAAGCAGAATTTGTTTTGGAACAAGTTGGAGTATGTACCCCGGCGGTTATAAAAATCCCAACCGCCGGGGCAATTTTGAACCACCGGTTGAAAACTCTTCACCTGGCGGGAACCTAGATTAAATTTAATAATGGTTCAGAGAATAGCCACATTTCAACCGCCGGTGTGAAAATTATGCACTGCCGGTGACGTTTTTACACCGGCGGTGTTAATTTCCAACCGCCGGTTGAGAATTTGCACCCCGGCAGTTGAACAGTTTGAACATTAGATTTACGAATCGAGGTTGATTAGGCTTGCAAACCGGCAGTTTGGAAATTCTACCGCGGCTGAGGAGTATTTGACCCGGCGGTTGAGAATTTTTCAACCACCGGATTGGTTCAATGATAGTGTTTTTTTTTGTTTAACTTGCATCTTTTATATGATCCACGTATGCTACAAGAGGGTATATATTATTTGTATCTTGTTAACGTTCGAAGAACATATATACGTTAATTAGAAGCATAAACTGAAAGAAACATAAATTAGCACAAAGGCAAACTTAAATTAAATGACCAACTCAAACAAACCGAAAGACAAACTGATACAAACTGACACGAACTCAAACAAACTCGAATACAAACTGACACTTAAACAATAACACGTACTCAAACTTAATTTATATATCTGGCCAGTTCCATTTCATCAGCCTCCTTTCTTCTTTCTCGTCTTTGTAATCACTCATTTCCGCTAAGAGGATGTCGATAATGTCAGAACAGACCGTATCCAACTGATCTTTTGTTATTGAATCCGTGACCTGGCTGTTAAACCAGTTACACGCAACACGACGTTCGAATTCAGTGAGGCCAAAAAATGGATGAAGATGGAATGTGACTAGGACTGACCACCTAGCCTTCACCTCATCAACACGCCTTGAAATTCTTGGCGGCTGGACACCATCCCTTCCGTATAAGAAGTACATCTGGCATAACAATGTCTCCCGGTATGCTTTACGCCCCTCTTCCATGTGCGTGTTGCCAACTTCGATTGATGCTTTCATCAGATATTGATCTTCTAACTCATTCCATTGACACATTGTTTTTGGTTATTCAAGTTTTTTACCCTTCAATGTGTGGATAAAACATTTATTTATAGACAAACGATTCCCGCCAAAAACTTTGACACATAAAATCCCGCCAAATACTTAGCCACATAAACTCCCGCCAAAAAACTTTGCTACAAAACTCCCGCCAAACACCTTACCACAAAAACTCCCGCAAAAAAACTTTACTTCTCTCCAATTCTAATAAGAACTCCCCCAACGAAATATCTCCCGCTCATACTACTAACTCTATATAAACATGCTGCATAATAGACAACAAGCATCTAACTTAAAAAAAAACAGAACAACTTTAACATATGGAGTTTACGGTTGATGAAGACTACCAGTTGCTTATGGCGATTAGGGTTGCCCGCCGAGAGATGGGGGAAGATAGGAGCGATGCATTCTTTGACCGTGTACTATGTATGATGTACTTCAACTATGGTCATAATGGGAGAGGAATAATCAAAGTGCGAAATCGTGACGAAATCAGAAGCAGGTATCTCTTCGTCCAACCGCTCACTGCTCTACTTTTCATACCAGCCAGAATTAAGAAAGAAGCACTTTTGGTCTGGAACATGACGTTAGCAGACTACATAAGCAGGGATACAGTGGCGTATTTGGAGGATAGGATTGCAAGTAGGAATGATGGGGGGTGATTCTGATGACAATTTTGGATACGATTTCGACGACTAAGTTGTTATGTTTGGATTAGTACATGTGTTTTAGTTGACTTTATTCACTTACGTCTACTCTAATTATGCGACGTTATTTGCCTATGTATTTGTAATTTTGTTGTGTAATATTTTCCATTAAATTGTGATGTTTTAATGCAATCGACGAATTGATAAGTTAAAATTTTTGTGTTTTTATGACAAACATCAATTGAAAAAACATCAAAAGTTAACATGCATGTGCATTACAATGACATAGTAATCAAGCAAAAGCAGATAAATCTGTTACATCGGGGCAACCATTTTTTAGTTCTTGATATTTTTTGGATCTGTTACCATCAAAGAATGTAAGCACTCTAACACCCATTTGTAGCTCTCGAATTTTTCTCCCGACATAAACGCGAGTCTGATGTAGAAAGTCTTCCCCGTACAAGTGGCTCCGACGACCTCGTACAATTGCATCCCGTATTTTATCACCTTGTACGTGTTATCCATTTCAATCACGTTTGGAAATGTGCGTAACAAATCCAAACTAACCGGGTGCGCGAAGAAAAGCTCGCCTATGACATCGCTTCTGTCTTCAGACTTTCTATGAAATTCGTAGTAGTTTAGCCGCTTTAGTTCGCCCAACAAGTATTGGAATTGCAACCGACCGCCTTTCTTGAGCTTCCGATGTTTTAGTTGAGTGTTGTAGACGGTGCACATTGAGGAAGAATTCTCGGGGTTCAACTTCTTAACCCCACCGAGAATGTCCCGAGGACGGGATCCCATTTTCATAGAACTAACTAAGAAATTCATCTCTTCTTTGTTCAATCATCCCAAGTAAGAATGACCTTCTTTGTACGATGTAGTATCGTGATTGTGAACGCCGCATTCGACCTCTAAACCCCACATATCATCACCCAACTTTTTTCCTTTAAGGGTGAAAGGGAATCCGCATTTTTTCGTACCGGTTGACTTCCTCTTTAGATGCTTCGAATCTACCAATTTTGTGTAAACTCCAGATCTTTCACACACAAACTCAATTCTCAAAGTTTTTCTATCAATTCTATCGCATCGTCGTAATATTACCACAAACCCGTTATCCGTTGCGGTCTGCTTCACCCATTCGATCAACTCTACTTGAGAGTAGTGACATTTGGTGTCGAATAAGTGGTTATAATCGACCGAGCAAGGCACCGAAATTTCCTCCTCCTTCACCATGCACGAACTATATAACTCATCCTCCTTAAAATCTTCATTCTTTAAATCTTCGGCCTACGTAAAAAATACAGTAGATTATGTTAGATTGGCACAAATAATATTAATTAACGCCTCCCCCACCAATTTAAAAATACCACACTGTCGGGGGTGTTGTCAACCGCCGGGGACGTTGTCAATCGCCGGTTCAAAATTATCCAACCGACGGGTCTGACAAGACGAACCAGCGGATAACGACCTACGCCCCGGTGGGTGAAAATACTCGAACTGCCTCGGGTGTTGTCAACCCCCGGTTGATAATTACCCAACCGACGGGGTTGACCCTAACTATTTTTCCTCAATATGTAAATAAACCTAAGGATTCAGCCCCGTCGGTGACAACACTATAACCCCGTCGGGAAACTAATACTACAACCGGCAGGTGGAAGTCGATGCCACCGCCGGTTGGGCATGACCACCACCGGCGGGGAACATTCATCATCAACTTTGAATGTTCTTTAACCCCGCCGGTTAAGGAGGCTAAAACCACCGGGGTAGTTCGGGTCCAACTTCTTAAATATAAAAAATCTACAAAAATGGAAACTTTTTTCTAAAGATTGGTTAGAACAAGTACCATGTTTGCAGTTCCACGCTCCTTATCAACCTTCTCACGTACCGAATCCATTATTTAATGATTTGAATTTTTTTCGAAAAATTTGTTGATTTTTGGAGTTTTGAGAGTTTATGGAGTTTCTTAGTGATTTTGGAGTTGTTGGATTTTTTGGAGTTTCTTAATTCTTTTGAGTTTTTGAATTTTTGGTTAAATTTTGAGTATAAGAGGGTTGTCGGGAGGAGTAATTTTGTGTTCTTCTATATTTGGTTAACTATACCCACAATGCACTACAAGACAAAATTAAAAATTCTTGGTCAAATGACAAAACCGTCTTTGACTATTTATTTAAAAAATTCTCTAGAATTTGGGAATGGTTAACACAATTTGGGCCATAATTTAACCAAAACCTTGTATATATTCACCATATGAATTTAACATTAGTTTAACATACGACACAATTGTACCGATATACTTAAAAGAAAAGTAAAAAAAAAATAGTAACAAACCTAACGTAGACAAGTGCAGATTTGAAATTTAGGTTTGTTAGAGTAAAAATTAAATCAAATACCAAGTTTAAACATTAAAATCGATAGTTAGGTTTAATTTTTTTTATATATTAAAAGAACAATTTAACAGAATTTTTATGGAGCTTATTGGTACCGACTAATAGTCGGATCGAATTCAAAGACCAAGTTATAAATCATTTAAGGGTGAAGTTATTTCCTCCATAAAATTTATTATTTACTCCATTCAATTTTTTTTAAAAAAATACTAAACACTTGTTTTTACTTTTTTGTCCTTAATTTACTTTTTAATTTATATTTTGATGTCACTATGCACTATCCAACCCTTATACGAATAAACACATCATTAAGTCAAATTACATCCAACATATATCATTTGACTTCTAAAATTAAACCTTAATAAACAAAAAAACTCAAATTTCTTAAAAATTAATCATAGAAAAGTAGAAAAGGAAAACACCCAAACCAAATATTCAATACTTCACAACATCATCCAATCAACCAACAAGATAACTTAATCTTGTAGAAATCGAAACAAACAAAAATAAGAAAGTTAGAATAAAAAGTTGTTTAAAAAAATAAACAAATAAAAAACAGATTTCCAAAATTTTATAAAATTAATTCGATACCAGAAAAACCAGAAATCTTTTCGTGGAATTCAATATAACTGAAATGTTTAAAAAAAAATCCATAGCAAGAGAGTTCCGGGAACTGCAAATTCGTTATCCAGAGTACACCTGACTTCCTGGAACTCTTTCAATCTGATAGATTAAAAAAAAATTTAGAAAATGTTTTTAGCTTTGATATATTGCTTCAATCCAAAGTGGTGGCTATGTTTTTTTTCTCGAGTTAAAAAAATGATGGCTGTGTATTTATATTGATAAGATTAAAGTTTATGGGTAGAAGTAAATATGGTGGGCAGAACGTTACTGGAAAAAAATTAAGGTAGATATGGTGTTTGGGCGATTGTTTAAGAATAAGGTAAATATGAGTTATTGGAATAAAATTTTAAAAAAGAGTAAAATAATATTTTTTTTATGGATAAAAAAATATTTTCTAAAATATGGAAAAAATAAAAAAAATATTATGGAAGAAATAAATTCACCCATCATTTAATAACACTATCGAATTAATTTTATAAAATCGGTTCAAAACAAATGAATCCTATAATCTAATAACAACTAAAAAAGTATTTAGGAGTTTAATTATTTTTGGAAGGATGACTGACACATGAAGATATATAATTTTTGTTTTTAATAAATAAGAAATATTTTAGACAAAACATTATATATATTCGTCTGAAATATTACATACTGATTGATGATAACCCGAAAGGCTTTTGTCTTCGAATCCTTCATTTTTCTTCTTCCTCATTTTCCAATGCACCAAAACTAAAACAACTTGTATATTTTGAAAAGCCCCAATGAGGTCCAGCTTGAATCGGCCATAATAAATTGAATAAAGCCTATTTGGCCCAGCTAAATTGTTATCTTCCTTCTTCAACCTCCAAGCCACTCGCACACAACGTACGTTATCACTAGGGTTTTTCGAGGGTTTTTGGATTCTTGGTGCTATCTTACCTATTAAAAATGGCGTCTTCTCTCGTGGCGATGCGTCACACTCGGATTCCAAGACCTAATGTTCTTTCTTCTCTGTTCAAGGTACAATCTTCTTCTTTTCACCTCTCTCATTTCCAGCTTAATCATTGTTACAACAAGAAAACCCTAGCCTCTAGAACCCTAAGTACCTCTGCAAATCAAGATTTTTATCAGAACCACGAATCACCACCACAATCACCAAGGCAATCTGATCCTACAACTTATCAGAACCACAACCAGAGCCACCCTAACCATAACCGTGAACAATGGAGTCAGCAAAATGGAAATGTTGGTAATAATCAGTTTAATTATCAAAACCAGAATCGGGGGTTCCCTAATCAGGGACCGAATCGTCCTCAACAACCACCGCCTAATCAGTATAACACGCCCACCTATCAAAATTATCCACAGTATCAAAACTCTAATCAAAATTACCAGCAGCGACCTGGAAATCCTAGTCCTACCCCTACTCCTAGTCAGACTTACCAGCAACGACCTGGAAATGCTAGTCCTACCCCTACTTCTAGTCAGAATTACCAGCAACAACCTGGAACTCCAAGACAAGGCCAGTGGAGTCACCAAAATCAAGAATATCAACAAGCTAGAAACCCTGATCGATGGTCTTCGCAGACTCAGAATACTAACCAGCTGAACAATCAGAATCCTCCTGCTGGTAGCAACGAGTCAGTTCCTTCAATTGATGATATACTGCGACTATGCCAAGCTGGAAAGTACAAGGACGCTATTGAGTTGCTTGATAAGGGAGCTAAGCCTGATGGAGAATGTTTCTCTATATTGTTCGACTCGTGTGGGAGATTGAAGTCGCTCGAGCATGCAAAAAAGGTACATGATTACCTTCTACAGTCCAAGATCAGAGGTGATCTTGAACTGAACCATAAGGTGATTGAAATGTATAGCAACTGCAGTAGTATGACTGATGCCAAGAGAGTGTTTGATCACATGCCTGAAAGAAATATGGATACATGGCATTTAATGATACATGGTTATGCCCATAATGGAATGGGAGATGATGGGTTACAAATGTTTGAGGAAATGAGGAAACTCGGGCTGAAACCGAATGAGAAAACTTTCTTGGCTGTTTTCGCGGCTTGTGCTAGTGCTGATGCAATAGAAGAAGCACTTTTACATTTCGACTCCATGGAGACAGAACACGGAATTACTCCTGGTGTTGAGCATTATTTAGGTATTTTGGATGTTCTTGGAAGATGTGGGCATCTTGTAGAAGCCGAACAATACATTAGGAAGCTGCCATTTGCGCCCACCACAGCATTCTGGGATGCGCTGCGGAATTATGCCCGTATTCATGGAGATATAGATTTGGAGGATTACGCCGAAGAGTTAATGGTTGATCTTGATCCATCTAAGGCTGTTGCTAATAAAATACCCACACCGCCACGAAAAAAGCTTACAGCAATTAGTATGCTTGATGGGAAAAATAGGATTAGCGAATTTCGATACCTGACTCTTTACAAAGATGATGAAAAGCTGAGGGCTGCAAAGAAAGATATGGTATATGTACCGGACACAAGATATGTTCTTCATGATATTGATCAGGAGGCAAAGGAGCAAGCTTTGTTGTACCATAGTGAGAGACTAGCGATTGCATACGGTCTCATCAGTACTCCGGCGAGGACACCTCTCAGGATCATCAAGAATCTGCGTGTTTGCGGAGATTGTCACAATGCCATCAAGATCATGTCAAGAATTGTTGGTAGGCAGCTAATTGTTAGGGATAATAAACGGTTCCACCACTTTGAAAATGGCAAATGCTCTTGTGGAGACTATTGGTGAAACCAGTATGATATTTACAGGAAAGTCCTGGCTAGACTTCTATCTTGCCTTTTTTCTTTATGTTATGTAAAGTGTTGAAAGACCAAGCATTTGCTGATTGACTCAACTATAGTTGTAGCAGATGATGTGGTTTTTCGCTGTTTTATATTGGTGGTCTGCTTATTTTCCAAACGTAATCAATACTGAAATTTTCATATTCGCTGTCGTGTTTGCTTTTGACTCCTTATTTTTCTAGTACATGTGATATCTAAGACCGGCTCCTACAGTTTTTAGGATAATTTTGAGGTACTGATAGTCCTATGAGATATTCGACTAATGATAGTAAAGGATCACGATTAGATCCTTCAGAATCTATCTTTTTGGGACTGGATGATAATAGATTGTGTCAATGGGATATGAGAGATAAGGGAGGGATAGTGCAAAGCATTGCTGCACCAGTGTTAAATTGGTTACGTGGGCATCCGTTCTCGAGAGGAACTAATTTTCAGTGCTTCGCAACTAGATGGATCCATTGATGTGGGATCACTTGATGGAAAGATAAAAGAAGCTGATATCACCCTAGTGGTTAGTTATCCTTACTTTATTTCGCATCTTTATATTATCTATCAACCGTTGGTTAGTAGTTTTTATTTCAGTTGGATAGATATAGCGAGCTTAAGTTTATCTGCCACGTGTTTGGTAAAATGCCACTTCCATTGAAAAAGTTTTTAGTTTATCTTTTCTTTAGATATAGTCAACTCTGAGAGTGAAGATTATACATCTCTACACATAATGGTCTGCCTTCTGTGTAGATCTCTCTTTAGCAACTATGGATTTGTCTATTTTCGTACCAATTGTGCTAGGAAGTCTATCTATGTTTGCTTTTAGGATATCGTAGCTATTTCAAATATTTATAATGCTTGCTCTTAGGATCATCTAGCTATTTTGATAAGTTAAACTGGACTACTGCATTTTGTTGAGGAAAGGTAATATATGTATATATTTGTTGTTACAATGTTTCATTAGATATATCATTTACATAATAAGCTCATGGCGGGAACGGCAGACATATTACACCTTTTAGCCGAAGTTGATTGCATTACCCATCATTGTCATGAACTCATCCATGTCAACCAATCCATCCCCGTCGACATCCACTGCCCTCACCATCCTCCGGCTTTCTTCGGAGGTACACTTCTCCCCAAGCCTCCTCAACATTTCCATAACTTCCTGGGCACTTATCTTCCCATCACCGTTCAAGTCAAACGTCCGAAAAGCATCCTGTATGTCAGCTGTCTTAACTCCTCCACCCCTCTTGTGCACATCTAAGAACTCCTTAAAGTCGATAAACCCATCTCTGTCTAAATCTGCAGCCCGGAAAATCTTCGGTATCTCTTCTATAGTCTTCTCCTGCCCTAAAGCACGTAGAATCTCTTTGTACTCCGCCTGGGAAATTCTTCCGTCTCTATTAGCATCAAATCTATCAAAAACCTGTCTCATCTCATGAACACTAGGCTGGAAATTTAGCAGCAAGCCAGACTTTTGTCTGTCTTGGGAGAGCAGTCTTGATGGTTTCCTTGCGAACCTGTTTCTCGACATCCTGTACCGCAATTCTAGATAACTCATGTCCGAGATTGAATGCGGAATTCAGATGGTTTTTATAACTTCTAAGAAAAGGAAAACCATTGTTCGACTCTGCGGAATAAAGTAATGGGGATTTTCACAAAGGCAAATCCAGATGGAATTTGATGTTATTGTATTCCTAAGCAACTTGTAGGGTTTTGTACAAACAATAGATTCCAGATTGACAGGTTCAAGAATGAGTGGGCGTAGGGAGAAGAATATGTTCTTTAAAGAAGTTACAATCGCTCTTCAATATTCTTACGCCAACTTTGTAGTAACATCTAATATGCTTATATAACTAAACTATAGAAATGTTTGTAAATCGTAGGTATTTCAGTTTTTGAATTTATTTTTGTCCGAGACAACATTTATATTCATGAAAATATTTCGTTGTTTCTATATCTACGTTTACTAATTTTAACATTTTTATAACTTGTAACTTGTATGTTCGTAGGCCATATTTGTTTTCTATCTAAATCTTACTTGTATGACAGGAACAACAAAAGAACCATAGTATTGAATTTAGTATATAACTTATTAAGTTTGGTCCCATACACTCAAATTGCATATATAGTACAAAACATAATGACCTTCCCAGACCAAACAAGTGAAACCAACATCTCCTCTATACAATTTACTGCACAACATATGTTACATTCTTGAACTGTTCGGTGCCATTCATAATCCAAAATCTTTCCATATCACTTGATCTGTCTTTCCATATCACTTGAAGTAGACACACTGGCTATACAAATATTGGCTCTTTATCGATTTTCTTTTCTCTTGACACATTTACGAAGAGGGGATTTCCGGGAGAAACCCTGAAACAGAAGAAAACTTATGATTTGTCTATTAACTGTATTCTTGATTTAAGAAAGCAGGAGAAAGGAAAGGTGGTCTTACTGAAGGTTTACGTCACTTCTCGTCCGAAGTGTTTTAGGAGTTTCACCTTCGAGATTGTTGTTTTGCAAGAATCTGTCCGATATAACCGGTCAGCATTCCCTCTTTTTAACATACTCTAGAACTACAAGAAAAACTTACACTTCACGGAGATTTTGGAGTTTGCCTAATGCAGGAGGTATTAATCCACTGATATTGTTGTTCTCCAAATGCCTGTGTCATTAAATAAAAATATAGTTAAAGGTACGAATTTCATCACATAGAAAAGTTCGGAAAAAGTTTTCTATTTTCTGGAGAATACATACAATGTTCGTAGCTTCCTCATTCCGCTGATATCAGGAATCATCCCCGAGATCTTGTTTCCTCCAAGCCAACTGAAAATAAGAAAACAAAACTCAAATACTCAGTTTATCGAAGTCAAGTCACAACGAGAAAAAATAAGGTAATGTAATGAAATTTACATTTCTTGAAGTGCTGTCAGTTTGTTTATATCAGGTGCTAGATGTCCGCTCAAGCCATGCTCTGTAAGATTTCTACATGAAATGCAGTAGAATTCTATTAGTGTTTCAATTGGTTATAAGACTTTTGAGTGAATATAGTTGTCGTTTAGCGGACTTACAAGGAGATAACTCTAACCAGTTTGCCTTTAGAACACGAAACTCCTGTCCATGCGTGTTCGAGAGGAAGACATGGGTCACCACTCCAATCAGCTGGTGGGTTGTCTAAAGTTCTTGCTAATTCTTCCATGGCAATCACTATAACAAATATATTAGGAAAAATCATATATGAAGTGTATATAGTTTGTGGCTTTACGATGACAACAAAGATCTTAATGTAACTTGAAATGAGTTTATAGCGGTTGACCGACTCTGTTACTCATCATTATATGAATCAGAGTCATGTTTGGGCTAAAAAACAAAGGTCTAAAACTAAGTTTCAGGTAAAATTTGATCCGAGATATGACGGATTTTTTGCCTTACCCAATAAACTTTATGTCCTCTCACAATATCTAGTATCTTTCTTTTAGAAGTCGATCATGCGAGTTCTTTAGAAGTTGATGTAAAAGAGTAAATAGAGAATTTAACATACCATCTCTAGTATTAGTCCTTCCACCAAGAGGCAGGATCTGAAGAACTTCAGCAGCATTAATCACCGGTCCAACAGGTGCATCACTATTAGGAGTCAACACGATTTTAGTCAGCCCAGATAATGGCCAACCAGCTGAATAAACCATCACCCCGCTACTAGTCACATTGAGTTCACTAAAAAAATTCATGTCATTGACACTAACGTTGAAGACTCTCCAGCTATTAGGGCTCGGTGTCCGGTTATCCTGAAAGTAAAAAGCAATGTAGTATCTTGTAGCCGGGAGTTGGAGCGGCGGCCAGTAAATCTCGAGTTGCTTTCCACGGCTAGCTGTGATTCCGGAGACGAATGCTTTTGAAGGTGGAAAGTTCCAGAAATCTGTAGAGATTATGCTGGAGTGGTTTTGAATTGTGGCATGTGTGTGGTCAGAGAACGGTTGCCATATCCGGTTGTATTGGTCATCTGGATAACTAGAATTCAACATATCGGTATGTATATAAGCTTCAAATCGAAGTAGAATAGAACTTAAAAAACTCATTTTCAGAGTCAGGAACCCTTACTTTACTTACAAGCAAGATAGTAAAGTGGATTTAAGTGAATCGTTTAAGCAGTTGTGAGACAGTGTGGATTGAAAACTTCAATAAAAGATAGATTCTTGTTTGTTTTTTACTTGTACAAGTGTACAACAAAAAAAAAAAGATGATCAAACCCTGACTAACTAAACCAAAACAATACCATCATAAGCAAACAAAATCTTACCTTATAACATTTGTTTCCTCGTCGCCGAAACTGCTCCTCATCACGACATTGAGCGCGTATTTTTTCCAATCGGTTGTATTATACACAGCATCATCAAGGTACTCCACTTCGATAGCTGAAATAAACGGACTCGAATCGGTTAAATTATTTCTAGCCAAACAAAAACTTAGTGTTTTCCCCGGCACTGCCATGATAATCTCGTAATTTGAACTCAATCCGTTCGCGTAATCCTCGGTCGTATTCACAACACTCCATTTAGTTCCTCCAATGATTTGATCAAACACCGGAGGCTCTTTGCCTCCGTCGAATTCTCCATAATAGTAAGTTGTTCTTATTAAATATTTCTCCCCTTTAGCTACTGGAAAATTGTAGCAATATTTTCGAGCTGCCTTGTCGGGGAAGTAACGTAAAGTCGATAGAACTGGAACTAAATCTGGTGTCTTTAAGGTTGTTGAGTTGCCGACTGAGATGAATCCTTCGTCTGGTGCGTATATTAAGTCTCCTTGTGTCGCGGCCGTAGACGATCCGCAGTTTAATAGAAATCCTGTAAAAACAACATTTTTTCTGATAAATGGGAATGAAATCTGCCCTACCAAGCCAACTATAAACCCTTTTCAATATGAAAAATTTGAAACTTGAGCCCTGAATTTGTTTCTAATTCTATTTATCCAATGCATGAGCTAGAACAAAACACAAGGTTGATAAAAAAATGAAAATTGGAGGGTGAAAAGATGCTATGATACCTCGAGGAGGAGAACCGGAATAAGCGAAAGGGATGCTAACAAGCCAAAGGAGGAAGATGGAGAGAGACATTGTTGATATATTGTAATGCCTGGGAAGGCAAAATTTGAGATGTATGGTGGTTTTGCTGTTTTTGTTAGACAGAGAAAGATGGTGTTTGGTTATGACAAGTCACATAGTTTGATGGTTTTTGCTTGAAAGTAGACACTCAGAATCGATGGACAAGCTCGACCATGTCATAAATATAAATAAACTAGACTTTTCGTTATTCTTTCCTTCGTTATCTTCTTTACTTTTCAGAATTATTTTTATAATAGTTCATATGTAACCGTATAAACACTTGTATCACACAAGGCGCCTGTAGCTCAGTGGATAGAGCGTCTGTTTCCTAAGCAGAAAGTCGTAGGTTCGACCCCTACCTGGCGCGTTCGTCTTTTTCATTTTGACCCCTCTTTATTATGTGTATTTTGTTTTCATTTTGTTGGTTCGACCCCTACTGGCGCGTTCGTCTTTTTCATTTTGACCCCTCTTTATTATGTGTATTTTGTTTTCATTTTGTTTGGCCTTTTCATTTTGATCCGTTTATGTTTTATTGTTTCTCATTTTGACCCTCTTTTTCATTTTTATGGTTTATGTCTTATTTTTTCTATTTTGACCCCTCTTTATTATGTTTATTTTGTTTTCATTTTGTTTGGCCTTTTCATTTTGATCCGTTTATGTTTTATTGTTTCTCATTTTGACCCTTTTATTATGTTTATTTTGTTCTCATTTTTTTTTCATCAAAGGAACCAATATTATTAACTAATTGAAAAATTACAAAATTGAGGGATCAATAGCTAAATTTCTCAAAGTTTAAAACGAAAATAAATTTTGGAGCCGAAATTTCCCTCCAAAATTAGAAAAATAACAAAGGGAATTTTTTTTTTCTTTTATCTTCTCTAGGACAAGAACCAACAAGAAAATCAGCACCAATCTCAAACAGCAACTCTTCTTCTGCAACCATCTTGAGACTAAATTTCTTCAGCTTCAACATTCCCTTGCTTTCCTACAAAATAAAAAACCCTAGCAGTATCCATAGTCCAAGATTTAATCACTTTGAATATAACCCAGCCTAATGTTTTCTAGAAATGAGATTGCAAGGAGTTTAGGTGGAGCATTGAGCTGCTGAAAATTAAGCTTAAGCTTACACTTTAGGGTCAATTTCGCAAGCCAATCGGTTGCTTGGTTCTGGACCCTAGAGATGTGCTTTAAGCTCATATTATTGTTAAGAAATTTATGGCAGTAGCTTACATTAGGGTCTTCGAAGTCTGAGATTGGTTTGCTTGTGAGTTGCTTGATAAGAATTAAGGAATCAGACTCAATGTCCACGTGAGCCCAGTTGTTTTTGTAGCAAGTTGTTAAGCCATGAAGCATAACCATAATTTCATCTTGAAGAGGAGAAGCTTTTCCCAACAGATTACCATTCGATGCACAAGAACCATCAACATCCATCTTAAGACGGGTTTGAATAGGAGAAATCCATCTTAGGTATAACAGTTTGTTCTTCCTTTCAATTGAACTGCAACCAAGCATAATACCTGCATTAAAAGACTTCAACCAGTGCTTGTGATTAAGTTTACCAGAGACTTCAACACCTTTGATTATACTTATGATGATATCAACGGCTTTGTTTACATTAAAATGAATTCTTTTATGCTTTATAGCATTTCTAGCTTTCCAAATCACCCAACAAATAGCTTGGGGAACAAGGTGAGTAATATGAAATTTTGCTTTTGAAAACCAAAACCAACATCTTAACACATGAGAAAGGATCATAAATCTTTTGATTTTGATGTTAAAAATGCAAGCAAACCAATTCCATATCTCCCTTGCAAACGTGCAGTTAACAAACAAGTGATTATTTTCCTCACAATTATCACAGAACACACACTTAGAAGCCATACTAATATGCTTCTTCATCATAATAGAGTCTAAAGCAACAAAGTTATGTATAAGTTTCCAGGTTATAAAAGAGAACTTCCTGGGGATTTTTGAGTTCCAAATCTTTTGATATAAGTTTGAGAAGTTGTGTTTAGTTCTTATGCTCTCCCATGTCTGCTTCAAGTTGAATTGTATGTCCTTAGACAGCTTCCAACAAATGATATCTTAATTATCAGCGATTTGAAGCTTATTGATCATCTGAATTCTATTATTGTCAATACTTGCCTGAATTTCATTTAGATTCCAAGAGTTATTTTTCCAAAAGGAGTTAACCTTAACATCAATATACCAGTTAATGTTGTTATCAGTGGCTATTGCAGGAAGATTGTGCCAAGAATCTTTCCAGAAGTCAATATTGCCTCTGCCAAGGATCCAGGTAACATTACTGTCAGCTTGCTTTCTTATATTGCACAATCTGTTCCAAACTGAAGAACCTTTTATGTTGTTAATATACAAAGGATGAACATTTTTGAAGTATATATAATTTATAACGTTTGACCAAAGACAACTATTTTTCCTTAACTTAAACCATAATTTTTGTAAGAAGGAGTTCTGAATATCATTTAGTTTTCTAACATTTAGACCCCTTCTCCAAAAGGTTTGCAGATGTAAGACCAGGTAGACCAGTGGATAACCTTTTGATTATACTTAGTTCTCCAAAGAAATATATTTAAACTAGTTTCAATCTTGCAAATGATAGCTCTAGGAATTTCACAGCATTATAACCAATGATATGTAATAGGTAATAGCACATTTGTAATTAGAGATAACATGCCACCATATGCGAGCAACTTACTATCCCATTCAGTGATTCTGTCATTGATCTTGTTTAGGATATGATTGAAGATCTTTGTTTTGTTGTTGTTTGAGACAGTAATTCCCAAGTGAGAAATAGGAAGGAAGTCTACATGAAAACCAGTATGTAGCTTGAGACTTTGCACATTTGAAGAATTGGGCTTGGATGAAACAATCAGCTTTGTTTTACTTTTGTTTATGGCCTGAACTGGAATTTGTTGGTACAACTCTAGATAGCAGCTTAGAATATCAATAGAATTCAGGATACTATTAGTGAATACTAATATGTCATCAACAAACATGATACAAGGGATGATGTATTTAGATCTAGAAGCATAACATATTTTAGGTTGAGCATTGAAAAGGTTGTTTAGACCTCTGCTAAGAAATTCTTCACCCATGATAAAAAAGGCTAGGGGAGATAAGATCCCCTTGCCTTAACCCTCTCTTCATTCTAAAATAATCAAAAGTCTCCCCATTAATGAGCATTGAAACATGGACATCAGTAATGATCTTCCTAATAAGACTAACAAACTTGTTGTTGCAACCAAAAGCATGCAAAATTCTTAAAATGAATGAGTGAGAGATTATTTCGAATGCTTTCAACATATCTAACTGAATCATAGTATTCCCTTTTTTAGGCTTTTTGTTAATATCATATAACAACTCTTTAGACAATAAATATTGTCATGAATAAGTTTGCCCTTGACGAAAGCAGACTGAGCAGAAGACACAATCTTAGGTAAGAGATTTGCCAACCTATGATTGATAAGGGTAGAAAAAATTCTATTGATAAGAGTACACAAACCAATAGGTCTGTAGCTATTCCACCAAATAGGGTTAATGGTCTTAGGGACTAGGCAAATGCCAGTGGCAAAAAGACCAGTAGGGATGAATCCACCCTGAATAAAAGCATTGAAGGCATTACACAAGTCCCATTTAATAATAAGCCACCAGTGTTTAAAGAAATAGAGATTGAAACCATCAATACCAGGGGCACTATCACTCTTCATGCTACTGATTATTCCCCAAATCTCATCTTCAGAGGTTCTATCAAGCAGCTTATTATTGTCTTAAGTAGTAACTATAGAGGGAATGCAGTCAAAATTCTTGTTATTCAGCAACATATTTTCTTCATCTTTGCTTTTATAGGGGTCAGACATGAGAATGTTCTTGAAGTAATCAGCAACAGACTTTCATATCTCCTTCTTATCCAGAATCCAGGTATCTCCATCTTTAACACTCTTGTTTTCATTTTTCCTTCTCTTTTTAGCACCATAACTATAAAATAGTTTAGAATTACCATCACCCTCATGTAACCAATTATTGAAGCATTTCTGTCTCCAGTAAGAATCTTCATTTCTTAGAGCTTTTAAGTGCATACGATTAGCCATAGCTAAACTAGCAACAGATTGCTGATTATTTTTAGTATAATAAAGAATCTCCATAGTTTTGACATTGCTTTCAGTTTCTTTAACACTGTCAAACACATTCCCAAACTTCTCCTTATTCCAAATCCTGAGACAGCATTTGAGTCTTCTTAGCTTGTACCAAAAAGTGTTGCTTGGATGGCTAACTATTGGCTGATTCCAATCCTGCTCAACAACACTAAGGAAAGTAACATCATTGGACCAAGTGTTTAGAAACTTAAAATTCTTTTTTACATATAACATCATTAGCATCAAGTAAGTTAACAGAGATAAGTAAGGGGGCATGGTCAGAACATGTTATGACCATGTGAAAAACCTGTATTTCTTTAAACGTGGATATCCACTTATCATTGACCAGAGCACGATCCAGCCTTCTCCATTTGTTGCTTCTTGACCAAGTAAACTTAGAACCACTATAACCAGCATCGTTAAGGTTGCAATTCCTTATAGTTTCATTAAAATTATCCATACTGGCCTGACAAGATAATATGCAACCCAACTGCTCATCATGAGAGGAAATAATATTAAAATCACCCACACACATCCAAGCCTTATCATTATCAGCAACTTCCATGAGACTCTCCCAAAGATCCAATCTCTGAATACGGTTGCACTTAGCATAGACAGAAGTAAGATAGACTCTTTCAATGACTCCAGGATATTCAATCTCCATATATACACATTGCTCCATGTTAAGAACAATATTAATATTGACATTATCCATCCTAGAATATCCACAGCTTGTTGGAAACATTAGCAAAACAGTCACCAAAACCAAGATCTTCAGCAACTTCTTTAATTTTTTCACTCTTGGACATAAGCTCTTGAATAGCAAGCACCTTAATACACTCAGATCTTATCATAAATTTAAGTCTTCTCAAGGTAGGCTTGTTACTCACACCCCTTGCATTCCAACTAATTGCTATGATCATTATCAGAATAGGATTTGTAGATTCTGTCTCTTGAACTTAGAGACTTGATAGATAACTTTCCAGTTGACCTTCTTTTTTTTGCAGTTTTCAGTTTGGAGGTTATGATTTCATTGAAGCTTTGTTGAGGAGAGTACGTTGGAGAAGGAGAACAGCTGCCAATGTTTGGATCAGTCGAATGATCTTTAAAATTATCTTCATCAATGTTATCTATAGCTTCTATAACCTCTTTGCTACTTCCTGGTGAATTCGACTTGTTGCTTTCAATCTGCTGTTGTATAGTATTGATCAGTTGAACTTGTGAAGACTTAGTATTAACATCATGATTCATGTCTTTACTGCTTTCATTTTTTTCTTCTTCTTGATCCTTTTGAGTAATGATTGATTTAAGTTTCTTCTATAAACTTTAAAAACATTCATATTTCTTGTTTCAGTAGTATCAAAAGATGGATTTTCCTTATCTTCTTTATCATCTGTAACTTCATCCGTTTTGCTGTTTTCTTTAATTGTAGCAGTTTCTTCAAATTTCTTGGGAGCTTTTTTGCATTCAGACAACTTGTGCCCTATATGATAACAACAGTTACAGTATGATGGCACGTTTTTATAGCTGATTGAAATCCAATATCCATCATTGTTACCAAAACCGATCCATAATTTCCTTTTCAAATTTTTAGAGACGTCCACTTCTATTTGTGCGTAACATGCATTGGCATGGGCATGATTTTTATGAGGAACAACAACCCTATAGGTTGGCCCTATAGCTGCAACAATATCATTCACCAAACCAGTATCATATAGACATTCTGGAAAATTTTCAAAGCGAACCCAGGTTAAAACAGTAGGGTTTTCGTACTTTTTATTGCAATCTTGATTCCATCTCAAGATTCTCATAACTGAATCATTAAACCGCCATACATTTCTTGACCAAATCTTAGTGACATCTTCCTTTAATTCAAACTCGAAGAAAATGTGATGAGAGTCCCATACCTCATAGTTGAATGGACCTCTGAATTTCAGATTAGCCAAGAAGCTATCAAGTTTCAGTTTCTTAGGAACTCCATTACTAAACTTTCCTATCAAAGTGATTCTAGATTTCTTGATTAGAGTTTCTTTAACCTTTTCATTGTATTGAACATAGTAATGATGCTCTGTTTTTTGACGAATTTTGGGTTTAACGTCGCCAAATCTTCCTCCGGTTTGAATAGATCCACAAATTACTTCCTCGATTGCTTTTGTTGATCCTCAATAGTACGAAGAACAAGAAATTCTTCCATCGATTGAATTCCAATGATCGAATTAATCATCTGCCGTTAGGGTTTGGTTAGACTCTGTTTTTGGATTGACTCTGTTCTTGGAGTTTCATTCGAAATCCATAGATAAATACGATACTATTAGATTTTATTTTTTCCATTTAAAATTTTCTGCCTTATTTTTTTTTCATTTTGTTCGTCTTTTTCATTTTGACGCGTTTATGTTTTATTTTGTTTTTATTTTGACCATTCTTTTAAATATCACACAGGTCGGCTTAGCAAGATGAATTTAGACAGTCGGATTCAGATAGTAATTTTCAAAATTGAAAATTCTCGCCGCCGTTGTACAATTTTTATTATTAATAAATATTTCATTTAAAAAAAAAAAAGCCAGTCGGGTTCAGATAGTAATTTCGAAGGTCACTTTAGACACTCTCCTTTGTATCTTCTTCTCTTCTTTTTTTTGGTTACGAGACCTAAAACCCTAGACCTTCTTTTGACGAATCTAAAACCTAGGTTCATAACTCGATTAATCAAACTCAAGAAGAAATCGATAAGGTATGAAGGTCTTTAAGATTAACGAGGGAAACACTCTCGCTTTATCGCTCTTTACTGACGTTTCCAATTCCAAGTATGTACTCTCTCTCTAATTTTGTTTTTGTTTTTGTTTTTGTTTTTTTCTCGAGAAAATCATAGTAACCTAATGGAATCATTGTCTCCGCATTGAATTGTTCATCATTATCTTATTTTTATGATTTTCTTTTGTGAATAGAGACATACGATTAAGAAATATAGGATTTAGAGTTATTTTGTATATCCTTGATCGAATTTCCTTTCGTATCTATCTGTTAAGCGTGCCGATGGTGATCGTTTTATAGTGTGATCATTGATATAGACTTATGGTTTTGGCAAGTAGATGAAACTCATATTAAGTTCTGAATATGCCATGGCTATGTACAAAAAAGAACACCATATCCATCGTGGCTGGCATGGACTTCTGTCTACCGAGTTCAAGTTTTACGGTAGAACAATGTCGACAGTATTTTCTAAGCACATAATTATACAGCTACCAGAGCCAAATTCGTATGGGCAGAGCATGATTGTCTAATTTATGCCGAAAATACAAACACCTGGTTCTTGACACGAGTCGGGTTATATATATAAACTGCATTTACCACGGCCGAACTCTAGTATAACGTGGGTCAATATCTGACAACGAATGAATATATAGGGAAACTCTTTTATAATCAATGTCAAAATCAAAAAGATCTTTGTTAGCCTCCAAAATCTTAGCCGAGGAGTTGCCACCAAACTTAGACATCTTTAAGATGGAAAAGTACGATGAGATCGGTGATCCCCGAACATCATATTGAGTAGTTCATGAATGTTATGTTCCGATTTGAGGATGATGATAGGGTTTTGTGTCAGGCCTTTTCTACAACTATCAGGGGTAGTGCATTAGCGTTTTTCAATCAGCTGGCTCTGAAGTCAATAAAAAACTTTGATACACTATAGACTTTGTTTAAAATTCAGCTTATTGGGATCAAGGATCTTAAAGGTTATCAATATTTTATCATGAATTGCAAGAGACTGTGGAGATTTTGAGAGATTATACGTGGCGTTTTATTCACACCAAGAACAACTTGGAAGACTGTGATGAGGTTGTTGCTTGCGCATCGTTCAAACATGAAATTCTTACATGGACCTTTGAAGGGATGTTATAGAAAAAGGTTTTGTCGTTTGGAGCGTTGTTGGCACAAGTTTAGTAAAAAATAAAAGTTGAGGAAATTATGTAACATAGCAGTGGCGGATCCAGGAATAAAATTTAAGGTATGCCCAAAGATGTTATGGAAAATTTCATTAAAATATAAATATTCAAGTATTGCATGATAAAAATATTTAAATATTTTAGTTACAATTCAAAATGAAAATATATTCTAGTCCAAAAGTAAATGCATTATTCTCTTACTCATGCTTTGAAAGCGTTGGATAATATTTAGATCATCAACCGTAGAAAACACTTTTTTCTCCACAAATGTCACTGAACAATCATTAAGCCGTGAATCGTGAATTGACAAATCTATTTCTCAACTCATGTTTCACCAATTTCATACGAGAAAATACTCGCTCAAAACTTGCCGTAGCAACCGGTAAGGACAAAACTCGCTTCAAAAGTCTGTATACAAATCCAAATATCTAGTGTTTTTTGTACAAATAAAAGTCTTACATAGATCCGACATAATTTTCTTATAGAAAGGAAAACTAGGGTTTGAAAATTCCCAATTTTTTTGGTGATTTGATGAATCAAAATTGAAGTAAAACCAGATGGAAAATTTTGTTGATTTGTTGAATGAAAATCGACTTCAACTAAGGAAAAATCTTACAATTTAGCAGGTGGACAAGATATTACATCAACCATCTGCAAATCTTCGTGTTCATTAATCACTAAACTGCAATGAAATATGCAATCAATTTGGAATGAATGATTAACAACCATGCATATCATATAATTTTATTATAGAAATGAAAACTAGGGTTTGAAAATCCCCAATTTTTTCAATGATTTGTTGAATCAAAGTTGAAGTAAGTTTGAAAATCCCCAATTTTTCAATGATTTGTTGAATCAAATTTGAAGTAAAACCCAATATCAAATTTTACTTCTTTGTAAATCGAAGTAAACTCCAATGGAAAATTCATTAACTGAATCAACTTAATATTTTATTTCTATAGTTTTATGTTGCTTTTATTTGAGAGAAGTTGGGAAAGAGACAGGTACGATTAGGGGAAAATATAGTAAAATAGAAAGTAAAAGAATGTAAAGAAGTTAAATAAAAGAATTTGAAGAAGTGAAGCTTTTATTTGAGAGAAGTTGGAAAATATAGTAAAAATAAAAATTTTAAAAAAAATAGAAAGTAAAAGAATGTAAAAGAAGAAGTGAAATAAAAGAATTTAAAGAAAAATAAAAAGTAAAAGAATTTAAAGAAAAATAAAAAGTAAAAGAATGTAAAAAAGTGAAATACAATAATTTAAAGAAGTTAAGCTTTTATTTGAGAGAAGTTGAGAAATATAGTAAAAATAAAAAGAATTATAGAAGAAGTAGGTATCCAACAGGTATTGAACCCAAGACCTCAAGTATATTACTTGAGAAGTTAACCACTATACTGAACTTATTTTTCTGATTTAGGGTTGTCCCGGGCATACCTATCTCCCCCCTAAATCCGCCCCTGTAACATAGGTTTCTCTTGAGCTGACAACTAAGAAAAAATTATCAACCACAAACCTCGATCAATATCACAACTATAGCAATGTACCAAGCGCTACAGGTGCAACAACATAAGCGACATAGAAACAGATTAATTATCCACTTCCTCTCCTCCCACAACACCTACACAATCTTGGGTGCAATAACCTCAAGCTCAAAGTGGGTAGAGACCAAATAGATCGCTCTGGGAAAAGGAAGGCTTTGGGTTAGAGATCGGGACGACCGCATAAATAACTAGTTACTGCATGATAACTATATAGAACTATCTAAAAGTGTGACTACGATATATGATAAAACTAAGAATATTGACCGTTACATGAAGTTTCTCCATTTTACAAGGCCCTAAGAAGAAACAAACAATAGATAGCACAAGTACCATAAAAATATTTTCCATTAGAACATAGATTTATTCACTCTTAAAGAAGAAATCCAAAGTATGATAGACAATCCAAAGTTGATTCATTTTGTTAAATATTGGAGCAATGTTTCCCTAAGGCATCTAGGGAATGAGCCAACATTTATCGGAGCGTAAGGATTAAGAGTTCAGTTGGAAGCCCCAACGCAAAATAATACCATGATGATAGTGGTTAAATAAACGGTAGGTCTTGACATGTTGAGTGAGTACTTGGACCCCGATCTGAATCGTAATATCATAGGGACCATCTCTGCTGAAGAATTAAGTTTGATTCTCACACTCTTAAAAACTTTTGAAGGAAATTCTATAACCAGATAATTAAATATTTTAGAAATAGGCATCCTAGAAGTCTAGTAGCAAATTTTCCGAAGATAACATCTGTATATATTTATTGAGCTCCATACACATCAATAACATTTTATGATAATGATTTCTGAGGTGTTATTAGCCCTCATAAGAAGTTGTTTTGATAAGTATCGTTTCTTAGAGAAATTAAATTTGAAGAGTCTTAATCGATACCGGTAGTTCAAAGAACATTATATTTATATAAACTTATGACATAGTTATGAGTCCTCCGACTATCCATCCTTTGTTTATGAAAATGATAAATTCACAAGGGCGACTTTTATGAACATAGGATAGTTTGAAGTTGATGTTATCTTCAACGAGGTAAATTCAAAAAAGTAGATTACATTTTATCATGGTTGTGGATAATCCTACCTCTTATAACAAAATATTTGGCAATTTGTTTGCTAGACATAATGCACCTCATTGTCTTGACAATACACCAACACCTCCGGTGAGTGGTGGTATATAGGGTAAAATTAGTTTGATGTAATCAGAAAGTAACTATGGAGTGTTATGAAACATCATTGGCATTAAATAAATATCAATATCGGGGTTTCAAGTAGAGGTCGAGGCTGTCAATGATCCATGGGAACTGCTCACTGATTCTCACAATTCCAGTAAGTTTCTACTATAATCTTCTTTCCTTTCAATACTACTGTGTTTTTCATCTCCTTTCTGTATTCAGATTGTCTATATATATATGTGTAGTAGATATGATAACCAGGATGCTGATTTGATGGAAGTTCTAATATTTTTATTTGACTTTAAGAAAATGCTTCCATAGGAGTATACTTATTTACTTTTATGGTATATATTGATAAGAATATTAGTCTTATAGGAACAGTAGACTAATAACAGCCCTTTAGGAATTAAGTCTCATATCTATAGAAGTATGAGATCCACTTTCAAGTCGGTTAGTACGACGACTGTCCTTGAAACTAAAGCTCCCGTTTTGGTTTCTGAAGGTGCGAATACAATGGACGTAGGGAGGGCTGCACTGATTGTCTGATTCAGAAAAGTAATCGTTCACATAGTCTTTCACAAACAAAGTATACAACTTCAGTCAAAACAAAATCCTTATTCAAGTAAAATCTATTCGAGAGTACGGATACAATCTTCTCTCGGCCTCTAGGATCAACGAGAAACCGGCAGCCACTCTTGCTTTTTGACGGAGTGGCGGAACTTGCATCTATCGCCGTAAGGGCACGTGCGACCGGCAATGAAATTTCTGCAAACCTCAGTTGGACCTTCATCTCCCTTGCCTCCGGCCGACACATATACCCTCTGCTGAACCTTCAAACATATAGATGAATATTTATAAGCAAAATTCATACTCTACTTGCATTCAAGAGTTCAATATATTTACCAAGTTAAATACCCAATTGCAGTATCATTAGGTTCAATTATTCATACTACACCTGAAAATTAGTTGCTAACTTTTTAAATCGAAAGCATTGATCATATAGCAATTATCATCAAAGTAGCATACAACATAGGTTTACAGTAGAAACAGAACTAACCTTTCCACGATCAGGCTGACTCTGAACCCCCCGCTGCCCGTCAGCTGCACGACCAAGACCACCATCACCGCGAGCCTGCACCTGGTTCTCCAGGTAGTCAGTGGGCGGAACTAAGTGCCATGAAGTTGTTCTCGTCGGCGAAATCTTCCTGCCCAAGTGTCGAGGTTCGATTGCAAGTTGGAAATTGTGATCAGCAACCTCTTGGTGGCTGACTTGGCTATTGCTGCTACCGGTGGCAGGTCGCAACCGAATGATATCAAGCCGGAGTAGGTTGATGGCATTTTTGAACTGTTGGAAGTCTGTACATAGAGCTTTTAACTGTGACAAACATTGTTTGTTTGCATGCTCAGAAGTGTAATCAGCAAGCTCTACGTGGCCGTGACCGATGATATTTAGAGACCTAAATAATTCGAGCTTGATTTCGTTGAAATCATGTCCCAATCTGTCGATATCAGAAAATAGAGCACTGAACTGTTGCTAAAATCGTTCGAACTCTTGATACAGATTGTGGTGGCGACTGAGAAGACTGTGGATAAGATCCGTGAAGGCGCGGCAAATGACAGATATGTCTTGGCTCATTTGTACTATATGCAAATAGCAAATCATGAAAAACTACTCAATCGTATAAGCAAAATAACACAGATTGCTCTACATTAAACAAAATAACACAGATTCTAGAGCAATCGTATAAGCAAGAACAATCGGAAAAAAAACGTACGAGACTTGCAGAGCTGTTGTTAGAGAGAGACGAATATCTTCGTCAATTCTTTCGAAAAACGTCTTCAAAACGGGAAAGTCAATTAAAATTCCAACTGAAAACTAAAAAAATGAAATCATGAAAAACTACTCAATTCAATTCCCAGTTGATTGCACCTAGAACTAAAAAACGAAATCATGAAAAACTACTCAATCGTATAAGCAAAATAACACAGATTGCTCTACATTAAACAAAATAACACAGATTCTAGAGCACTCGTATAAGCAAGAACAATCGGAAAAAAAACGTACGAGACTTGCAGAGCTGTTGTTAGAGAGAGACGAATATCTTCGTCAATTCTTTCGAAAAACGTTTCAAAACGGGAAAGTCAATTGAAATTCCAACTAAAACTAAAAAAACGAAATCATGAAAAACTACTCAATTCAATTCCTAGTTGATTGCACCTAGAACTCAAAAAACAAAATCATGAAAAACTACTCAATCGTATAAGCAAAATAACACAGATTGCTCTACATTAAACAAAATCACCCAGATTCTAGAGCAATCGTATAAGCAAGAACAATCGGAAAAAAAACGTACGAGACTTGCAGAGCTTTTGTTAGAGAGAGACGAATATCTTCGTCAATTCTTTCGAAAAACGTCTTCAAAACGGGAAAGTCAATTGAAATTCCAACTGAAAACTAAAAAAACGAAATCACGAAAAACTACTCAATTCAATTCCCAGTTGATTGCACCTAGAACTAAAAAAACGAAATCATGAAAAACTACTCAATCGTATAAGCAAAATAACACAGATTTCTCTACATTAAACAAAATAACACAGATTCTAGAGCAATCGTATAAGCAAGAACAATCAGAAAAAAAACGTACGAGACTTGCAGACCTGTTGTTAGAGAGAGACGAATATCTTCGTCAATTCTTTCGAAAAACGTCTTCAAAACGGGAAAGTCAATTGAAATTCCAACTGAAAACTAAAAAAACGAAATCACGAAAAACTACTCAATTCAATTCCCAGTTGATTGCACCTAGAACTAAAAAAACGAAATCATGAAAAACTACTCAATCGTATAAGCAAAATAACACAGATTTCTCTACATTAAACAAAATAACACAGATTCTAGAGCAATCGTATAAGCAAGAACAATCAGAAAAAAAACGTACGAGACTTGCAGACCTGTTGTTAGAGAGAGACGAATATCTTCGTCAATTCTTTCGAAAAACGTCTTCAAAACGGGAAAGTCAATTGAAATTCCAACTGAAAACTAAAAAAATGAAATCATGAAAAACTACTCAATTCAATTCCCAGTTGATTGCACCTAGAACTAAAAAAACGAAATCATGAAAAACTACTCAATCGTCTAAGTAAAATAACACAGATTGCTCTACATTAAACAAAATAACACAGATTCTAGAGCAATCGTATAAGCAAGAACAATCGGAAAAAAAGGTACGAAACTTGCAGAGCTGTTGTTAGAGAGAGACGAATATCTTCGTCAATTCTTTCGAAAAACGTCTTCAAAACGGGAAAGTCAATTGAAATTCCAACTGAAAACTAAAAAAAACGAAATCATGAAAAACTACTCAATTCAATTCCTAGTTGATTGCACCTAGAACTAAAAAAACGAAATCATGAAAAACTACTCAATCGTATAAGCAAAATAACACAGATTGCTCTACATTAAACAAAATAACACAGATTCTAGAGCAATCGTATAAGCAAGAACAATCGGAAAAAAAACGTACGAGACTTGCAGAGCTGTTGTTAGAGAGAGACGAATATCTTCGTCAATTCTTTCGAAAAACGTCTTCAAAACGGGAAAGTCAATTGAAATTCCAACTGAAAACTAAAAAAACGAAATCATGAAAAACTACTCAATTCAATTCCTAGTTGATTGCACCTAGAACTAAAAAAACGAAATCATGAAAAACTACTGAATCGTATAAGCAAAATAACACAGATTGCTCTACATTAAACAAAATAACACAGATTCTAGAGCAATCGTATAAGCAAGAACAATCGGAAAAAAACGTACGAAACTTGCAGAGCTGTTGTTAGAGAGAGACGAATATCTTCGTCAATTCTTTCGAAAAACGTCTTCAAAACGGGAAAGTCAATTGAAATTCCAACTGAAAACTAAAAAAACGAAATCATGAAAAACTACTCAATTCAATTCCCAGTTGATTGCACCTAGAACTAAAAAACGAAATCATGAAAAACTACTCAATCGTATAAGCAAAATAACACAGATTGCTCTATATTAAACAAAATAACACAGATTCTAGAGCAATCGTATAAGCAAGAACAATCGGAAAAAAAATGTACGAGACTTGCAGAGCTGTTGTTAGAGAGAGACGAATATCTTCGTCAATTCTTTCGAAAAACGTCTTCAAAACGGGAAAGTCAATTGAAATTCCAACTGAAAACTAAAAAAACGAAATCATGAAAAACTACTCAATTCAATTCCTAGTTGATTGCACCTAGAACTAAAAAAACGAAATCATGAAAAACTACTGAATCGTATAAGCAAAATAACACAGATTGCTCTACATTAAACAAAATAACACAGATTCTAGAGCAATCGTATAAGCAAGAACAATCGGAAAAAAACGTACGAAACTTGCAGAGCTGTTGTTAGAGAGAGACGAATATCTTCGTCAATTCTTTCGAAAAACGTCTTCAAAACGGGAAAGTCAATTGAAATTCCAACTGAAAACTAAAAAAAACGAAATCATGAAAAACTACTCAATTCAATTCCTAGTTGATTGCACCTAGAACTAAAAAAACGAAATCATGAAAAACTACTCAATCGTATAAGCAAAATAACACAGATTGCTCTACATTAAACAAAATAACACAGATTCTAGAGCAATCGTATAAGCAAGAACAATCGGAAAAAAAACGTACGAGACTTGCAGAGCTGTTGTTAGAGAGAGACGAATATCTTCGTCAATTCTTTCGAAAAACGTCTTCAAAACGGGAAAGTCAATTGAAATTCCAACTGAAAACTAAAAAAACGAAATCATGAAAAACTACTCAATTCAATTCCCAGTTGATTGCACCTAGAACTAAAAAAACGAAATCATGAAAATCTACTCAATCGTATAAGCAAAATAACACAGATTGCTCTACATTAAACAAAATAACGCAGATTCTAGAGCAATCGTATAAGCAAGAACAATCGGAAAAAAAAACGTACGAGACTTGCAGAGCTGTTGTTAGAGAGAGACGAATATCTTCGTCAATTCTTTCGAAAAACGTCTTCAAAACGGGAAAGTCAATTGAAATTCCAACTGAAAACTAAAAAAACGAAATCATGAAAAACTACTCAATTCAATTCCCAGTTGATTGCACCTAGAACTAAAAAACGAAATCATGAAAAACTACTCAATCGTATAAGCAAAATAACACAGATTGCTCTATATTAAAAAAAATAACACAGATTCTAGAGCAATCGTATAAGCAAGAACAATCGGAAAAAAAATGTACGAGACTTGCAGAGCTGTTGTTAGAGAGAGACGAATATCTTCGTCAATTCTTTCGAAAAACGTCTTCAAAACGGGAAAGTCAATTGAAATTCCAACTGAAAACTAAAAAAACGAAATCATGAAAAACTACTCAATTCAATTCCTAGTTGATTGCACCTAGAACTAAAAAAACGAAATCATGAAAAACTACTCAATCGTATAAGCAAAATAACACAGATTGCTCTACATTAAACAAAATAACACAGATTCTAGAGCAATCGTATAAGCAAGAACAATCGGAAAAAAAACGTACGAGACTTGCAGAGCTGTTGTTAGAGAGAGACGAATTTCTTCGTCAATTCTTTCGAAAAACGTCTTCAAAACGGGAAAGTCAATTGAAATTCCAATTGAAAACTAAAAAAACGAAATCATGAAAAACTACTCAATTCAATTCCTAGTTGATTGCACCTAGAACTAAAAAAACGAAATCATGAAAATCTACTCAATCGTATAAGCAAAATAACACAGATTGCTCTACATTAAACAAAATAACACAGATTCTAGAGCAATCGTATAAGCAAGAACAATCGGAAAAAAAACGTACGAGACTTGCAGAGCTGTTGTTAGAGAGAGACGAATATCTTCGTCAATTCTTTCGAAAAACGTCTTCAAAACGGGAAAGTCAATTGAAATTCCAACTGAAAACTAAAAAAACGAAATCATGAAAAACTACTCAATTCAATTCCCAGTTGATTGCACCTAGAACTAAAAAAACGAAATCATGAAAATCTACTCAATCGTATAAGCAAAATAACACAGATTGCTCTACATTAAACAAAATAACACAGATTCTAGAGCAATCGTATAAGCAAGAACAATCGGGAAAAAAACGTACGAGACTTGCAGAGCTGTTGTTAGAGAGAGACGAATATCTTCGTCAATTCTTTCGAAAAACGTCTTCAAAACGGGAAAGTCAATTAAAATTCCAACTGAAAACTAAAAAAATGAAATCATGAAAAACTACTCAATTCAATTCCCAGTTGATTGCACCTAGAACTAAAAAACGAAATCATGAAAAACTACTCAATCGTATAAGCAAAATAACACAGATTGCTCTACATTAAACAAAATAACACAGATTCTAGAGCACTCGTATAAGCAAGAACAATCGGAAAAAAAACGTACGAGACTTGCAGAGCTGTTGTTAGAGAGAGACGAATATCTTCGTCAATTCTTTCGAAAAACTTCTTCAAAACGGGAAAGTCAATTGAAATTCCAACTGAAAACTAAAAAAATGAAATCATGAAAAACTACTCAATTCAATTCCCAGTTGATTGCACCTAGAACTAAAAAACGAAATCATGAAAAACTACTCAATCGTATAAGCAAAATAACACAGATTGCTCTACATTAAACCAAAATAACACAGATTCTAGAGCAATCGTATAAGCAAGAACAATCGGAAAAAAAACGTACGAGACTTGCAGAGCTGTTGTTAGAGAGAGACGAATATCTTCGTCAATTCTTTCGAAAAACGTCTTCAAAACGGGAAAGTCAATTGAAATTCAGACTGAAAACTAAAAAAACGAAATCATGAAAAACTACTCAATTCAATTCCCAGTTGATTGCACCTAGAACTAAAAAAACGAAATCATGAAAATCTACTCAATCGTATAAGCAAAATAACACAGATTTCTCTACATTAAACAAAATAACACAGATTCTAGAGCAATCGTATAAGCAAGAACAATCGGGAAAAAAACGTACGAGACTTGCAGAGCTGTTGTTAGAGAGAGACGAATATCTTCGTCAATTCTTTCGAAAAACGTCTTCAAAACGGGAAAGTCAATTGAAATTCCAACTGAAAACTAAAAAAACGAAATCATGAAAAACTACTCAATTCAATTCCCAGTTGATTGCACCTAGAACTAAAAAACGAAATCATGAAAAACTACTCAATCGTATAAGCAAAATAACACAGATTGCTCTACATTAAACAAAATAACACAGATTCTAGAGCAATCGTATAAGCAAGAACAATCGGAAAAAAAACGTACGAGACTTGCAGATCTGTTGTTAGAGAGAGACGAATATCTTCGTCAATTCTTTCGAAAAACGTCTTCAAAACGGGAAAGTCAATTGAAATTCCAACTGAAAACTAAAAAAACGAAATCATGAAAAACTACTCAATTCAATTCCCAGTTGATTGCACCTAGAACTAAAAAAACGAAATCATGAAAAACTACTCAATCGTATAAGCAAAATAACACAGATTGCTCTACATTAAACAAAATAACACAGATTCTAGAGCAATCGTATAAGCAAGAACAATCGGAAAAAAACGTACGAGACTTGCAGAGCTGTTGTTAGAGAGAGACGAATATCTTCGTCAATTCTTTCGAAAAACGTCTTCAAAACGGGAAAGTCAATTGAAATTCTAACTGAAAACTAAAAAAACGAAATCATGAAAAACTACTCAATTCAATTCCTAGTTGATTGCACCTAGAACTAAAAAACGAAATCATGAAAAACTACTCAATCGTATAAGCAAAATAACACAGATTGCTCTACATTAAACAAAATAACACAGATTCTAGAGCAATCGTATAAGCAAGAACAATCGGAAAAAAACGTACGAGACTTGCAGAGCTGTTGTTAGAGAGAGACGAATATCTTCGTCAATTCTTTCGGAAAACGTCTTCAAAACGGGAAAGTGAATTGAAATTCGAACTGAAAACTAAAAAAACGAAATCATGAAAAACTACTCAATTCAATTCCCAGTTGATTGCACCTAGAACTAAAAAAACGAAATCATGAAAAACTACTCAATCGTATAAGCAAAATAACACAGATTGCTCTACTTTAAACCAAAATAACACAGATTCTAGAGCAATCGTATAAGCAAGAACAATCGGAAAAAAAACGTACGAGACTTGCAGAGCTGTTGTTAGAGAGAGACGAATATCTTCGTCAATTCTTTCGAAAAACATCTTCAAAACGGGAAAGTCAATTGAAATTCAGACTCAAAACTAAAAAAACGAAATCATGAAAAACTACTCAATTCAATTCTCAGTTGATTGCACCTAGAACTAAAAAAACGAAATCATGAAAAACTACTCAATCGTATAAGCAAAATAACACAGATTTCTCTACATTAAACAAAATAACACAGATTCTAGAGCAATCGTATAAGCAAGAACAATCGGAAAAAAAACGTACGAGACTTGCAGAGCTGTTGTTAGAGAGAGACGAATATCTTCGTCAATTCTTTTGAAAAACGTCTTCAAAACGGGAAAGTCAATTGAAATTCCAACTAAAAACTAAAAAAATGAAATCATGAAAAACTACTCAATTCAATTCCCAGTTGATTGCACCTAGAACTAAAAAAACGAAATCATGAAAAACTACTCAATCGTATAAGCAAAATAACACAGATTGCTCTACATTAAACAAAATAACACAGATTCTAGGGCAATCGTATAAGCAAGAACAATCGGAAAAAAACGTACGAGACTTGCAGAGCTGTTGTTAGAGAGAGACGAATATCTTCGTCAATTCTTTCGAAAAACGTCTTCAAAACGGGAAAGTCAATTGAAATTCCAACTGAAAACTAAAAAAACGAAATCCTGAAAAACTACTCAATTCAATTCCCAGTTGATTGCACCTAGAACTAAAAAACGAAATCATGAAAAACTACTCAATCGTATAAGCAAAATAACACAGATTGCTCTACATTAAACAAAATAACACAGATTCTAGAGCAATCGTATAAGCAAGAACAATCGAAAAAAAAACGTACGAGACTTGCAGAGCTGTTGTTAGAGAGAGACGAATATCTTCGTCAATTCTTTCGAAAAACGTCTTCAAAACGGGAAAGTCAATTGAAATTCCAACTGAAAACTAAAAAAACGAAATCATGAAAAACTACTCAATTCAATTCCCAGTTGATTGCACCTAGAACTAAAAAAACGAAATCATGAAAAACTACTCAATCGAATAAGCAAAATAACACAGATTGCTCTACCTTAAACAAAATAACACAGATTCTAGAGCAATCGTATAAGCAAGAACAATCGGAAAAAAAACGTACGAGACTTGCAGAGCTGTTGTTAGAGAGAGACGAATATCTTCGTCAATTCTTTCGAAAAACGTCTTCAAAACGGGAAAGTCAATTGAAATTCCAACTGAAAACTAAAAAAACGAAATCATGAAAAACTACTCAATTCAATTCCCAGTTGATTGCACCTAGAACTAAAAAAACGAAATCATGAAAAACTACTCAATCGAATAAGCAAAATAACACAGATTGCTCTACCTTAAACAAAATAACACAGATTCTAGAGCAATCGTATAAGCAAGAACAATCGGAAAAAAAACGTACGAGACTTGCAGAGCTGTTGTTAGAGAGAGACGAATATCTTCGTCAATTCTTTCGAAAAACGTCTTCAAAATGGGAAAGTCAATTGAAATTCCAACTGAAAACTAAAAAAACGAAATCATGAAAAACTACTCAATTCAATTCCCAGTTGATTGCACCTAGAACTAAAAAAAAGAAATCATGAAAAACTACTCAATCGTATAAGCAAAATAACACAGATTGCTCTACATTAAACAAAATAACACAGATTCTAGAGCAATCGTATAAGCAAGAACAATCGGAAAAAAAACGTACGAGACTTGCAGAGCTGTTGTAAGAGAGAGACGAATATCTTCGTCAATTCTTTCGAAAAACGTCTTCAAAACGGGAAATCAATTGAAATTCCAACTGAAAACTAAAAAAACGAAATCATGAAAAACTACTCAATTCAATTCCCAGTTGATTGCACCTAGAACTAAAAAAAACGAAATCATCAAAAACTACTCAATCGTATAAACAAAATAACACAGATTGCTCTACATTAAACAAAATAACACAGATTCTAGAGCAATCGTATAAGCAAGAACAATCGGAAAAAAAACGTACGAGACTTGCAGAGCTGTTGTTAGAGAGAGACGAATATATTCGTCAATTCTTTCGAAAAACGTCTTCAAAACGGGAAAGTCAATTGAAATTCCAACTGAAAACTAAAAAAACGAAATCATGAAAAACTACTCAATTCAATTCCCAGTTGATTGCACCTAGAACTAAAAAAAAGAAATCATGAAAAACTACTCAATCGTATAAGCAAAATAACACAGATTGCTCTACATTAAACAAAATAACACAGATTCTAGAGCAATCGTATAAGCAAGAACAATCGGAAAAAAAACGTACGAGACTAGCAGAGCTGTTGTTAGAGAGAGACGAATATCTTCGTCAATTCTTTCGAAAAACGTCTTCAAAACGGGAAAGTCAATTGAAATTCCAACTGAAAACTAAAAAAACGAAATCATGAAAAACTACTCAATTCAATTCCGAGTTGATTGCACCTAGAACTAAAAAAAACGAAATCATCAAAAACTACTCAATCGTATAAACAAAATAACACAGATTGCTCTACATTAAACAAAATAACACAGATTCTAGAGCAATCGTATAAGCAAGAACAATCGGAAAAAAACGTACGAGTTGCAGAGCTGTTAGAGAGAGACGAATATCTCCTCAATTCTTTCGAAAAAATTGAGACAAAAATTCTGTTTCAACAGACGGTAAGAAGTGGGCGCCTTTGATTTAATTTAAAAATTTAATCCCTTATTTTTCTTTTATTTTCAATGTAGTCCTAAAATGTTGGCATAATTCATTTTGAGCCGTTTATTGTTTATTTGTTTGATTTTGACCCTTCTATTAAATATCACACAGGTCGGTTTAGATAGCAACTTTGAAGGTCAATTTAGACAGTCGGGTTCAGATAGTAATTTCGAAGGTCACTTTAGACACTCTCCTTTGTATCTTCTTCTCTTCTTTTTTTTTGGTTACGAGACCTAAAACCTTAGATCTTCTCATCTAAAACCTAGCTTCATAACTCGATTAATCAAACTCAAGAAGAAATCGATAAGGTATGAAGGTCTTCAAGATTAACGAGAACAACACTCTCGCTTTATCGCTCTTCACTGACGTTTCGAATTCCAAGTATGTACTCTCTCTCTAATTTTGTTTTTGTTTTTGTTTTTGTTTTTTTCTCGAGAAAATCATAGTAACCTAAAGGAATCATTGTTTCCGCATCGAATTGTTCATCATTATCTTATTTTTACGATTTTCTTTTGTGAATAGAGACATACGATTAAGAAATTTAGGATTTAGAGTTATTTTGTATATCCTTGATCGAATTTCCTTTCGCATCTATCTGTTAAGCGTGGCGATGGTGATCGTTTTATAGTGTGATCATTGATATAGACTTATGGTTTTGGCAAGTAGATGAAACTCATATTAAGTTCTGAATATGCCATGGCTATGTACAAAAAAGAACACCATATCCGTCGTGGCTGGCATGGACTTCTGTCTACCGAGTTCAAGTTTTACGGTAGAACAATGTCGACAGTATTTTCTAAGCACATAATTATACAGCTACCAGAGCCAAATTTGTATGGGCAGAGCATGATTGTCTAATTTATGCCGAAAATACAAACACCTAGTTCTTGTAAGTTTGCAGTTTTCTATTAACAATATAGTTAAACCAGTCCAGTTCGTCCTGATTCCAACCGAAGTCAACCAGATTGTTCTGAAGTTTATACACAAAAGTGACTCGGATTATCTTTTTTCATTTACAAAAAGCCAATGTAATATTGAATTGGACATGTTTCAAATATTTATTATTATCTTCATAGTTTAAGCTCTCCATAAGTTGGACGAAATTCGTAAGAACTCAGATCAGATTGGAGAATTAGATGACAAATGAACAAAAAGTAAGATAGATGGCTGTCTGCTTTTGCCTCTAGTTCATTCCTTCTATGGAAATACTTATTATGGCATGCCAAATTGTTTCTAGTAGATAGATGGCTGTCTGCTTTTGCCTCTAGTTCATTCCTTCTATGGAAATACTTACACTATTTATGGCATGCCAAATTGTTTCTAGTTTCTTTTACTTGTATACTTATAAACTCATCAAATACTGTTGCGCTTAATTTCTACTATTTCATAAATTCGTTTACTTATCAAATAAGGACAAGCATTTGGCATATCAAATTAATAAAGATTCGATTAACTAATTTGGCTCTTAACAAATCTTCGATATGTTCTAAACAAGCATATAATTGGAGTTAACGGCTCCGTGGTTGGTTAAGTTGCTATTTTTTGTGTCTATTGTTCAGGGAACTCGTAGATTCCATGCGAGCTGGAACGCTAGAACCGGAGGTTGCATTTTTTAATGCGTTACTGGTATGATTCCCTTATATGGTTAACCCATCTTCTAGTACTCTTTGGGTTCGCTTGGTACACAGAATTGTGACTGGTATGGACTATCTCTAGTTCAATTCTGTGGTTAATGAACTTTAGGACTCGCTTTGTTAGTTATCAGTCCTGGTATCCAATTGTCCAATCTGTTGTTTGGTGCAACACATTGCTAATCAATCCTGGTCTAGAATAGTCAGGAGCAGGATAAGTCATTAAATGTTATCGATGCCCCTAATTCTAATTCCATCGTATTATATCAAGTCCTAATTCTAATTCCATTGTATTATATCAAGTCCTATTTGTTTTATACTATTACCTCGAATCTTATTTGTTATGCCATTTGCGTTTTTTATTCTACTTTTATATGGACGTAATATTCCTACTGTTAACTCCTGAAACAGATTCCAGATATCTTTCCTGTCCTTGCGGCTGCACATAAGGTGGTTATATCCAAGTCAAGGGATTCACTTAGAACACGCACTCCTCACTCCGAGCTCGTTTACAATTATTCAGGATCTATGCATGTAATTTTCGCCTACTTTTTTTTTTCTTTTCTGGATTAAGGCTTTTGAAGCTCAGAAATCTTGATTCAGTTGCTTCGGTCATTTTTCAGATCACAGAATCTCTCAAAAGATGTGGAATCTCTGATAGCTCTACTTATGTTCTCGCTGCTTGTTTCAATGCTTCCTCTGATGAGGTGAGTTGTTTAACTCATGGTTCGTGCCATTATTCCCTGTTATAACAAAGCCTTTAAGCAAAAAAGGATGTTTCCCTTTTGTGCCTATATTGGCTTACTTTATTTCCCTCATATCTTTTACGTGAATCATATTGAGTAGCCTTATTATTTAATAGCTGAAATTATAGCAGATCCGCATTGACGCCTAAGTTAAAATGTCTGGAAAAAAAACTTTCCATTTCGAACTAAACCAATCATGAAATTTTCTGTTATATAATAAAAGGCCAAACAGAGAGAGCCCTAATATTTAACTAGTTTAAATTATTTTAGATGAAAGCCATGGAGCAGCTAGTTGAGGGAAAAGAGATCGACTTGCAGGAGCTGGAACCAAGAGCAAACCTGGCCCAAATACAAAAGGTTCGCCGTCATAATGATCTTTTTGATAAATACTCCGGCTTTGATTTCTATTTCTATTCACAAATAATCGATTCTATTATATTTCAGCATTACAAAATAACCGGCCCAGAACTCGCCATCTCCTCATTTGCAGACGCAATTGTATGCCGTATTGCCGCTCGAGATGCCTTGTGATAGGTGATAGCTATAATCTTTCCGATTTCTGGTGTATACCTTCTTAGCTCTAAAGTTTTTATTGTATTTGTATTTGTAACTCAAGTTCTTGATAATATAAAAGGAAAATACAGAAATTATGAACGAGAAACCTTTTTAGTTTCTTGGATGCGAAGTTTCTCAGTTTGTCCAGGTCTTATAAGATTCGTTTTATCGTCTCTGAATTAGATCAGCCCATGTATAATGAGGTAAAACTAAAGGGCGTCTCATTGTAAGAGTTGGTTTTTGCAGTAATAATAGCATTCCCACAAAACTGGCAAGGTTCGAGAATGGAATGTATTTCGGAGTAACAGCACCTGTCTGCATATAACTAACTGTTTCACCTGAAGTGTACAAGAAAGTAAAGGGAACCGACTTAGATTTCGTTTGAAGCAATCACACCAGCCGAACCTAATATTTCCGGTCACAGACTTCTTTTAACCATCGGAAATACCAAACAAGTCACAATAATATCTAGGATGGTTGAGGATAATAAGTATTTCTTTCTAAGTTAGAATTATGAGATATATACATAATTTTTCAAACAAATTGTTCATTATGTTAAAAAATGATATTAAATTGGATGTTATATAAGAATACCTATATATATATATATATATTATATGCTCCTTAATCTAACATTCAATGCTCTTGCTATAATTTTATATTTCTACGAATTCAAATTTTATTCTATACTCCACAAATTATATAAAGTGCTGCTAAATCTTTTCCAGTCTCATTTATTCAGGTCTCTCTACAAAAAGAAAAAAAGTCAATTTACCCATGATCAAACATGCTCTTATGTCATGCAACTCATATATATGAAGATAAGTTTTAAAAAATTGAAATTAACCTGTTTAACTTTTATAATCTCAAAACCAAACAATGTGCATTTTAGTTTCACTTTCGTCTCTAACCGTTAGAAAATAGGATTATAAAACAAAACCTTACAGCAGCGAGTGAAGAGGATTTTACCATTGTTTTTTTATCTTTTTAGAAAAACAAAGTTATATGAATCCAAATATTAAACCACAAACAACTTAAATTTAGAAAGTCGGGATTTTATCTAATCCGAGAGTTTATCTATTTGTAGAAGTTGTAATTTATTTTTGAAAGATTTATCTATTTATAGAATGATTACTCTTCTAAATATCTATAATCATTTGTTCTTCTAAATATCTATAATCATTTGTAAATCTATAAGTATAGTCCCTCTTTTTCAAAAACATCTTTTTGAAATTCAAATGTTTTAAAAAAAAAAATCTGTCAGATTTTGTTACGATTAACTCTATTTTCAGTTGGAACGAAGGATATGTTGAATTGTTATCGCAAACAATAACCGAAAATTCAAACTTGATCGCGATAATTCTCATGTTTGCGACGACGAAACTGGTTTCACGACGGTTAAATCTATTTTGATCAAAGTGAAGTGTGTTGTCTGATTCCATTTTTTTTACTTTGCTGCGACCAACTTTTATGCTTGTTGCGCCAATCTCTATTTTGCCGCGACCAACTTTTATGCTTGTTGCGCCAATCTCTATTTTGCCGCGATCAACATGTGTTAGAGCGCGACAATTAAGTCTGCCAATATTACAGTAGGTTGTGCAGGTCTATTTCATCCCAATCAAACTTTTGGATTGCTCGGCTAAAGTTTATTTCACCGCGATTAACATGTGCTTGATTGTGGAGAATACTGTGCCAATGTTATCTTAAAAGTTAATTTTATCAGTGGTTCGGATCTTTAATAGATTGAGATATAGATGAAGACTATATCCTACAATTTATAAATATCTTAACTTAAAAATTTCGTTTAAAATAGTCATTATCCAAGATTTTTAGCTTAAATGTTTTTTTTAAAAAAATAGTTATTATCCAATATTTTTAAATTAAAATTTTCTACAATTATTTCAAACGTTTAATTTAATTTTTTCTTTTAAAAATAGTCATTATTCCAAATTTTTAATTTAATATTTTTTTAAATAGTCATTATGCTAATTTATTTTTATAAAACCCATATTGGGGGTAAAAGTGGCCTAGGCCCCTAGACCTCAATATACATCCGCCACTGTTGATAACAGTACCACGATTTCCTTGATGTAATAGCCTTATTTCCTTGATGTAATAGCCTTATTTAGTTTTACGATCAACTTGATTGAGGACCATGTGTATCAAATGTTTAGTTGGAGTAAGTTTATAATTTTGGTACGTCATTGAAAACCTCTGATACAAAAAGAGACATACTATAAAGTAACAGTCGTGGACACAACACCACAAGCACTACCGTCGATTATTGGGGTACATTCAGATTCATATGTATCTATATGTATCTTCACCATCGTTAGAAGTAATTTGACCCATACTCTAATCAAACCTGATAAAAGAGGAATACAATTATAAGATTCATTAACCCAAATAATATGCTTTAGCCGCTGTAACTAAAGAATATTACAATAAAGGTTTGCCTTCATAGGTACACAATACCAGTATGGAACGAGTTTCCATGACAACTCCTCAGACATAATTGTAACAAATTTTGTGTAAATAAAATTAATATAATGAACATTATATTCAATGAAAAATGGATTTGTAAATAGTATACATGTTTGATATGGAATGCAAGTGCTCTTGTACTTCTTGAATTTCAAAGAAAAAACATTTGCTTCGAATGTTGCATCTAAAAGCGTCTTATAAAAACATTCCCCTCAAATGCAGAAACTTTGGATGAATGGACCTACAAATCCTATTTATCTCGTGATAAACTCAGAGAATTATTATTTTTAAATATTAGCTTGGGATTTTTTCTCAAAGGAAGATTTTGTTTCCTTCTCTAGGTTTTCATAAAGCATTGCTTACAATCACTATTCTCTCTTAATACTGATAAGAATATAAATAATTGAGGAGGTAAAAGTAAATATTTTAAAAACATTAATAGAGTATTTAGTAGTTAGACGAGAGATTTGGTGTAAATTGTAAATATAAGTGACTAAATATGTAATTTGTAGCAAATATGTTGTACTAAGTAGTAAAGTGGGGTGAAGTAACTAATTATGTTACATGTAACCATCTCACCTATAAATAGGTGTACTTGCCTTGGAAATAAGATTGATTGACACTTTACACACTTTAATTTTTTATTACTCTCTTTCTAAAAAATTTGAGCAATGTTCTCTCTCTAAGACTCTCCCAATAACTCCTTTTAGTACCTAGATATCAAATCTAAAACTTTAAAGATTCACGATTGAACTACGACAGATCCTGAAATCAGAGCTGATCCAACGGTTTTGATGGAAAACGAGGTGTTCGAGGCAGGTTTAGTTATAGAAGAAAATCGAGGAAATGATCAATGCGACCAATCTAATGTAAAAGATCAGATGAATGAATTCCTAGAAAGAATAGCTAATTGGGGATCGCGTCGGAGTAGTTCGAAGCAAATATCAAGTGGCTAAATAATGTTATGCGACAACTTTGTAGACCATGAAAACTATAGATAGTGATTAGATAGGGTAGATGATCCGAGGGAGACCCCAGGTGCATTAATAGTAGGTGAAAATGTGAAAGTATCTCGTGTTTCCCAATGAGAAAAGTTTGAGAATAGGGACGTTGTTGTCACCTATGTTACGTTACCAGTTATTAAGGTACTCATCTAACAATTTGGAGGTTTTATCGTGGAAAACCAAAGATGTTGTCGAGGTTCCCTCTGAAGTAATATGTAATAGCTTGTATTTGAACCCAAAAGTTAGACCCATGATTCAAAATATGAGGATTTTTTCAGTAAAAAAGTCTGATGCGATTGTGGCAGAAGTTAATTGGTTATTAAAGGTAGGACATATTGGAGAAACACATTATTCATAGTGGACTGCGAATTCAGTGCTTGTGAAAAATAAAGATGGGAAATGGAGGATGTGTGTTAGGACTATACCGATCTAAATAAAGCATGTCCAAATGATCCATTTCATGTGCCAAAGATTAACCAGCTTGTTGATTCAACTTCGGGAAATAAGATTATTTATTGTATGGATGCGTTCGCAGAACATAATAAAATTCACATGAATCCTAAGGATCATGAAAGAGCCACTTTTATTACAGATAGATGAGTGCACTATTATCAGGTTATGCCTTTTGGCCTCAAATATGTTAGAGCTACATATCAAAGACTAGTGAACAAAGATTTTGTTACTCAAGTTGGGAGAAACATGAGGGTTTATATTGATGATATGTTAGTCAAAAGTTTGGTAGATGATGAATACCTTTTTGATCTGGAAGAAACTTTCTCGAATATGAGCGTCATACGCCTAAAGTTAAATCCGGAGAAGTGTAGCTTTAGTTTCAGATCGGGGAAATTTTTAAGGTATATAATAAACGAAAAAGGAATAGAAGCTGATCATGATCAGTTGAAAAATTTGCTATCAATGACCCATCTTCGATCGATCAAAGACGTGTAGGTTTTGACAAGAAGGTTTACAGCTCTAAATATATACATATCTAGATCTTCTGATAAATGTGTCTATATCTTCCAAGTGTTGAGACAATCAAAAGACTTTTCCTGGACACCATAATGTGAGGTGGCATTTTTCAAAATTAAATAAAATCTATCATTGCCAGAAGTTTTGTCTAAGCTTCAAGTAAGGGAGCAACTGCTTTTGTATGTTGCTATATTGGATTATACAGGTAGTGTTGTGATGGTAAGAGGGGTAGATGGACATCCTCGGTCTGTGTAGTATGTAAGCAAATGTTTGATCGCATATAAAAATAATATTTGAAGCTCGAAAAGTGGGCTTTGGTCTTGGTTATAGCTGCCTAAAAAATTCTCCTTTACTTTTAGGCTCATTCAATTGTTGTCTGAACGTTATTTCCATTAAAAATGTATTACAAAGACCAAACATTTATGGTAGAATGACTAAGTGGTCCATAGAACTAGATGATTGATTATGACATTGATTTTACTCCTTGAACGGCTATTAAGGCCCATGCTTTAGTCGATTTTCTTGTTAAACTCCATTCGAGCCGTTCCGATGAGCATAATGATGTGAGTAGATTATCAACAGTTGCATATTGGATGGTTCGAACTGGTAAATGCTCCAGTGCTTTGGGGTCAAGTGCGGGAGTACATTTGATTACTTCTTTCGGAGAAGCTATGTATCATGCCATACGTCTTGGATTCAATGCTTCAAATAACGAAGCAGAGTATGAATCAGCTTTAGCTTGATTAAGATTTACAAGTATTTGTGGAGCAAAGAGAGTTTGACTGCAAACAGATTCATAACTTGTGGCAAATCACATGTTACAGACATCTGAGGCAAAAAAATGATCAACTAGTCATGTACGTGAGAGAAGTACGGGGTCTAGCTATTTTGTTTGGTGAAATGATAATCGAACACATTAACCGAGGGGAAAATACTGTGGCCGATTCTTTGGCAACTATTGTTTATTAAGAGGAGTATCCCTGTATTTTACTACAAAAGAGTTCATCTATACATATGAAATATGAGCAATGCGAATATTCATAGGAAGTATTCGTGGTTACCGAGAAAGATTGAAGAGATTGGAGATATGATATAAGAGAATTTATACTTCAAGAAACATTCCTTCTTGACACAAAATTAGCTTGCATGAGTTTACAATATTGGATGGAATATTGTATAAAAAGTCTTTGAGTCGACCATTATTAAGATGTTTGGGCACAAATGAATCTCAAATAATTTTTCCAGGGCTACATGATAGCGAGGGCTCATTTCATTATGGGTTTAAGGATTTAACAAAAAGAGTGTTGTTATCGAGGTATTATTGGGCTTATATAATGAGTGATGCTAAAAATTTGGTTCGAAGCTGTAACATTTGTAAAATATTTACAAATTCCATTCATAAACGAGCTGTGCCTTTAACTTCAATTTCTGAAGCTATACCTTTTGATAGACGGGGTTTGGATTTAGTTAGACCGTTTCCTATGGCTTCGATAGACAGATAAACAATTATAATTGCAGTAGATTACTTTTCCAAATGGGCTGAAACCGTACCTTTGTCAGGAACAAGAGTCAAAGATATAATCAAATTCAATATGTCTAATATTTGTTGCAGATTTTGGGTTCTTCAGAGTATTACTACAGATAATGGGCCACAATTTAATAATAGAGAAATAACATCTTTTTGTAATTCAGGAGGAATAACGCAGAGCTTTTCAACATCATTTCAGCCACATGGAACCATTTTAGATGGTCTAAAGAAAAGCTTGACAGATGGAGCTGGGAAATGTCCTAATTATCTTCAAGAGGTGTTATGAGCATATAGAACAACACCTCGAACCGTGATTCAAGAAACTCTTTTCACTTTGGTATATGGGATGGATTCACTAAGCCTGAAAAAGTCGTCACTTCCATCTTATAGGGTACTTAACTATTTGGAAAATGATCACGAGGAGGCTAGACGAACGAAGCTCGATTTGATTGAAGAAAAGTAGGTTAGCCCACATTTGAATTTAATGCATTATCAAACTTTAATGAGGAGCCGTTACAATTTGAAGATGAAACGAAAAGACTTCAAAGTAGTTGATAAGGTTTTGAAGAAGGTATTCTTACATAAAAAAGATAAAAGGTTAGGTAAAATGCCTCCAAATTGGGAAAGACCTTATTCGGTGGTAGAAAGGTTAAACCAGAGACATATCGCCTCCAAGATAAAAAGGGAAGATTTTTATAGCACTCTTGGAATATTGAACATTTAAGGTTGTATTTTGATTTACACATGGAACAGTGACATATTCTTTCCTCTCTTGGTGGTTCCAGAAAGTTTTAATGAGGTGTTTCCATAGTCAGAGTTATAAATACAATTGTTTTTGTTGGCAAAAAGATTACGAGTATAACATTTTTATGTATGAAAATTTATTTGAATTCTGAATTTAGAAGGTTATTTAAAGAAGATAAAGTTTCATTTTGTACAATACACAAGGATTGATCACCCTTAGGATAATTTACAATATGGTATAATTTGAAGTGCTAACAACTATCAAAGCATTTTTCAAAGTGCCAATGTGAGTGGCAACATAATTTTAAGTGCTAACAACTGTCAAAGCTTTTTTCGAAGTGTCAATGTGAGCGGAAATATAATTCAAAGTGCTAAAGACTATCAAAGCATTTTTTGAAGTGCCAATGTGAGTAAGACTATAATACAAAGTGCTAACGATTATTAAAGCATTTTTTGAAGTACCAATGTGAATGACGATATAATTCAAAGTGCTAACGAGTATCAAAGCATTTTTTGAAGTGCCAATGTGAATGACGATATAATTCAAATTTTTAATGTTTATTAAAACATGTTTCGAAGTGCAGTGTGAGTGACAATATAATTCGAAGTGCTAACGTCTATCAAAGCATTTTTTGAATTGCCAATGTGAGTAACACTATAATACAAAGTGCTAACGATTATTAAAGCATTTTTTGAAGTACCATTGTGAATGACGATATAATTCAAAGTGCTAACGAGTATCAAAGCATTTTTTGAAGTGCCAATGTGAATGACGATATAATTCAAATTTTTAATGTTTATTAAAACATGTTTCGAAGTGCAGTGCGAGTGACGATATAATTCAAAATTTTAACGTCTATCAAAGTATAGTACAAGGTACCACAATGGGTGGAAGGATAATTCTTTAAAATACACTATGTTATTAGCACTTACGACTACAAATTATCACTTACAAGTCAAAGAAAAATTATCAACAAGATAAACGCATACAGAAGTTCTGAGGATGATATATGGTGGTAATTGACAAAAAAATAACAAAACAACACAAGTTACAAACACAAAAACTCCTATTTACCCTGAGTATCAATGGGTGCACCATTTAAGATGCCTTATGAGGAACTATCGTTGCTTTCGAAGCCCTCACTATCTATCGAGCCGGATTTTCTGTCACCCTTTTTTCAGATTCACACTCATAGGAATCACTTGTAATAGTGACAAAGGATTTCTTAGGGCGTCAATTTACTAGTATTAAGTGCCAATAGTCTGTCATATTTTCCCTCAGAAATCTTTGATGGAAATCAAGGATCATTGAAATTTTCTCTTCCTCTTCATAAGTATTTAGAGCACTAAGATAGTCACTTGCACTAGCATTTATAGCACCTTTTATAGCAACAACTTTGTCCTTCTCGGATTTAACTTTGGACGAATCTAAGTCTTCAAGGGCTTTCTTTTTCTCTTCTTCGTTTTCTTCGTACAATTTATTAAGTTCTATCTGGTTCGCATGCTCTTCTTTTAACTTTGCTTTATGCTCCAAAGTCAGTTGCTCCAATTATTTTTCATGCTTTGAGGCCAAAGGATTTTATCTGGATAACCCTACTATGAAACTCTGACCCGTCTTCTTGAAAGGCTCGTAATAGCTCGATTAGATTTTGTTGCAATTATCATCCCATTTTTTTTGTGGGTAGCTTTTTTTTCCACCACACCATATCTTTTGCAAGTTGTACCAATTGATTTCGAGCAGTTACAAATATCTGTTTGGTAGCATTTTCGAGGTTTGAAAATAGGATGAGTAACTTCAGCAGCTCCTCGGATGGTTTTTTTGAAGGGTGTGGAGGAAATGAATTTTGCAAGATAGACGCATCAGAAGGAGTGTCAGTTCCTGTCCTGGATTTTGATTCGGCGACTTTCTCAGATATTAAATCTCAAAGTTGGCGATGGGAAGTTGTGGTGCGTTGTTCCTGATTATGAAAGGGTGACTCAATGTTGTAGGCATATTTTGAGTTACTGGGTATGTTTGCAGCTGCTTGTTGGGTCATTTTCGAAGGAATCCCTTGTGAATTTTTGTTTGTCACAATCATTCCCTTCGAGGGAAGAGGTTGTGTAATAGTTTTTTTGGTGGGATTTGGTGAAATATTGAGCTATTTGAGTCTCTTATGAAAAAGAATCTGCTTTTCTGATGCGGTATTTTTTTTCTTGTTTGAGGTGATCAACTTTTCTGAGGAGGTACTTCTTTACTTGTTCGAGGCAATTAGTTTTTTTTTATTCAAGATGGTTTTTGCAAACAAGCTTTGGGAGTTAGATTAGAAGGTTTATCTGAGGAACTTCTGAAGGTAACAAAAGATGATGACTTTCTGGTATGAGGCCATGGACCATAGGTAAAGGTTTGAGTAATGAGCTTGGGTTTATCGTCAATAGTACCGACATCTTCTCATTCAGCGGATTTCTGCGTGATGGTAAGACAATCCTAATAATTGGCTAAGCTGAACATAAACAGAACAATAGTGGATCAGAAGGAGATAAGATAAAATCTATAAGGGTTAAATACGACGACGACGGTGGAGGAGAAAATAACTAATTGTACTTTCTCTTTAGATCTCTAGAATTTAATGGTAATGGGAAAAGTAATTAATGAGTGTATATTTATAAGGAAAATTGTGAAGATGGGTCTGAGATTTCTGGAGAGGAAGTTGAAGGGTTGAAAATCGTTTATTGGATAAGATTTTAGTCTACAAATAATGAGAGCCTAGTTTGAAGTAGGTAGACACGTGTAATGTGTCAGAATGAAACGATAAATATGCTAGGAAGCTTCTGTTATCTTTTACTTTATTCTAGAAATTTTATTATTTTACTCCTTAAGAATTACGATGGCTTATTAATTAGAAATGGTTTTTCGAGGAGGAATGATACACAACTTGAAAGGGCACATGATTTTCCAAGGAGATACAATGCATAAGGTGTAATTCATACTCTTCAAACAGCGTGTTAGACTAATTCCAAGGAAGTTTTTAGTATTTTTTGTAATAAGGAGATAAAGATAGGCCTATTCATAGTAATGTTTAGTCCTTCCTCAAGAGTTTTTCCAAGGACTGGAGGGCTACTAATAAGGATATTAATAATTTAGGGGTAAAAGTAATTATTAAAAATGTTTTAATGAAGTATTTAGTAGTTAGAAGAGAGATTTGGTGTAAATTAAAAATATAAAGGACTAAATGTGTAATTTATAGCAAATATGTTTGTACTAAGTAGTAAAATAGGGTGAAGTATTCACACCACTAACTAATTATGTTACTTGTAACCATCTCAAATATAAATATGTGTACTTGCCTTGGGAATAAGATTGATTGACACTTTGCACACTTTAAATCTTGATTACTTTCTCTCTTTATAAACTTGAGCAATATTCACTCTCTAAGACTCTCATAATAATTTTTTTAGACTTTATTTTCTTTTTTCAAAATAATCAATACTTATCAAGCACCGGTTGCCAACGCAGCTTTTAAATTAGGTCGTCCATCTATAGGATAGAAAGCACCATTTAAAAGGGTCTGAATATCTAATAAAGGACATTGAGGGTTCACTTGGCTGCTATGATACATAATCAACCCATTATAAATGATTTACGAACAAAAAAGAACATAATAAATCTAACAAGAAAAGAAAAAGAAAAACAAATAAGGAAATGTAGTTACCTCAAAACCAAGGTCCAAATGACATATGGCTAGCTCCAATGGGAAAATGAATAAACAAAAACCTATGAGCAGCCAAAAAACCAAACTGAGGGACAACCTCAACAATCCAATCAGTCAGAAAAATGAACGAAGAAGAAGTAAAATCTTCAAAACCCAAAGGGCACAGAACATTAAAAACCATTTCACAAGTTGAGCTGGCATTATCATTAAATGCCAATAGAAGAATAGCTTCAGAAAGAAAGGAAGAACTTTACAGAGAAATTATAGGAACATGTGCTCTCGTTAAAGAACCAATGGCACAATAGGGAAAATATGATCATCTTTCTCCACGCAAACCTTCTGTTTAGCATTTTCACTGAATGAATTATTCCTCAGCCATGCAGGCTTACTTCTATCACTATTATCATATTGGGAAACCCCACAAACGTTTCCATTACTAGTTTTCGTTGAAGATAAGATAAAAGCTTTATTATCAACATGGAGAGTTGATTCTGAAGCATGCATGACTACTTGATCTTCATTGCACCAAAACACAAAAATAATTTCAAATTTGGATTCGTACCCAAGTCATCCTTTGCGATTCTCATGCCCAAAGAATCTGACGACACAAATTAAACGAGTATGCGACGTCTATTGGAACACAGTCAAAAGAGGAAGAAGAACCAAATGCACGAACGAATGTTAGATGAGACAATATAGAATTTGATAAAAGAGTTAAAAAAATAAATTAAATCAGAAGAAACACTTTGCACATTCACTGCATAAAGCAAAGATACACAACCTTAAAAAATAAAGTTATTTTTATTTTGATAATAGAGTGATACACTGTAAATCACACAAAATACCTAAACACTCAAGCCTCTTAAGAGGAACATAATCATTTCCCTCATTATCTTCATCCATTTCGGCAGAAGAAGTAGCCACACCGAAAGCTCCATAAATAATATTGGATAAACCAGATGATGCCTTTGTCAAAAGTACGCATCCTTAATTGTTAGATTCTACATTTTCTCAATTGACTTCACAGTCTTCTTTTCTTTCGTGAAAGAAAAAATAGATAAATTGCCTTCAACATTCTCGTTTCCCCACAATTTGACCAATACAAAGCGTTCAAACTCTATTATAGAAACACAGGAAAATGAAAATTTCCTAGCCTCATCTATCATTTGAAAATATCTCAAAAGTATAAAATTTGCTAACATATCATCAAAAAACGTTTATGACATGAGTTGAAATACAAAATTAAGACTTAACCACTAAAAAAATAAAAACATAAATAAAAGCAGCTCGATTTGGTGTCCAAGAAAGATTAACAAGGCCTTGGCTACTCTTCACATTGGCTTCTCAATTACCCTGAACATAAACAAAACTATTTTTCTAGTCTTTTATGACTTTGGAAATATCATTAAATACACGTGTGAACGAAAAAATAACAACATAAAATAAATAAATATTCTCTCGACCAACAAACTTAACATTGGTTAAAAAATCATTAACAAAAAAGCAACCAAATAACTTTTTTGATAAAAGAATAGTTGAAAGAAGCAAGGGCTAAATTTGAGGACTCAATTAACTTTGACAAATTGACTCTGATGAATAAATTCAACGTTATCATTATTTGGAGGAAAACAGAGCCGATTACCAAACATATGGAAAAAAAAGTAACATCTTCGTTACGAGTATTAGTATGAGTTTTCTTTTTCTTGAGAAAAGAAAGACGAACATCCCTAGGAATGTGTCCGTCTTCAAATTTCTGGAAGAATTTTCTTTCTGAACGCATTATGAAGTCATTTTTTTTGCTTTTCATTCAATTCATTAACTACAGAGGGATGCTCATAATCACAGTGAGCAGATGTATCGCCACCAATACGTTGATTATTGAAAGAAATCAATGTCAAATATTATAAGTAAACATTGAGAAAAGTTGGTGTTTTTTTTATCTAAAATAACTCAAAAAATAGATGAATTGGTTAGTTCGTTATAAAAATCTAACAAACAAAGAAATATATAAATAAATAAAACTAAGAACGAAGATATAGTATTTAACCCAAAGAAAATTTATATCGTCGATCTTATATTAAATCAACGACAATGATCATGTTAGAACAAATACGATTTGTATAGAAAAATATAATGATGAAAGAAGCCCAGAAAACTCGATATGTGTAACAAGAGTGTACGTCACCGCCATCTATAAAATTTTACAGTTCACTTACACATTTAAATGATAAATTAAAAAAGATCATTGATTTCCAAGCGTATAATTACTTGGACTCAAATATAAAAAATGCATAATTTGCATAATGGAAAAAGTTCGTAGATATAATTTCCTAAGAAAACATTGCTTTAGTTAAATGGAAAATAATAATATTATCAGCCTTAAGCCTTAGCAATATTTAGACGAATATTAACTTTTCAAGCGTAAAATTACTAGAGAATTTAAACTCACGAATGATGTAATTCATTCAAACAAAAATTCATTCTAAACGTATAATTTCTTAAAAATAAAACAAGTGCTAGAAATCCACGGTGCAGTTAATATACAAATGTCTTAATTAGGATTCACAAAAAAACTCGAATCGCTTTGTCTGAATAAAAAAAAAAGACAAAATTTTATAATTTTAACTTTTGTATTTAAAAAGGATTTGAGGAGTTATTTATAAATACAAAAATAATAAAATTGAAGCAAAGACAAACTTCACAAAACAAGAAAACTTCAACAAGAAATACAAGTAATTGAAGCATCAAACAATAATTCAAAGTTATAAAGCAATTACAAATATATCAAACGTGGTTCAAGCAAACAAAGCAACTAAAACAATAAAAGATGTTTTGACAAAAAGAAATATGCTACAGATAAGCGATAAATGCATCGACAAAGACCAAAAAATGCGTCAGCCAACATCGAAAATGATTGAGACAACAATAGGCTAGTCTTCTTTCGACATTATCACCAGAACTAGAGGGCTATCAATAAGGGTGTAATTAGTCCAGCCCGAACCAATCAGCCAATCAATTTATCCAAACGTGTAAATATCTACACAAACATATTTTAGTCGTTATAGAAATATCATCTATTTAGCTTCAAATATATGACTCCTATATATAAATGTCTAACTTCTATGAATAAAACAAACACCATTCCCTTACTTTTTCTGGTGTTCACCACCACCATGGTGTAGCCATGACAAAAACATTATGGTATTTTGGACCTCCGGTTATTATAATATATATATATATATAACAAATTGAAATAAAATACAAAATAATTATAACAAATATAGTTTATATTCAATCTAAAATATTAAATTTTAATTAGCATGGTATAATATATTTTATAAAAATAATTAAAACTAAACTAAATAAAAACATAAATCTAAATTAATTTTACTTGTATTATCTTCTTACAAATAATATAGATTTATATTATTTGTAAGAAGAAATATATATATATATATCATATTCAAATAAATAATATATATATATATATAATGAAAATTTGTATAAAACCAATAAAATATATTCCAAAATAAATATTAATGTTTTTATATATTTAAAAAATCAATAATATAACTGTTATTTAATACCCTTAATCTAAAACACATACTCGATTTAACTTATCATTTTGTTAAGTCTAACCAACAAAAATATCAATAATAAAATTTATTTATTTTTAAATATTTTAATTTTAAATCTAAATACTAGGTTATTATAAATATGTCAGAAGGGAGTTACGTCAAGTTAGAGAGAAGCCAATGACTATTGCTTCTACGATGGTTTAGTTTGCTTCCAATCTTACTTTCATTCCGTATGCATCATTTTCTGTTTGGTATATCTTTGCCGACCTATAATTCATCCTTGCAAGGATTTCTTCTTCGTGAGCTTCTAGTTGATCTTTTCATTCTTTATTTTCTGTCCCAGCTTAAGTCTGGTTTCCCTTTCATACTTTTTTTTCTCTTTCGGAAGTTTTTCCCCAACTAGCCCACAATAAATGTTGAATCTCAGTGTGGTGAACTGCTGACATATTTTTTGGAGGAGGTGGCTCAGTATGTGGTTCAGGCTAGTCCACTTGTGTTGGGTAGCAAGATCGAGAGTGAGGTTTCTAGAGTGTCTTTCAGTCCTAATCATTTTATATTTGCTCGTGCCGTCATGTCTTGTCCTCTCCTCGTCGGATTCCATGGTCATTGTCCGTTCTCTCTTGTTCTATCGTCAGCCAGTTTCTCCGTCATTTTGACGTGGGTCGTGTCGATCCCTTCCAGCCACACGTGTGTGCGACACGACGTTACTCCTCATTTGTATATCGTCAAGCTGCATATGCTATGCAAGTTTCACATCTGGGTTTGCACTCTTAGCCATTGTTTATGGGTTACCTTTGTCGATTAAGGAAGGTAATGGGTCACTTGTATCGTTGGCCCCCTCAGCTTCTTTGGATCGAATGTCCACTTTAATTGTGAACCCATTATCAATTTTTTTAATGGTTTTGCTTTTCTTATTTCTTATTAGTGATTTTTATTCAATTTTATATTATCATTTTATGTCGATTAATAATATTGGATATGAAAAAAATTATAAAATCTTTTTTTATATTTTCTATTATTCATTGTTTATTTAAGATGGTTTCCTAGAGATTTTCATATTAAAATGAGATGTTATTATTCTGGATCTCTGAAAGACGAGTTTTCGCAAAGTAAAAATGATGTCTATATTCACTTTTGGACATTTCTCGACAATCACTCATCAATATTAAAGGGGAGGAGGTTGATTCGACTCCAAAAAGGCTTCGTTCCTCTATTGCCAAAGCCAAATGTAAAAAAGAGTTGTCCTCCGACATGAGCATTGTTTGATGTGATGTAAGTCATTTTTCATAGGAATATTGCTTCTTGGAATGTGAGGGGTCTTAATGATCATGTTAGGCAAAAAAAATGTTATTGATTTCATTATTAATAATAATATCTCATTGTTAATATTAGTAGAAACTAAAATCCAACACTTTAAAGTCGACTCTATTATTAGGTATATGGTCCCCTTTTGGCATGTTATTACCAATCATTCCTCCCACCCCTTTGGTAGAATTTGGATTATCTGGAACTCTAGTGTTATCACTGTTTCAGAGATATCTTAAACTTCTTAGTTCATCCATTGTATGGAATAGTTCCATAACTTCAATGTTTCTTTCAGATTCACCGTTATCTACGCTTTTAATGATGCTCAGGATCGCACTCCGCTTTGGAATGATTCAATTTCCATTTCCAGTCTGAATAAGGGCATTATATAGGTCGCATTGGGAGATTTTAATGTCATTCATCATCCGGAGGAGTGATTAGGTTCCTCCGAAAATTGGCCATCTGCTATTGATGATTTCAATAATTATTGTTATCTTAGTAAGCTTAGTGATCTTAGATTCACTGGCTTCCATTTCTCTTGGATCAATAAGAAACCTTCTATTTCATTCTCTCAAATCGACCGTCTTCTAGTCAACCCTGACTGGGATGATCTCTTTTCGATGTCTTTCGCTCACTTTGGTTTTCTTCGCTCCTCTGATCATACCACTGTCACTCTCAACCTTGGACTTCCTCGGCAAAGGCGTAAGAAACCTATCAAATTCTTTAACATGTGGAACTTTTATCCTCAATTAAAAAAAAATTGTTTAGTAGCTGAAATCTCCCTATATCTTCTTCTGGTATGAGTCGTGTCACTGACAAACTCAAACGTCTTCAGGATGAACTTTCTTGCCTTAACCAAAAAGAGTATAGCGACATTAGTACTAGGGTTACTAATTCTCAAAACACTCTCTTTCACGCTCAATATAATCTTGCTAGTGATCCTCTCAACCCTATCCTTGTTACCAAAGAAGTTGAGGCTTGTACGACTTTCATCTTTCTTAGTCGTGCCGAAGAATCCTTTATCAAGAAAAAATCTAGAGAAAACTGGATCAAGATTGGTGATAAGAACACAAAATTCTTTCGCAACAGTATTAAAACTAGTCTATTCCGGAATAAAATTATTTCCATCAATAACGACCAGGGGATCACGGTTTCATCCCCCGCTAGTGTTTCCATGGTCATTATGAGTTAATTCAAAAACTACATTGGTACTCGGCATCCTGCTGGTTATCTGGGGTTGGAGAAAGTAACCCCTCTTATTTGATCTAAAGTAACTGATTCCGACAAGGCCTCCATGGTTCGTAAAATCACTAGCGAGGAGATTAAGTCTGCCATTTTAGCATTGATAGTAATAAATTGTCTGCACTTGATAGCTTTAACTCTAGTTTTTTAAATCCTCCTGGAATGTGGTTGGTGAGGATATCTGTAATGGTGTTCTCGATTTTTTCATACTAGAATTATAAACAGCTCTTGAAACTCCACTTCAATTGTTTTTGTTCCCAAAAAGGATTCCCCTCATATAGTTGCAGATTTTAGACCGATTGCTTTTTTTTAATGTTGTTTATGAAATCATCTCTAAAACTTAGATGATAGAATTAAAGATTCTTTTCTCTATGTGATTGATAATTCCTAATCGGCCGTCATCTCGGGTAGAAATATTTCAGACAATATCCTTCTCTCCCAAGAGTTTCTTAGAGGCTACCATACTAATAGTCATGGTAAAAAGGTAGCTCTTAAGATTGATCTTATGAAGGTGTTTGAAAATTTACGATGGAATCTTATCTTAGACATTCTTGTGTCAATAAGTTTCCCAGATAAGACAATCACTTGGATTATCAACTGGATTTCCACCCCCTCTTACTCCATCAACATCAATGGTGACCCTTATGGTAATTTCAAAGGTGGAAAGGGTCTCAGGAAAGAGGACCCACTTTCTCCTTTCCTCTTTTTCCTTGTCATGCAAGTTCTCTCGAGTACCTTTAAGTAGAAGTGTAAAGACAAAATTTTCAAATTCCATTAAAAATGCCACAAACTTAAAATCACAAATCTCTGCTTTGTAGACGACCTTATGATTTTTTGTCATGGTGATGTCAATTCCTTTCTCCTTATCAAAGAGACTGTGGATGATTTTTACACTCTTTCTGGTCTCAAAGTCAATCCTTCTAAAATTTAGGTTTTGAACAGTAAATTGTCCATGGACTATCGCGTTTGGTGACAAATAGTCCCTTGACTTTCAAATGTCCATTGACAGTCCCTGGACTATGGCGTTTGGATATATTTAGTCCACCAGATCCTCTGATTCATGAGACGATGCCATCTGTCACCATAGTCCCCAGATTTTTGTATCACCACTAGTCCCTTGAGTTTAGTTATTCGTAATATTCTACATTTTGGGTTTGACCTAAACTCAAGGGACTAGTGGTGATACAAAAATCCGAGGACTATGGTGAGAGGTGGCAGCCTCTAATGGATTAGAGGATATGGTGGACTAACTTTATCCAAACGCAATAGTCCAGGGACTGTCAACGGACATTTGAAAATCAAGGGACTATCTACCATCAAACGCGATAGTCGGGGGACGATTTACTGTTCAATGCCTAAAAGTCATATCTTCCTTTCGGGCATCAATAACCTCTTCGCACTGAATTTCTTTCTATTATGGGCTATTTAGAAGGTTCTCTCCAAGCTAAATATATGGGAGTTCCCCTTCGTACTATTTGTCTTACCCATTCAGACTTTCGTCCTCTTCTTCATAATATTACCGCCATGATCGATTCTTCGACTTCCAAGCATCTGTCCTATGCGGGTAGACTTCAGCTTATCAAATCAGTCTTATTCGTTTGTCAAGTTTATTGGTCCTCCATCTTTATCTTTCTATCTAGAATTATGAAAGAGCTTACCTAATATCTTCGTTGTTTCCTTTGGTCGAGTTCTGCTATAAAAACCCATGGGGCCAAAGTGGCATGGTCCAACACCACCTCTCCCACAAAGGAGGGCGGCCTTGGGATCCTAGATCTAAATTTCTGGAATTAGGCGGCTGCCCTTAAACATCTTTGGTCTATTATCAGTAATAACAATCATTCGATCTCGTGTGATTGGATTAAAACTGAAAAAAATCAAAAATAATAATTTTTGGAATCTTTCTATTGGGTCTTCTCCCTCTTGGATTTGGAGGAAAATTCTTCGTCTTCTCCCTTTGGCAAGCAATTTGTACAGGGTGGCTATATCTAATTGTTCGAGTACTTCTTTATTTATGGTATAATCCATGGCTTCTACCCACCTCTCTATATCCCGACCAATGCCTCCCACGTTTCTCACCGAATCTTTTTCTGATCTTCGATACCGATTTCATGGTACCAAGATTGCATGGACTATGTAAGAGCTTATCTTTTACTTATTCTCTTCCTCATTTACAGGTTCTCCACTCTCCGATCTCTTTAGTTGTCTTCCTTAGCTGCAGATTTGCTGTGGATTTCCTTGGAGTTTCTCTTCTAGTCAGCTCGATGGTCTTTATGGCGTAGCTTTTCGATTTTAGATTACCTCTACTGTTTCTAACATTTCTACTTTGATTATCTTTGTAGTCTTGTTTATTGAATTTTCACTTGTCGAATGTATCTTTTCGAAGTATGTCAAATGTATCTCCTCCGAATATGCCGTAGATACTTGTATGAACATTTTTATCTTATTTGATATTTTTTTTATCAAAAAAATATGTCGGAAATAATTATAAAAATATATCTAGAAAAACCCGTGTAAAGTAAAATATATTTCTTATATCCTTACTCAACCGACGTATCAATGTTAAATTAAAGTAGATATAAAATTAAAAGCTGCATTGTAAAAAAGGAGCTATTTATTAGTTTTTCTAGTTTCTTCTTTGTGAAGTAAACGTGTGGGGCGGACGATCCACGCTAACCGGCACCAGCCGGTGACAGAAACATAAAGAAACATAACAGTCAATTTTTAGTTTTTCGCTTATATAAAAATCATCCTTCTTATCTTTCTCTTTTGTCAAATAGCCCCTCTTAATTTTGTCTGCTTTATAATTACACCTTCTTATGTGTTTATAAATTTTAAATCAAAGTAATTTTTTAGAAAAAATATGGTCTCTTATATGTCATTCAAAAAAAACTTATGGATTTTTTTATTAACTTAAAAGAAACGAAAAAAAAATCAAAATATGAAAAATAAATTCTTTTGAGGAAATAATTTGAAAATAATACTATAGAAAAGGGACTGTTTCAAATTTTACCAAAGTATTAGAAGAAAAAACTGGCAGTAACGGTGGCAGACTGGCAGTGATCTCTGTATATAAATAGTGCATAAAATTCTGAAACTTCTGATCTGATCTCACTAGCTCTTAAAATATTCTCACAGTTTCACCATTTTCTTTTTCTGTTTCTATTTCTATTTCTCACTTTTCTCTCTCTAGAATTTAACCATGGGTACCACACAAAGCCGTGAAGATCGCATCACAGACTCCGATTCCGATTACGAAGAAGAAGAGACAGAGGAAGAAGAAGATCAATACGATGACGCTGTGGATCAATTAAAGTCACAACCATCGTCATCTTCTTCAGGTACACCAAACCCTAAATCCTCGAAATCACTTGATGAAATCGACGCCAAATTGAAATCTCTGAAACTTAAGTACTCATCACCATCGACTCAATCTAAGACCCTAAGAAATCCGGTTAAGCTTTATCGCCATGTCGGTGGAAATACACCGGCAGCGAAATGGAACATAGCGGATAAGCTGACGTCTTATAAGTTCATAAAAACTTCGAAAGTAAGTGGAGAACTTGACGGTGATTACAGTGATGGTGAGGAATCCGACGGTGGTGGTGAGTCTTGGTGGGTGTTGAGGATTGGGTCTAAAGTTAGGGCTAAGGTTTCGAGTAATCTGCAATTGAAGATGCTTGGGGATCAACGTAGGGTTGATTTTGTGTGTGATGGTGTTTGGGCGTTGAAGTTTATTACTGATGAGGGGTATAGAGCTTTTGTCACTCGATTTCAAGACTGTTTGTTTGAAAATGTTTATGGAGTTAAGGGTACAGATGAGAATAAGGCCAAGCTCTATGGAAAAGAGTTTATCGGGTGGGCGAAACCTGAGGCTGCGGACGATTCGTTATGGGAAGATGCAGAGGATTCACACGAGGAAGTGCATACTCCGGTGAGGAAGAATCAGGAGTTGATGGAGGAGTTTGAAGAGGTTGCAAATGGTGGGGTGCAAAGTATGGTCTTAGGTGCCCTGGATAATAGTTTTCTGGTGAATAATGTAGGGGTTCAAGTTTATAAGAACTTCAACCGTGGTATTCATGCCAAAGGAACTTCAGTTCGATTCGATACTAAAAGCTCCGGAATTGGATCTAGTTCAGCTCGAACTACCCCGAAAAAGGCTCTTCTGATGAGGGAAGAGACAAATATGATGCTAATGAGTCCAGCCAAAGAAGGAAAACCTAATGCTACAGGGGTCCAACAGCTTGATATCGAGACTGGAAAGATCGTTACGGAATGGAAGTTCGAAAAGGATGGTACTGATATTACTATGAGAGATTTGACTAATGATAGTAAAGGATCACAGCTAGATCCTTCGGAATCTACGTTTTTGGGATTGGATGATAATAGATTGTGTCAATGGGATATGAGAGATAAGGGAGGAATAGTGCAAAACATGGCTTCACCTGTCTTAAATTGGTCACAAGGGCATCAGTTCTCAAGAGGAACTAATTTCCAGTGCTTCGCAACTACTGGGGATGGATCCATCGTCGTGGGATCACTCGATGGAAAGATAAGGTTGTATTCGCGAACCTCTATGAGGCAGGCTAAGACTGCTTTTCCAGGTTTGGGATCACCTATTACTAACGTTGATGCCACTTTTGATGGGAAATGGGTATTGGGTACAACTGATACCTACTTGATACTTATCTGTACATTGTTCACCGATAAAAATGGCAAGACGAATACTGGTTTTAGTGGCCGAATGGGGAATAAGATATCAGCTCCGAGACTGTTGAAGCTTATTCCGTTGGATTCACACCTGGCTGGGACAGACAATAAGTTCCACGGTGGTCATTTCTCTTGGGTAAGGCTCACACTCCTCTGTACTAATTTTTAAGCTTAAACATAATAATGGTCTTCATTTAACTGAGCATAAAGCATATTATGTTAAAACCCTTGCTAATAAAAACTATAATGCTAGGCGCAATTCAATCCTCTTAGTTAACTCTAGTCTCTAGATACTATCGTAACATCAGGTGTTATATATGGCTATTTGTTGCTCATCATTTCGTGTCATATTTAACGGTAAGAAAGATGCTGTTCCTTTCTCTCTTAGTATTTCAATTTCATTGCTTTGAAGATTTTAGTATTTTTCCAAGTTTCTCAGATGAAGTTTGCTGCATAGGTTTGGTGATTATTTTATGGAATGAAGTCTTATCTATTGGTTGAGGATTCACAGATTCTTGGTTGATATGTGTATTCACAAAAGATTAATTTCATTAACTTTATTTCCTAGATTTTAGTATACTAGGGGTCTCGAAATGAGTTCTTGAATTGTGAAGAAATCTCTTTGTTAATATTATTGTCTTACACAGGTAACTGAAAACGGGAGACAGGAGCGGCACATTGTTGCAACGGTAGGGAAGTTCAGCGTGATTTGGGATTTTCAGCAGGTGAAGAACGGTGCCCATGAGTGTTACCGGAATCAAGAAGGACTGAAGAGCTGCTATTGTTATAAAATCGTGCTGAAGGATGAATCCATCGTAGAAAGTCGGTTCATGCACGATAAGTATACCGATGCACACTCTCCTGAAGCTCCCCTTGTGGTGGCCACACCATTGAAAGTCAGTTCAATCAGCATGTCGGGTGGCAGACGTTGATATCTGGCCTAATATTTGCGCCATTGTTTATAGATTTTTCTTCACTCAGGTTCTAGCTTTGGTGTTTAGTTTGTACCTTTTCTTATATTGTCGATTTCAATTTCATTTGTTTGTTTACTTCTCCAGCATATGATTTGCGGATTTGGGTTTGTGCTGTGTGTTGTGGTTTACAATGAATACGACGATTGTTTAATAGTTGAGAAATCTCACTGAAGATTTGAATGGAATTTGTACTTGTTAGTTCAATTAGAGGGTCTTTCAACAAGGCCACATATTTTTCAAAATATTTGGAAAGAAGCCTTTGTTAATTACTGGAAACTCAAGAAACAGATCAAGAAAATAATACAAATCAAAAACTAAAACAGAATTCATTTAAACTTCGACTGTGTAATCCGACGTAAAACCATTGTGGCAGCAGAAGTGAGACTAACATACGCAGATGAAATCGTGAAGTAATCTCTTATGGTTTCTGGTATTCTACTGAAATTTTGTCAAAAGCTGGGTCATATTTTTTCATTCAGGTTTACAAATGAAAAAAATGATATGTGGATTGGAAAGAGATGTTGCCAAGTAAGACATTTAAGAAACAAATTTTGGTTCTCGTATCAAGTATAACCTGCAATATATTTTATTTTATTTTTATTCTTATAATTATGTTCCATAAATATAATTTTAATTTTAATTTTAATTTTTTATATAATTATAGTTAATAATTACAGATCAACAATGCTGTCGGCTGCCAATTTCGAGATGACTGAAGGATACGGGGATGACTGATTTTCAACTTCAGAGGATTACAAATTACGAACCTTGATTATGGAGCGAGAGGCACTGAATCTTCTAAGATAAGGAGAACAATGAAGAGGATCGAACAAAGTTTGAATCAACAATTACAGATGTTATTCGAATGGAGAAATAGAAGAGAAAATGAAAGAGCTTCAAGGAATGAATCGAAGCCAAAGAATTCATAGGGAACTGGATTTGAAGAAGATGACTAGATGGATTATCAATTCTGATCAATAAACCAAGGCCTGAATAAAGTATGCTTCAAGAATTTTAAATCAATTTTGATTTTAGACAGGGAGATAACTTCCCAGATTATTGATTGTTTGTTAATGTCTTCGATTCGGAATTTCTTATGCTTTGCTTTAGATAACCTGAAATTTAGGGATATTGAAAGATTGCTGGTCAGGATGAACCTGCAGTAGATTAGATATTGATTTAGAAATCGAGCCTTATATAGCCCATTCAATTGCGCTCAAGAAGAGTAATGCCAGCTCGCTAGTTTGGAGCATTGTTTTTTTGTCAAAGACTACTTTCATCTTATGTCTAGCGTCTGGCTAACCAGTCGGCAGCTAAGTTCGGATTCTTATAAACAAACATAATAACCATAGAATAGTTAATGAGACGCCTACAACAGTTTAAAATATTATCCATGTTATGAGAGCCTTGTCCATTAGAGATTAAGTTAACCAAAACTTCACAATCAGTTTCGATGTCCACATTGTGAATACCTAAATTCCTACAAGCCGAAAGACCATCAGCAGAGCTCTGGTTTCAGCCTTTAGAAAATAAAGGCTGTCATACAAATTACCAGTACCATGAATGATTTCACCTTTATAATGTCCGGTAATCACGCCCCTACTAGCCTCCCCATTAAATAAACTAAAACATCTGTATATATCTTAAACTTGAGAATGAGGGAAGGAGGCAAACCAAGAGGGTAGGCTTATTTTTGTTAATGATGTGATTATAATAATCCAAATCCTTAGCAGCAATGTTATCATTAATCAAATGTAATTGACTAGAAAAATTAACATAGTAAACAACATTGTTAAACTTGAAATTGTTTCTAGCATGTCAAATAACCCAACAACTAATAACATGAAATATAGTCCTAATGTGGACCTCTCTAGATACAGACTAGAACCAGACTCTAATCATGTTGTTAAAAGTCATAAATCTATCTATGTGAATCTTAATTTTTTTAGCGAATTAGGACCAAATAAGTCATGCTAAGTTGCAAGATATAAATAGATGATTAAGGGCAATGATGTTACAGAATTGACACTACAAAACTAAATATAAGTTTCTTCTCTGCAAATTAGATTTAGTTGAGATCCAGTTATTTGGAATTCTCCAAACTAGAACAAAACATTTCTTAGGGGTTACATTATTCTAGAGTTTTTGATATAAGAATTGAAAAGTTATTTTTTTCTTATAAAATTCTAAGTATCCTTAGTTTTAAAGAATCCATCTTTAGATAATATCCATGTTATAGATTCATTAACATTGGGCCTAATTACAGTATTCTTAATCCTTCTAATAACAGGAGTTGAATTAGAAATCTTCTCCTCAATCCAAGTGGTGCCATTCCAAAAGGTGCTTACTTTAACAGGTTGATACCATCTTTTATCATAATTGTAATTTAATATGATAATATGAGTACCATTCCAATTATCCAACCAAAATTAAACCTCCCCCACACCAAGATTTCACCTGATTTTAGGCTCAACAATTGATTTAATATCAACAAGCCTATTCCAAGTTTGGGACTTAGATTTAGAGTAATCATCATGCAAGGGGTGCATGTTTTTATAGTAGGTACTATGCATATAATTAGCCCAAAGATGCTTGTTTTCTCTGAAACACATCCACAACTTACAAGAGAAGGTGTTTTGAATGTCAAAAAGTTTCTTAACATTCAAACTACCTTCTCCAAAAGGTCTACTCAATTTTAGACCAAGAAGCCAAGTGAATATTATTAACCTCATGATTTGAGTCCCAATAAAACTTATTAAATTTTTTTTCAATCTTATTAATGATATTTGATGACATATTACAACTTTTCATCCAGAAGGTTGGGATAACAAACAGGACAAAGTTTATAAGAGTTATAATGTCACCATAAGATAAGTTTTTCAACTCCCACTCTTCCAATAATGTCATCATAGTTTTTAACAAAATTATTGATGTTTAGGGAGACTCCAAGATAATTTGTTGGGAGGCTACTAGTATTAAAACCAGTTTGGATGATCAGAGATGAGCATCAAGATGAGAGGAAGTAAAAATGCTAGTATTATCATTGTTTTATAGTTTGACCAAACACATCCTGATAAGTCATGCTAAGTTGCAAGATATAAATAGATGATTAAGGGCAACGTTGTTACATAATTGACACTTCAAAACTAAATATAAGTTTATTCTCTGCAAATTAGATTTAGTTGAGACCCAGTTATTTGGAATTCTCCAAACTAGAACAAAACATTTCTTAGGGGTTACATTATTCTAGAATTTTTTATATAAGATTTGAAAATTTATTTTTTTCTTATAAAATTTTAAGTATCCTTAGTTTTAAAGACTCCATCTTTAGATAACATCCATGTTATAGATTTATTAACATTGGGCCTAATTACAGTATTCTTAATCCTTCTAATAACAGAAGGAGTTAAGTTAGAAATCTTCTCCTCAATCCAAGTGGTGTCATTCCAAAAGGTGCTTACTTTAACAGGTTGATACCATCTTTTATCATAATTGTAATCTAATATGATAATAGGAGAACCATTCCAATTATCCAACCAAAATTCAACCTCTCCCACACCAAGATTTCACCTGATTTTAGGCTCAACAACTGATTTAATATCAACAAACCTATTCCAAGTTTGAGACTTAGATTTAGAGTAATCATCATGCAAGGGGTGCATGTTTTTATAATAGGTTTCATGCATATAATTAGCCCAAAGATGCTTGTTTTCTCTGAAACACATCCACAACTTACAAGAGAAGGTGTTTTGAATGTCAAAAAGTTTCTTAACATTCAAACTACATTCTCCAAAAGGTCTACTGATTTTAGACCAAGAAGCCAAGTGAATATTATTAACCTCTTGATTGGAGTCCCAACAAAAATTATTAAAAAAAATTCAATCTTATTAATGATATTTGATGACATGTTACAACTTTTCATCCAGAAGGTTGGGATAACAAGCAGGACAGAGTTTATAAGAGTTATAATATCACCATAAGATAAGTTTATCAACTCCCACTCTTTAATTTTTCTTGCAATCTTATTCATTAATGTATAATATTTTTTAACACAATTATTGGTGTTAAGAGAGACTCCAAGATAAGTTGTTGGGAGGCTACTAGTATTAAAACCAGTTTGGATGATCAGAGATGAGCATCAAGATGGGGAAAGATGAGAGGAAGTGAAAATGTTAGTATTATCATTGTTTTATAGTTTAACCAAACATATCCTGATAAGTTTTAAGGAATGAACTAAGATTTTCTATAATATAAGGTAAACCATTAGAGAATATAATAATGTCATCCGCAAATGCAAGACACGTGGTAATCATAAAACTTTTAGTCTTGAATTACATAGACTTATTTTTATCAAACAAGTTATAAAGGCCCCTAATTGGGACCTCGTCCGCAATAATATATACGATGAGGGAGAGGGAGTCCCCTTGCCTGATACCCATCTTAGTGTTAAAGTAAGAAACAACAGCACCATTAATAACAATTGAGACATAGACATTAGTAATCATGCTTTCGATAATTTTGATACAGTTTTTACATAAATAAAAAGAATTAAAAACTCTACTTATAAAGGCATGAGATAGTCTATCAAATGCTTTAGTCATGTCAACTTTGACCAAGATATTACCAGATTTAGCTTTTCTATTAAGGTCTAGGATCATCTCTTTAACCAGGAGGATATTGTCATGAACATAACCAACCTGAACACTATAAATAATTTTAAGAAGCAGCTTAGTCAGTCTATTGTTAAAACTCTCAAATATAATTCTACTCATAATGGTGCAAAGACTGATAGATCCATAATCCTTCTAATAACTAGGGTTTTTGTTTTTAGAAATGAGGCAAATACAAGTAACCAGAATGCCCTGGGGAATATGATGACCCTAAAGAAAGGAATTCATAGTTGCGTAGAAATCATCTTTGATAATGTGTTAGCAGGTCAGAATATTTTTTGTTGAAAGCATCAATTCCAGCAGCTCCCGAATAATTCAAACTATAAATAACATTATAGATTTTATCAAAATTAGAAAGAGCCATACGTAAGTCATTGTCTTCCACGGTTATTATCTTATGAATAATATTGAAGATATGATTATTTAATAAACTATTTTCCGAATAAGGAGTGCTATGGGGAGGATCAATGATAGTATCATTGAAGTATGGCTCAATAGAAGAGACTAAAATATTAGTATACATGATCAAATTATTTCCATTTTTTATACGGATAAAGGAAGGAAAATATGGTGATAAATAAGCTTTAATATAATAAATACAAGGTTTAAACTGATATAATTAATTGCCAAGGACTCAAATAAGGTAAACATAATGATTGAGGGGGTTAAATGTAATAACTAGTAAGCTTGCCTGTGAATAGTAAAAGAGTGGAGTGAAAGATCCACTTATCAGTGATAAATATTTAATTTCATAAAAACACCTCATACAAAATTTCTTTGGCAGATACTTTCATACGCACATAGTTTTGGTAGGATTAATAACTAAGAAATAAATAAATTCATCAGTGGTATTATCTGTGAGAACATGATTGGTACCCGGAATCGTCGTTCCAAAATGATAAAATTAATCTTAAAACATCATAAGAGCAATAGAGACTGAAGTCCGTGGAGAGCTAGAGGCTAAACCGAAAAATTATGCGATCGGAGACTCGTCTGGAGATCTCATGACCGGGGAACAAGTAACAAATGAAGAAAAAAATAATGATCGATATGCTGAAGAACTACTCGAAGAATCTGTATTGGTAGCTCTACAGAAATAATTACTGTAAGATATTGAGAGGTTGAATACTGAACATGAAGCGATAATCAGTTCGTGAAGAATTATGTCTGAAGTTCGACGAGAATGGACAATAGCAGACCCAGTGCAAAATGTTTCTCAGTCCGAGGAGAAGCATTAGAGAAAAAATCATCGTTCTTCTAAAAGACGAGCAAGATATGGACAATGCTATGAATCAACAGAATCCAATGAATATTCGTCTTATAGCTCAGATGAATCTTTATCCTCGGAAACAGATACTCGACATAAAACAAGTTATAGACAAAGAAACTCTAGGGGACACAAAGGTGCTCACCGAGCTGCTCAAAGAACAAAGGGTTCAAGGAAGGGAAAGCATAATCATGGAAAAAAAGTTGTATTTTGAAGATCTCGATAAAGTGGTGAATGTAAATCGACAAGAACAGATATCTCTTCGTAGGAAAAATCAGTATGACAACCATAACAATGAGTACCGTGTGAGTATTCAATTTACGTTCCCATCCGAGGAAGGCTTGTATGCAGCAGTGAATGGTGGTCCGGGAGGAAGTGAACATAAAATGAGACATAATTGGAGATCATCCCAACTCTCCCCGGAAATTATGTCTGGTCATCTTCCGAAGTAGTTTGATATCTCTAAACTGGAAACGTTTGACGAAACACAAGATCGGGATAATCCATATCGAACAATTAAAGAATTTCATGATTAATTATGACGGTGATGATAAACTGCTGTGTAGGGATTCTCTCGAACTTTCAAGAATGTTGCATAAAAATGGTATAATCGTTTACCTCATTGGTGTATCAAGAACTTCGACATATTCTAGATCATGTTTCGCCAACATTTTGTGGGAAGCAAAAATTTCTACGCGAATGAGATACTATAATCTACTACATGCAAAAGATGGGGGAAAGTCTCAAAGAATATATGAAGTGCTTCATCCAAGTCAAAACAGACATGGAATTCTGCGAGGATAAAGTGGCTTTGGTTGCCTTCCAATGGGTCTACTCCATGGGGTAATGAAGGATAATTCTGTGGAAACACAGTCTATGATTTTTGGAGTAATACTGGATTAGATAGAAAAACAAATTTTGGTAGAAGAAACTAGGATTCAACAATGGTAATAAACAATGCCCCACAAGAAAATATCCGACAACAAGTATCAAAAACAACAAGTGTGATCCGACCTCGAGCACTTGTTTAAGTTATAAGCCAGGTTCCTCCAAGAGTGAAAGAATATGCATTAGTGGTTAACACTCATCAATATGTTTGACCCATGTCAAACAAGTGGATCCGACCTGTCTATTTTTCCAAATTGACTGAGTATATAGTGACGATCTTTGAGAAAACACGAACGCATGTCCATTTTTGTAAACCATTTCTGATGCAGACTTCGAGGGAGAACATAAAAAATAAATATTGTCAGTATCACGAGGAAATCGAGCACAATACGAAGGACTGCATGGCGTTGAAAAAAGAGATACAATAATTGATTGTAAATGTGAATTTGACTGCATTTGTGAAGAAGATTTCTTTAGTTTCTCCAAAACAATAAGCTGGTCTAAAACAAGAAGATACGTTAATGATATCGGAAACAGTTTCTTTCGACATCTCCACTGAGTATTTAGATCCAGAACCGGGCAGAAATAACATAAATGTAGTGGAAGATCCGATAGTGAGAGGAAAAGTTAGTAAATTGTGTGCTTTTTTGAATCGCTAACAAGTTTTGGAGGAGATACTTTTACATGAATATCAAATTATTCCCGGAAGAGACATATTGTTAGTATAGCAACACAATTGGAAGCAGACGCTTCTCCGTATTTGTATAGAATTCTATCTCCAATACTCTGTTTCGAAGATGATGATATGAAAGACATATCTGGTCCACATGAGGATGCAGTAGTTATCATGGCGGAGATAGTTAGGAACGAGATACGTAAAATTTTGATCAATATTGGCAGTTCGGCCAACATTATATTTATGACTACTTATAGCCAGATAAAAAACCCACCGACAATTTTATGATCTGATTGAAAGATATTCGAATTTACCAGGGCTACAAATGAGGTAGTTGGAGAATTCGAGAGAAGAGTCGAGCTGGGTCGGGGACCGGTCAAGAAGGTAGTCACAATCTTATTTGTTGTGGTTGATGCCTTTACATCTTATAATGCTATCTTCAAAAGGTCTTGGTTGTCTAAAATGCATGTCGCATTGTTGACCGTTCATCAATGTTCAAAATATGTTATAGGAAACAATGTGGGAACAGTTTGAAGCAGTCAGAAGATGGCAAGAGAATGTTATGGAGCAGTTTTGGCCCCTAAACAGACTAAGGGGGTTGAATCAAAGAAATAATAGCATTCAACAGGGGTTCCCTCAGGATCCGATCTCGTAGATGATCCGAGGGAAGCCCCCAGGTTCGAGAACCATGTCTTTTCTTCGGGTAAAATCCTCAAAATCGGCACGAAGCTATCTTTGGAGGTAAAAGAAAGTTTAACCAAATTTTTGTTAATAAATTACATTTGTTTGCGTGGTGTACAGAAGATGTCACAGGGGTCTTAGCGTATGTTATTTATCATAGGTTAGCAGTGAGAAGTAATGTTCGTCCGATTATCCAGAAGATAAAATCTTTTTTCTTAAGAAAAAATCGAAGCTATTATGGCGGAGGTGGATCGTTTAACTAAAGTGGGCCACGTACGCGAGTCACAATATCCTTTTTGGACTGCTAATCCGGTCTTACTAAATAAGAAGAATGACAAATGGAACATTTGTGTGGACTTCACTGATCTAAATAGAGCTTTCTCTAAAGATCATTTCCCTACCCAAGAATAGATCAATTAGTTGGATCAACCTCCGGAAATCGACTACTCTCTTTCATGGTTGCTTATGCTGGGTATAACTAGATCTGAATGGACCCGAAAGATCAGGATAATGCTAATTTCATCACCGGAAGAGGTTTACATTGCTATAAGGTAATATCGTTTGGGTTAAAGAACGCAGGAGCAACCTACCAGCGCTTAATAAACAAAGCTTTTGAGACTCAAATGGGGAGAAACGTTGAGTTTTATATCGATGACATATTAGTCAAGATTGCAAGGGATGAGAACCATTTGTCAGACCTAGAAGAAACTTTTGCTAACTTGACAAAGATAAACTTGAAGTTGAATCCAGAAAAGTGTACATTCGGGGTAAAATCCGGAAAGTTCTTAGGGTACATAGTAAGTGAGCATGGTATAGAAGCCGAGTCGATATAGCTAAAGGCTCTGAGCACAATGGCATCACCAAGAATAGTCCAATAGGTACAAATCCTAACATGAAGATTGGCAGCGTTAAAAAGATTCATATCACGATCATCAGATAAGTGCGCTTCTTTTTCCAAATGCTAAGAAGAGAAAATTGTTTTAATTGAACCTAAAAATACTCAGAACCTTTACATTAAATAAAAGAGTATCTTTCTTTGCCAGAAATCTTGACAAAGCCAAATCCAGAGGAGAAGCTATATATCTACTTTGCAGTGTCAAATTACGTTGTAAGTGCTGTTTTGATCCGAGAAGAGGATAACTCTTCGAGACCAGTATATTACGTGAGTAAAAGTCTTATATATGCTTCAAAGTGTTATTTGAAGTTATAAAAATTAGCCATTGCATTATTCACCGTCGCGCGAAAAATGAGACCTTATTTTCAGGCCCACTCTATCATCGTACGAACATATTTTATGTTAAAAATATGCTACAAAATCTTGGTGTGTCAAGAAGAATGACTAAGTGGTCGGTTAAGTTGAGAGATTTTGATATCGAGTTTGAGCCAAGAACCGCCATCAAAGCACAAGTCTTAGCAGATGTTTTAGTCGAATTTCATTCTGAGCGAACATATATGGAAATTGATGAGAAAAACTTTGGAGCAGAGTGGATAATTCGAACAGATGGGGGTTCCAGCTCGTCAGGATGTGTATCAAGGGTGCAGTTGGTTTCTCCATAAGTAATTTCAATGTATCAATCCATCCATTTCGGATTTAAAGCATCAAATTATGAAGCTGAGTACGAAGTTGCCTTGGCAGGTTTGAGACTTGCTAAAATATGTGAAGCTAAGAGAGTGAAGCTGGTGAGTGATTCACAATTCCTTATAAACAATGCATCTGGCCAATCTGAGGCAAGAAAAGATCATTTAATGAATTATTTGAGGGCCTTGAAGGCTTTAACATTGGTTTTTGAAGACATCAAGTACAAACATGTTCACAGTGGTGGAAATTCAGTGGCTGATTCTTTGGCTATAGCTTCTTATTCATAGGAGTACACTTGGATTATTACACAAGAAAATCGTTCTATAGTAAAGGGGTCTGAAACATTTGAAGGGTCTGTTGAAGATTTTCAAATTTTTACAAGTATGGAAAAAGATTGGAGGAGTGAGATTAAAGAATTTTTAGTGAACGATGTGTTACCATTTGATAAGGTGATGGCTAAAAGAATACGGTTTAAGGCAAATGGATATATTGTCCTCAGAGATATATTGTATAAAAAATATTTTAGTCGACCTCTACTTGGATGCTTAGGAAGAGATGAATCACAAATGATACTGTCAGAGTTATACGATAGAGAAGGGTCACCGCACTGCGGGTACAAAAACGCTGATACGAATAGTTCTTTTGGCAAGGTATCACTAGTTTACACTCTCTTCGGATGCCATCGAATGAGTTCAGAAATGGGACACCTGCTAGAAATTTTCCAATACAATTCATGCACCAGATGTGCCTCTCGAGTCAATATCTGAATCTCTAACGTTTGACCGATGAGGTATTGACTTGGTCAGACCATTACCGATGGCATATGAAGGAAGATAGACAATAATTGTCGCAGTTGATTATTCCTCTAAATGGGTGGAAGCTGAAACTTTGGTAGGGATAAAAGCTATGAATGTGATCAGATTTATTGTTTCTAACATTTGTTGTCATTTGGGGGTTTCGAGGAAAATAAAAATGGACAACAGACCACAGTTCGATAAAAAAGAAATAGAGGCTTTATGTGTTTCTAAGAGGATACACCAATGTTTCTCGAGACCTTTCCATCCCCAAGAGAATGGCCAAGTCGAGGTCACCAATCAGATAGTTTTGGATGGCCTAAAAAAGAACTTGGAAGTTAAGGTTATAAAATGGCCGGATTATCTATAAAAAGTTTTATTGGCTTACAGAACCACTCCTTGGACTGCGACACAAGAGTCATCGTTTGCACTGGTTTATGGAATGAATGTAGTGGTTCCGTCTGAGATGATATTCCCCTCATACAGGCTTAGCGAATACTCTGAGGAGACAAATGTTAAAGGAAAACGCCCAGAGTTAGATTTGGTGGAAGAAAAAAGAAGAATGACACAAGTAAGTTCTCTACACTATCAGACGTTGATGAGAAGTCGATATGCTTCAAAGGTTTAGAGACAAGAGTTTAAAGCAGGGGACAAAGTGTTAAAAAAGGTGTTCATTCATAAGAAATAAAAATTGATTGGTAAGTTAGCTCATATTGGGAAGGTCCATACACGGTAATGAAGAAAGTCAAGCCGGGGACATATCGACTCAAAGATAAGGAAGGAAGAGATTTTTTTCACCCTTGGAATATTGAACACCTCAAGATATATTTTGAGTGAATATGTAAAGTTGTAAATATTTTCTTTGTGAACTTATGTAAGTATCAGTGGCATACTCTTTCCTACCCTAGTGGCGCAGGAAGGTTTTAATGATGTGCCCTAATAGCCGACTTATATATAAAGTTTCTTTTCCATCTTAACATAATTTATACAATGTTAATCCTTTTGAACTTAAAAGACCTTCCAATGAATGATGGATGACAATATTCATCTTTTTGAACTGAGAAGACCTTCCAACGAATGTTGGATGATAAAGTTCATATTTTTGAACTAAAGAGGCCAGTCAACGATTGTTGGAGTACAATGTTCATCTTTTGGAACTAAAGAGGCCATCCAACAATTGTTGGAGTACAATTTTCATCATTTTGAACTAAAAAATATTTCCGATTAAGGCTAGGTAATAATATTCACCCAACAATGGTGGACTATAATGCTCATCTTTTTTAGTTACAAGGGCCAACCAACGGATGTTGGTCAACAATTTACTTTGTTATATGAAAAACTTTGGAAAAAGAATGTGAGTATTTTTTAGATATAAAACTTTTATATGAAATAGTTTGGTTGAAAGCATGAGTTTGTTACAAAAGACAAGTATAAAGTATATTCATAGGAAAAAGTTTAGAGTAAGGAAGTAAAATTATTAAGTTATAGAGAACAAGACATAACCAGGATTCCTTCATTTAGAACTTTCATAATACAAAGGACATTGTACTAAGCAAAAGTTCAACAAAAAGTCTGACCATGGGCCCCAAAAGATGATTAATAAGCAGGGGTTACACAAAAAGATAAAGTTCAACACAAAAAGTAATAAACACCAATTTTATTCGGAAGCAACATTTTTTTACTATCTTATGAGAAGCCGGAGTCAGAAGAAGAATTTTCCGAGTCACTGGTAGTCATTAAATCCTCCAAAGCAACACCTATTGAGTGATTTCTTTCTATAACACGCCCCCAAAATCTTCATAGCTTCAAGTCAGGGAAGTGTTCATGCATTTATAAAACTAAATCTAATTTTATGTTGGCATCCCCTTTTTCGAGACGAGAGACACAGTCGATAGCATACTCCTCCACGCATTTGTTCTTCTCAGCCTCAAAATTCTTCTTCAAGTACATGTATTATGTGGTAAGTTTTTTAATATCTTTAACAACATTCTCAAAATATTTTTGAGTCGTCTCACAAGAATCAAAGAGACCGTCTACAAGGGAGTTCCGTTCGATATCCTTAGTGATAAAACACTCCTTTTCATAATCAAAATTCTCTTTTTATTCATAAAGTTTAGTTTCCAAAGAGGTTATCTTTTTCAAACGTTCAACAGACATCTCCTTCTCACGAGCAAGCTCGTCCTCTACCTTATTCAGTTCAGTTTTTTTTTATCATGCAATGTCTTCTTTTTGCGGGAAACTTCATCTTTTAAGTTCTTCAACTCGACTCTTTTCTTCTTTTAATGTCTTTGTTCTTGTAGCGATATTTGCGGTTGGCCTTCCTTTCGAGGAGAGCAGCAACGTGAAGTAACCTTTTAAGCTCATTCGTAACAAATTCATTTTCATACACATCAACATAAGCTGAGGTATGGGAGAGATTTTCCCCTTCCCCATGAATTTCTTCTTGATTCCCTTGACTAGAATCTTGTCTTTTTTGGGGAACAAACTCCCCATCAGAATCTGAGTCGACAATGACAACCCTCTTCACAGGGGTTAACTTGGACCAGTGGTGTTGTCATTGTCTTCTCCACTGTCAATTATTTTCTTCTATTTCTCTTGAGAAGAAAATCTATTTGATAGCCTCACAACACCTTCCCTTCCAATTGGTCTCACCTCGACCACAACTTCATGATTAACACCAAATTGATGTTCTTCCTGTACATCAACTTGATGTTCTCCTCATACCTTAATATGTTGTTATTCTCGGACTTCAGTTTTTTGTTCTTCCCAGACATCAACCTCTGTGACAGCTTCATCCTCAGTATCATTTTCCTCATCATCTTGATGACTAGGAACCATGGCGCTGGTGGGAAGATAGACAAGATTGTCCAAGCCTTGTAAATGCCTGAGAACAGTGTCTTCTAGGGGAGGATGTATAATAAATTTCTTTACTGACTTATTCTGACCCGGATCGCACCTCCAAATATGGATCCTAACTAAATTCGAGGATATGAAACATCTATGAACTTATAGCTCCAATTGGTACACACTCAGATGCTCAATTTTTTGAAAAATTTCTTTGCGAATTTAACATGTTCCTTGAACGGTTTGACAATACCTTTGATAGTTGTTCACATGAAAATATTTTACAGTGGCTGATTCAAACAAACAAAACACAATAAGTATGGAAACAAGTACCTCATCCGATCAACATTAAAATCAGGAGATGGGGCATCTCCTCGGAATTCTTAAAACCAGTCTCCCACAACCCGAAAAAAACAATGAACTGTTGTTTTCATTTCTTATCAGGCTCTAAGAAATATTTTACCACCTTATATTAACTTCCAAGTCCTAGATAATAGAAGGGATAATGAGAATTCTTGGCCATACCTGAGATTTCGACGAGCTGCTCCATTGAGAATTTAACCTCAGCGATCTTGAAGGCCATAATGCATGCCATAAGGGTATTCCGCATGTTGGGGATAACTTGAGATGGATAGAGTTCAATCAGATAAAAATATTCCACCAGAGCAGGGTCAAGGGGCAAGGGCGAAGACCCTAGTTCATGAGTTCCGTATAAAGAACCAACTCATGATCACAAACAGGCAGTGGCATAGGATATCTTAGGGGGAGAATCAATGCTGGGATAACCTGAATAGGCTCCACTTATACTAGGATCATGGGATCTATCCCTTGGTCATTATCCAACTCATCAACTAGTTTATTCTCCTGCGTTTCCGGGATAGACTTCAAGACTTTTCCAAGTCGAACATTTCTTGAGAAGGGTTTTCGGGAACTAACCTCACAGGTAGTCTGAGGGGATCCATGTGGAGTTACTTGAGGGGTCACAACAAAATAGGTGAGTTTAATTTTAAATAGACCTTTTAACGGCCTCTAGGGATTTTTTTTCCTTTTAGCCCTATCTCATTTTCTCGTTTTGGTAAGTTTTTATTTGTCACCACCCATCGCTAAGAATGGGGAAAATTTACGGTTATCCTCGGAAGTAGAAAGGTCACCCTTATTATGTCCCAAACAAGATTGACTGGGGTCTGAATAATAGATGAAACAGACGAAGAATGACTACCCGAAGCTCCTACTATGTCAAAACGTGTCCAAAGAGGAAACTAGTTATCATGAAATGTTGTTTGAAAAAATTCTAGAGAAGTATGGTGCTCTCTAATACCGGAAGCTCTCCGTTATTCAGCTCTGTTTGAGATGTTGAACCACATCCAAATTTTATATCTTTCAAGATCCACAAACTCTTTAGGCATGACAGTTCAAGAGAAGAGCTCAGTTGGGAAGAATGTGTATCTCTCTAGAATAAGTTTCTGAGTTAAAATGTGTAAACTTGAAATTCTGAAAGAAGATAAGTATTTATAGAGGGATATGGGTTTCTACGCGTAAGCTGAAGAGTCATTTTTGGTACACAATAGTTTTGAGGGTCTCTTCGACACGTCATTCTCTTGGGGAGTCTGAAAGTCTCGTCGACACGTCATTCTCCTCACAAGAAACTCTAAAAAGCACGTTGGCGTGTGTTAGGAAACAATTGACACGTGGTCAGAAGTGATGTCATCATGCTAAAATATTTTTGACATAATAACGGATAGAAAAACGCATGCGAATTAAAATGAATGGTGGGGGGAGAATGAGGTCACCGTGACTAAGGGTGAAGTCATGAATCTGAATAAGTGTCCATAAAATAGTTCGAGGAAGCTTCTTGGGGAGATCCACCCAGGAAATACAAATGACGAAGTCGTCCGACTAGAGTGTAGAGCTAGACTAATATGGGGAGTGTTGCAGAGAGGTTGTGCAAAGTATACCATTAAAAGGAATATCCGAGGAAGATCTGTTGGAAAGGAAAACCCATTGCATGAGTCTAAGTAAACATCAAAAGAGTAATAGTCTGGTGAAAACCAAAAAGAAATAATCCGAGGATATAAAAAATGATTCAAACTAACAAAGAAGTAATTCGACCAAAGAAAACGCTAGGAGAGTGATCCAACAAGGGAGCCTAAAAGAATAAAAATCTGAGGAGACTCAAAAGGAAGAAAAGTTCGTTTCCAAAAGTCAGTCCTTGCACGGATACCTTCACAAAGATTGCGGGGCTACTGATAAGGGAAGGAAAATATGGTGATAAATAAGCTTTAGTATAATATATACAAGCTTTAAACTGATCTAGTTAATTTCCAAGGACTAAACTAAGGCAAACATAAGGATTGAGGAGGTCAAATGTAACAACTAGTAAACTTGCCGGTGAATAGTAAAAGAATGAGGTGAAAGATCCACTTATCAGTGATAAATGTATAATTTCACGATTTACCTCATGTACTGTATAAAGGACATTCCCTTTTTGGGGAAATGGTCCAATGATTACTCAATGATTGCTACATTTATTCTTTTGTTCTATTTCTCTCTCTACTAATTCAATTTTTCTTTCTAAAATCACCTCATACAAACATTTCTTTGGCAGACACTTTCATAAAAAATAGTTTTGGCAAGATTAATAACTAAGAAATAACTGAATTCATCAGATACTATTAATTATGTTCTTTCTTTTCTTTTTATTAACAAAATCCTGATAAATAGTAGCATTATTTTTTAGCAAGAGATTGACGTTATATAGAAGTAGTTTTAAAAAAGTTAATTTTATCATCGATATTTCCATAATTTTGATAAACAATCTCAAAGTCTTTAACAACTTTCTCATCCTCAAAAACCTTGTCAAATATGTTACCAATTTTTTTTTATTCCAGATCTTGAGAGCCTTCTTAAGTCTTTTGGTTTTATTCAAAAAAACATACATAATGTAACCATCTATATCAAGACACCAATAAATTTTTTGTTAAGAGTCCACGTGTTTAGGAACTTAAAGCTTCTTTTGAAGTGATTTCCGGTTTGGGAAATGGTAATAAAAAGAGGAGTATGGTCAGAGCAGGTTCTAGCTATATGAACCATTTTGGTATCAGAAAAGAAGTCAGTCTAGGTAGTGTTAAATAGAACATGGTACAATCTCCTCCATTTAGAACCATTAGACCAAGTTTATTTGGGACTGGCAAACCCAACATCTTCAAGAGAACAATCCCTTATAGTGTCATTGAAATCCTCAATGCTATTATGGTAAGTAGAAACACACTCTAATTTTTTATCAGTAGAAGAGATCACATTAAAATATCCAATAACTATCCATTTTTTGGTAGTGATGGAAAAATTTCTGAGCTTATTCCAAAGAACATTCATTTTGTCTCTTTACCACTTAGTATAAACAATAGTATAAAAATTTCTTGCTAAGGCCATGGTAGGATATTGGAGCATGAATAAATTGTTGATGATCTTTAATTATTTCAATTTCAAAGTCTATATTCCATAACAACCGTATCGTGTTACTTAACATCAATTTTCTCTAGGTTTTCAATCTTTACAGTGGGCTCTTGTAAGACAATCTGGTCAATCTTTTGTTTACACCTAATAAATTTAAGCCCTCTCGACGAGGCTTTATTATCAATACCATGGAAATTCTAGCTGAGAATCTTAATAGTCATCCAAAATGATTGTTTGAAGAGCTGGTCCTTTATCTTGAAACAAGGACTTAACTTTCAAGGTACATTTCTTTTTTTTTCTTTTGGCTATATTAAGTTTCCTAGCAAGAGTATTCTGAAATTATTGTCTAATAACTCTAGTGTTAACAAGGGGGAATGAGATAAGCTTCCTATATTTTCAAGGCTATGAGTATAATTGATAGCATCAAGATTTTAATATTCTAAATTGTAGTCAGAATCCATGGCTTTAAGACCACCCGCAGTAATGGGGATATTTCATCTCCTAAAAGTACGCCATATCAGCGCCACATCAACATAATCTCTAAATAATTCTGCAAAAATTCTCATTCCATGCAACAAAGCATATTTCGTCTTTTCAGCATACCCCACCATATTTCTCTCTCTTCCACATCATTCTACCATATAATATTCTACCATATATTTCTATTTATCTTTCTTATTATTTAATATATATATATTTATATATATATATATATATATATATATATATATATATATTTGCATTAAAGTTATATACATTAAAATAAATAAAGTTTATAAATTAACATAATATATTTTCTTTATAAATATAAATTATAAAATTAAAATAAATAATAACATAATACGTAATATATAGTAAAATGTTCTGAAAATTATTTCGGAAATACTTGATAAAAAAAACTTCAATTTTTTTGGTGTCCGAATCAAACAAACCAAGTCTCTATTTTAGATCTCAAAAAATTATAAATCATGTTATATATATTTTTTACTTACTAAAATATTCCAAAAATTGTTTTAAAAAAATTCAAAAACTTTTGGTGTCCAAATCAAACAAATCAAGTCTTTACTTATAGATATCAAAAAATTATAAATCATGGTATAATTTTTTTAACTGATTAAAACCTTCAGTATTGTTTTGTTGAAAATACTAAATAAATAACTCAAAAAAATTCAGTGTCCAAATCAAATAAACCAAGTCTCTACTTGAAGATATCGAAAAATAAAAAAAATAGTGGTATATCTTTTTTAGTTTTTTTACTAACCAGTTTTTCTAAAAACGATTTTTTAAAACAAAAGAAAAAAAGAAAAAAGATAGCCTACAGCGTGCCACATTGCACGCTATAGTTGGTGTTATCAGAGATGAACCCGGGTTCATCTTTTGCACCCAAGTTCATCTTTGCCCATCCACATAGGATGAATAATACGCTGCTGCGTGAAATAATACGCATCATTCATCCAAATACACGCTGCTGCATGTAGTCTAATAGCTTAAATTACTTCATCCTCCATAGGAAAGCTGTTATTTTAAGGGATCCAAGTCTTGAGGGGGTCATCTATAGATGATTTTATGGTATGGATAATGTCCTAATTATATAGGTAATCAAGAAGATTGGCAATCTTAATCCAAACAGTGGTCACATGGTTTTCTTTTTTTGGGTCAAAATAAGGAGTCCATTTCAGACTCTCATAGTACTCCCATATACACCAAACAGTTCTACACTAAACAGTTGTAGACCAAAGTTTACAAAGATCTAATCTTAAGAAGAATTCAATAAGCCCATGTTTAATGTCATAAATAGAGATATTATATTCACCAACTAACCTTAGAGAATCTATAAATTGTTTGATGATGTTTAGTTTAGGCATACATTTGGAAAACTTGTCTATTAATGTGAATTTTGAAGAAGGCAACAGATTTTCCTCGACCTCCTTAGAGAACTGGATTGAGATATGATCATATTTTTTCACAATTGATTCAGGGATAAGTTTAGTTTTGATATGTTTTATTTTTGTCACATCTACAATAGATTTTGTAAAAAATATCTTGATATCATCTTTGCTTGATTGCTCCTCTTTTTTCTTGAACAAGATTATGTTTTTCTCACCATTAAACACTGTTCTTTTTACAAATGGGAGTTCTGGAAAAATGACTTTGTGTTGCATATTTTGCGGCACGGCCATGATTTTTAATGAAGAGTTTAAGAAGAGAAAATTAAACTTTTGCATGTGCGGTTGGAGTTAACGTCAGTAGCAAGTACAATCTTCTTCATGGGTTATCCTAGCTAGCAGCCAGGGGTGAAGAAGAACCAAACTCAATTGTAATCTTGAATTTTGATTACAAATCTTGGACTTTTTTTAAAATCATATAATAGTGCCGGTTACGATCAATTTTAAAATTTATTTTTAATCGAGAAATTTTTTTATATAGTAATCTAATCACACAATTCAAATCAAAATATTTCATAGCATATACCAGCAAATAAAAGTCGTTTAGATCAAACTTATTTAAATTTGTGTAGTTACATTTACAAATGGTTACTCCTTATTTATATACGAGATAATTTATTTTGATTTATTAATATAAAAAACTTATAATCTTTATTTTTTTATTAAGAATATTAATTAACTTTGATTCATTAATGATCAAACTAAATTTAATAAATTTTTTACTTTTAAATAATAACTTTCAATCTTAAACAAATAATAATTGTAACCACGTCAATTTAATAAAAAGTAAATAAATATTTTAATTGTAGTTATTTTTTTGGGAGACTTACGTAATGAGTCTAAAATTTGTCTCTATTTACCCAAGCATACCCCAACAGATCCATTTTACAAATAGATCCAACCCATTTAAGAAAAGACTCAATTATCTATAAAAACAAAATAATTACATCCCCAAATCAAAATATTTAACCCAAATTTCAAAACCAATTCTTTTTCCTCAAACTTTCTTTGTCATATTATCAAATTCATTAAGGGTAAAATTGTATTTAAAATTTAAGTTTGGACTAATAGGTAAATAAAATCATATTTTGGTAGATATTGGTAAAATCTATTTGAGGCTGGACTTATTAGTAAATTAGATACATTTTTGTACCCAATTGGTATAAATCCCTTTTTTATGTTCATCATAAATCATAAAAGTATGTTGAACTTTTAAGAGAGCTATTATTTTTTGTGGGCAAAGAAGAAAAATTAGTACTTACTATCTTCTCCTACAAGTTGAGATATACAGGGAAATATTTAATATAATAATTGAGACTTTCGGTTTATAGGAGAAGGTTTACTACATGTTGGTTATGTGCACTCGAGTCTACTTTTGTAGGATAAAAATATAGACTTTGATTGTGAAGTTGAGAGAAAATCAGGAGAGATAGTAAAGAGAGAGAAAGAACTAAAAACTAAAAACAAGAGGATACAAATACGATTGATCGTTATACTCAAATTAGGGTTATTTGGACCTATTTATACTTAGTCAATATATTTCACTATATTATGCATAAGTATTTTGAGTGTCTAATAGTCTAACTATTGATTACGTAAATTAATTGGACTTGTAACAACAAGCTTAAATACTCCGTATTTACATATGATGAGACATTTCAAAATCTAGGATTTTCTTACAATCTCCCACTTCGATCATTCATGTGTACTTAAATATATCCATCCAAAATATGTACGGCAAAATATTGTAGTTCATAGATAATGTCTGAATGTCTATTCATGTCAGATGATAGTCAACAATGAACTAAAGAGGTTCCACCATGTCTTATCGTATGCGTAATGGTTTTACAATGAATGCACACTTAACTAGGGTTGTCAGTTTTGGGTTTCGGGTCGGGTTTGACAAACTTAAAATTTTAAAATACGTGACACAAACCCGACATGAATCCGAAATTCGTGTCAGGTTCATAGACCTGAACCCGACTTGTTAAAAATTTGTTGGACCCGGACCCGACTTGTTTGACACGGAATTGTAAACAACACGAAAACACGAAATACCTGTTTGACACGAACCCAAACTGTTTGACACGGAATTCAAACCAACCTAAAACATGAACCGAACATATTTAACACGAAATTTTAATTAACCCGATACACATACTCAACACGAACAGGACTTGTTAGACACAAAAATATGAAAACTAGAAACTTCACATAAATATATAATGCAAAACATGAAATTTATATAGTTTTAAATTCTAATCATATATAATATTTAAAAAAAATTACACTACATAAATTTTGTTTTGAACAACAAATGAGTATATTAAAAAAACATGACCTTCGAAGTTGATTTCACCAATATAAAACCAATTTTGTCTTGAAGCTCCTGTAAAAATAAAATAAAATAAAAGTTAGATCACAAATATATATTATATTTAATGACATATGTATATAATTATACCCTAAATTTACCTTAAATGAAATCAACTAACGGAACCATCCTCCGTGTTAAGATCCAAATCCAAACTCAAACAGTCCTCTGTAAGTTTGTTCATTTTATCTTCTTGCAAAGCTACAATATATTTTGAAATAAAATATATTGAAATCATATAAAATATATATAAGATTTTAAACATTTAAGTTTTAGAAATTATAAAACTTTATTTTTCTCCAAATAACCAATCCCTTGTGCAAATTCATGCCTCGGCCGTATTGGGTTTAAGTGAACTATGAAATTGGTCAAGAACTCGACCCCCAACGTTGAATGTTGACTCTGACGCGGCTGTAGATATAGGTATTGACAACACATCACGAACCATGCTAGCGAGTTCTAGATATTTATATTGGTTTATTTTCCAATATGTTAGGATATCGAAATTTTTATCTTCATTCACCTTCGATTAATCCAAATATAGTTCGTGCTGTGTAGTTTTTTATAAACCACTACATGTATCACTTTTAGATCATCAAACTCCTGCACAAACACAATCATATATAGATTTAACGAAATAAAATTAATATTATATAATAGATTAATGTTCTTCACATATAGTTTTAATTTAATAACAATAACATATTACATATGAAAAAAATACCTTCATAAAGTCATTTGCTAGTCCACCTATCAATGGTAATTGAGTACTTTCAATATTATCCGAAGAAAAAGTCTCTTCAGTAGATTTCTTATTTGTATACTCGTCAAAAAACGAATATAACTTGTTTTTTACCTTCTAAAACTCATATTCATAACCATTATCACCATATATTTTACAGTAAATGAACTCCACAAACTGAAGTTTGTAACAAGGATCTAATATGATGGCAATAACCATAATTAGACAAATCAGACCAATATTTCTTAAATTTTTCCCACATTAACCATCTTTCTTATCTACTCGTCTTCACTTCTTAACTCTTCTTTCAAAGTCAAATGTGTCATAGCAACCAAAGGAAAATAGAAATTCGATGTATGATACTTGCTTCCAGAAAAACCACAAGTAATATTATAGAACACTTCAAAAACTTGCTAATCTTCTCTATCATATCCCACTTCTCACGGGTTGGACAAGACGTAAAATTTAAATCACTCAACTCTAGATGAAAAAATGCACGACGATAAAACATAGAACTCTCAAGCATAAGAAAAGTCGAGTTCCATCTTGTAGGTACATCTTGTCTTAACCCCTTAGTGAAATCTAAAGACATATGCTTAACACATTCAAAAAACTTATGCTTTCTTGCTTGTGATCCCCTAACATAATTTACACATTTACGAACTTTATCAACGGCTATATCAATTTGTTTTAATCCATCTTGCACTACTAAATTCAATACATGGGCACAACAACGAACATGAAAGAATTCTTTATAACAAACAAGTGAATCTTTTAAATTGAGTTAAGATACCAACTTATCAACTGAAACAGTGTTAAAACGTGCATTATCTAACGTTAGAGCAAATAACATATGTTCAATGTTCCAATCATCAAGCATAGTATGCAGTTTCTCATACGGATACACCATTGTGCATATAACTGAAATTCAGAATACATTTTTGTAAAACACATTCTTTATCAATAAAATACGCGGTGAGACAAATATAACCATCAGTAGTGATAGAGGTCCATAGATCAGATGTCAAACTAATTCGGCCTGGAGTTAACTCTAATATTTTTTAACTTTCTTTTTTCCCTATCATAAATTTTCATTACATCACTCTTGTAAGTATTTCTACCTAATAATTAAACATCCTTTCGTAAATACCGAAATACTTGGCGAAACCCTTCATACTCAACAAATTGAAAAGGCACGAGAAGAATAATTGCTGCGATAAGTAACTCTCTAAATTTTTCTGGATCATAAGAACGACCAACAAGATACATGTAATCACTTGATTGTGAAATAAGTATCTAGAATATATCACAACTAATGACTTTTTCACACTTTTGTATATGACGATGCAAATTACCCGTACCATAAGTAATCTTACACAATAAAATAACACCACTTTTTTTGTAAACACATCTTTCTTCCATATCGTCGGCAAGAGGGAGCATATTAAAATATATCCAAATGTGAGATTTTAATTTTCTAACCTTTTGCTTTTCGTTTTTATCCATACTTGTACAAGCTTTTTGTTTCAAAAGTATCAACCTCAATTACGCCATCTATGTGGTCTGTACTTATATTTTCATTCGTAAAAGAATCCATATTACCTAAGCATGGAAAGAATACACGAGATAAATTTATAAACACATAAAAAAAATTAAATGGTAAAATAAAACATATATAAATTATTTAAACAAATTACGAGAAACTAATATAAATTATTTAAACAAATTAATATAAATTGTTTGAACAAATATAAATTATTTAAAAAAATTATTAAAACAAGTTATAAGAAATTAATATAAATTATTTAAACAAATTAAAAAAACTAATATAAATTATTTAAACAAATTATAGGAAACAAATATAAAAAATTTAAACAAATTAATATAAATTACCAGAAACTAATATAAATTAGTTCAACAAGTTCTTAATACAAATAATAAGATTCAAATATAAATTATTTATACAAATTACAAGTGTCTAATATAAATTATTTAACAAAATTATAGAAAACTAACATGAACTATATATTTGAACAAATATAAATTATTTTAAAAACATTATTAATACAAATTACAAGAAACTAATATAAATTATTTAAACAAATTAAAAATATAATATATATTATTTAGTATATTATTGTAAATAAATTTTTACAGTTTTTTATTCTTTTCTTTACTTAGATTCTTCTTGGAAACACGTAAAAACATAGATATATACCATTGTATATCTAAAAAACCATATGCACTCATAATAATTAAAACACAAACGTTGTTTAATTCAACCCTATATGTCCAAAGAAATTGGAAATTTCACATTCTCAAAAGTTAAAAAAATCCTCAATTTATGAATCAAAACAAACAAACAACAATTATATAAATATCATTAGTGCGTTGTTAAATTCTAAATCAGAAATCAAAACATCTAAAAGCGTGCATCGATTGATAAAATTAAATGTACACATCTAGCGGGATTTAAAGATTCAATCAAAACACACAACACTTATCGAGAGAGAAGAATAAATACCGAAAAAATAGAGAAAATAAAAGCAGAGAAGTAAAGGCAAAATAGGATAAAGACTATAATATGAGATGAAAGAGAGAAATATGAGGTATCGACTAGAAAGAGTCTGTAGCGCTAGGATTAAGTTATTTAGAAATTGTAATATATTATTTCCTTTTATATTTTTTTAAATTTAAAATATTACTTTTTTATTAATAAATTTTTAGATATTAGTTTCGTGTTTATACTTTATAGATTGTATTTACAAATGGGATAAAATATTTTTTTGGATTTTATTTACCGGTCAATTTTAGATTATATATATATAATCTAAAACCTAAATATATTACCGAAAAATAAAAATTAATTTAAATTATTTTGAATTAAAATTTATATTTGTTATTTCTAAATTATATATATATATATATATATATATATATTCTTTTATAAATCTATACAAATCTAAATTATATAAATTAAAGATAATATCATATACTATTATCCAAGGATTATAGAATTTGAGACTAGATAAATGTAATAGAAGTTTACATGTCTTTTCTGGTTTTATAGGTTAGTTTTGGGTTTGCAGGTCTTTGTGGGTTTTACATGTCAGTTTCTCGTTTGTCGGTCTTTAGGGTTTTACAGGTTAATTTTGGGTTTACATGTCTTTTTCAGGTTTTGTAGGTCAGTTTCGGGTGACACAAACCCAACCCAAACCTGACCCGTTTTTTTTCGGTCGGATTCGTGTCGTGTCATAATTTTACCTGGTGGTAAATATCGGGTCTCTAACCTTAAAATTTTGTTTGGGTTTTTGTTGGGTTTACGGGTCGTGCAAAAAATTGACAGCCCAACTCTTAATTACCACTTTAATTATCCATGAGCCCTCATGGAGTTTATGGAAGTGTGACACGAATTAGTGATCAACGCGTATCAACTTCCAACTATAACTACAATTACTGAATCGAGATCGATTAATTTAAGAAATAATAGCAAAACTAAAAACTGAATTTGTATTATTAATAATAACTTGAGTGTATGCATATAATAACAAAATAATCTAAAACCTGAAAATATTAAAATTTATACAACACTCCCGCACTTGATTGTATGCATATAATAACAAAACAATCTAAAGACTGAAAATATTGAAATCTATACAATACTCTCACTTAATCTAAACATCCTTCAAGCGAAAGACTCTCATGCGAACTTTGTGTTCGTAAAATACCAAAATGATAATGCATTGGTGAAATGATCTGCAATTATGGAATTTGTGTCAATATGCTCTACCTTTATCTGGTTATTTTGGATTCGTTCCTTCATAATAAAGAACTTAATTTCGATATGTTAAGACTTATTTGAGTTATTGTTTTCATTCGAGAACATAATAGTTAAATTATTGTCATACTAGAGCTCAAAGGGTCTTTCAATTCTCTCCATTATATGTAATATCGTCACAATATTTTTCAACCAAAATGCACGAGTTGATGTTATGAAACGTGCCACATACTCGGCTACCATAGTGAAGTTTGTAATAAGATTCTATTTTACACTCTTCCATGATATAACACCTCTAGTCAGAACGAATATGTATCCGATGGTAGACTTTCTAGTGTCTACCGACCCTGGAAAATTCATACTAGAATAGCCCATGGTCTCTAGGTTCTACGATCAGATGTATGTCAATAAAAAGTGTTTGTTATTCTTCAAGTACCGGAGCACCATCTTCACATCATCATAATGCGAACTTTTTGGATTACTGAAGTACCTTTCTAACATTCCAAATATAAATAATACGTATGATATGATACATACCTAAACATATATGAAACTACCAACTACTGAGGAATATTATATTGAGAGTAATTATTTGAACAATCAAAGAAATAACATATGAATTAATGAAACTAGTTTCTAAATAATACTAAACGTTTTTTAACACGCATAATAAATTTTATTTGTCTCAGAATTATGGTGGTAATTCATATAAAATGCATTCTCCATAATCATTAGCGGAGACAGTTGGTGCCAACATGCTATAAATTACCTATAGAGTCAATACTTTAAGGTAGCACGTATTGGTTTCATGCCATATTTGAAATCAACCAAGCTTTAGCTGGGGTCGTACCTAACTGATTCATGGTAAACCGAATGGACCATTTAACATTGAAAACCTAGTTATGCATGCTTATGGTGCGTTTAAATGCAAAAATTACATCATGCAATAGTTTTTCACCATCATGAAATATGTGAGGTAGTTTTCAGTTATGGTAGGCATACATTTATAACGATCGTTCCTTAAGATATGAGGCTCTAAAATATTTTCCTTTCATGACTTGCTGACACTATTTATGTAGGTGCAATACCAGGTACGTTAATCAGTTCCAGAGAATGGTTATCTGAAGTGCTTACACTGTAATTTATACAAACGTTACTAAATTTTCTATTTTAATAGATAATACATGAATGCATTGCATCTCAGTAACTCTGAGCATCTGATTCAGTACAAAGACGTAATATATTTCATCAAGTGCTAAAATATCTGAAGGGAGATGAGTGATAATCAAACTCTATAATCAGAAATAAACATTTTTAGGCATGTTGTGACCTCTTTCTTGCGACAAAACCAATCTTCGAAGTGAACCAGAACTTTTCCTAAAAACATTTTCCTGCTGAAGGTGGTTTGTCGGCGATCTTACACGTGATCACATTGAATCTTGAGAATTTGAAAATATTGACAAAATCCCAAACTGGTCTGAATTAGAGTTTGATATGGATGTTCTAAAATCAATTTTACAATTATAACACATAATTCAATTCCAAACCTACGATTCCATGTTATATATCATCTAAATATGCTTTAGGTCTCAAATTAGAAAATAAAATTAGAGTTTTTCTTCCAGACTTAATAGATCATTAAATCAGAGTATTGAGAGACTTCATCGAAGGTATATATCTCCATACATTAAGTAATCATATTACTCTGATACCAATTGTTGATTCTAGATTTTGAATCACAAGGGTTTCAAACTCTCGAAAGATAATGAGCTGAGATGAAGCCTTGAAGGAGAACTGTTAGAAAACCTGCAGAGACAGTGAAGAGAGTAAATAAAGAGAACTAAAAGCTATAAACAGCGGAATAAAAATAAAATTAATCATTATACTGAATTTAGGGTTACTTAGACATATTTATATTGAATATATAATACATTAAATTATATATATGTCTCTCAATTATTCTTTTTTTATTTATTCTCTTACTCACGTAACCCTCAAGGTTTGACTATTTGCTACAATCTCATCTACTAGTTGCTATTTGGCTAATGGTTACTCTCTCAAAATACACTGATTATTGGATATTTAACAACATGCATGAATACTTTGTATTTACATATGATGAGATATTCCAAATCTATGATTTATTTTTTCAAGCAAATCAATTCATATAAATCAATTTACTGCCATTAAGACAATCAATTAAACAAATTTAAACAAATTCGAATAGTCAAACAAAAAAAATTAAATAAATTTAAACAAATCAATTAAACAAAGTCGAGCAGTAAAAAAATTAAATAAATTTAAACAAAGTCGAATAGTCAAATAAACAGATTAAATAACTTTAAACAAATCAATTAAAAACATTCGACTAAGTTGTTGTCACTCTAATGGGCAGATCTAGATGTAGTCATGTATGCCATGGAAAATCTTAAAATATAAAAAGAATGATAAATATTCTTTAATAGGAAAACGTACCAAAATCCTACAAATCATATAAATTTTCAAAAATGATTTTGAAATTTATTTGGTTATTATGTTAATTGATGTTTTTGGTTTTGTTTGAATTTATTTGATTGTTTTTAATTGATTTATTTAATTATTTTAATTAGCGCACTCATAAAGGGCAAAATACTTTATGGCTTTATAGACTATATATATAGTTGAGATCACTGATTTGTATGACTGCGTAAGAGAGCCTACGTTCATGCGGGAGTGTTATATTTGTGGTATAAAACCTATTAGTAACTTGAATTTTTTTTAGTTACCAATTTGTAATTTTGGATACCTATTCCTAACTCCCCAATATATTGAATAATATTATATTTTAAAATTGAATATATGTTTTTATTTGATGAGTTAGTTTTTGGACTGACTAATCAAATGATGTTCATTTTATCCGGGAAGAAACTAATATATAAATTAAAGAAAATGAAGATACGAATGGAAAAAGAAAAAGAGAATAATTGTTTTTTAGTAATTATGACTTTTTAGGTACATGGATCCAAGTATTGTCTATCTTTATCTAATCTCTATCATACTTTTTATCTAAATTCGACCAAAACAAACTATTAGGTAACTGAACTTATCTAGTTCTTCATTTATGTTGTATCTAAGTTTTTCTAAATACTAATAGTACATATCTAACTCTTCTCAATAGTTTCATAGTTCCTGTGAATGAAGTGAGAAATGAGTATAAGTTACGGCGGGTAAGTTTTGCATAATTGAACTCTTGGGTTTTGGTATGATCGGACTATCGAACTTTATTTTGACTAGTAAATGAGTAACCTATTTTTCATTTGATAACTTGATCGAACCTTTTTAGTTTGATTCACTAAAATTTGGCTTGAATATTGAGCTTTGATATTTGAGATTAATTTTCCCACCATTTTCGTATTTAGAGTGGTCAAACCTTATTGCTTGTTTTGCTTCCGTGTTTCCGAACCGAGTTTTAATTTTGAACCAACATAATTCTGGATAGTCTATCCATTTTTATATCTTGTTAAAATTCTTGCCAACCAAAATTTCCTTTAAAAGTAAAAAATTATTTTAGTGAGTAAAAATGGTATAAGAATGAATAATAGTTTGCTCGAATAGTTGTGTAACTCTTGGGTTTTGGTATGATCGGACTATCAAATTTTATTTCGACGGGTAAATGAGTAACCTATTTCGTCCTTTGATAACGTGATCAAACCTTTTCAGGTTAATTCCTTAAAATTTTGGCTTGAATATTGAGCTTTGATATTTGAGTTTAATTTCCCCAACATTTTCGTACTTAGAATGGTCAGACCTTATTGTTTGTTTTGCTTCTGTGTTTCAGAACCGAGTTTTAATTTTGAACCGATATAATTCTGGATAGTCTATTGGTTCAATATTATCCATGTTTATGTCTTGTTAAAACTCTTGCGAACCAAAATTTTCTTTAAAAGTAAAAATCTATTTTATCGAGTAAAAAATGGTATAAGAATGAATAATAATTTGCTCGAATAGTTGTGTAATATCATCAACTGCCAAATAAGATAATATTTTTTTATTAACATATATTCGGTAAATTAGATGTTAGATGTATGTAAGCATATGATATAATTTAGTTTTGTCTCTTTATATGAGGGGTTGGCTATCCCTTCATCTATTTGCCTGGTTCAATCATGTGCAAATTTTATTTGAGTTGCTTGATTTATTTTGGCTTGTTTCACACAAAAACTAACAATGCATGAATCCGTTTTTAGTAGTGCGATCAATTTTGATATAAAGGTTTAATGCACGACCTCAAAAACTCAATATGCAGTTTAAAATTTTGTAATAAAATCTTTGCGGCTCCCCTCTTCAGCGGATCAAATATAATGGAGTTTTATATACAAAATAATACACAGTCAGACGGTTATAATATTTTTCCAAAACCATGATTTTGTTGGTCTCGATTTGACGAAACATTTGAAAACTCACAATACTTCTATTATATTATAGAACTTGTTATATCATCAACTTTAAGTGGAATATTTTTATGACACATATTCACTATCATATCTTGGATAGTTAAAAACTCATTCTCCCTCTCTTCCATTTATATTAGACGTTTTAGAATTTTTTTGATATTCCAGTTTTACAAATATCAATAAAGTAAGTCCAACCAATTACTATTTTATCTAATTAATTATGTAGTGTTTGTTTTATTTTATTGAGAAAAAAAAGATAAAATAGTTAATTTATTAAAACCTAACCTTCATCTTTACATTAAAATCTTAAAATTTGTAATGTATTCCTACCTTAAAACTTAAAACGTAATGAAAGAGTATAACGAATAATAAAAACTTATTTAATTGTGTACGACTCTAACTGTTACAATATTTTGAAGATAAAATCGTCAGATCATTTAGCGTTGTAACTAGCGCGGTGAACGATTCTCCGGAATCGAGAACCGGACCAGGACCGAGCCGATAAGGACCGGACCGAGAACCGGACCGAACCTTAACGGTCCGGTTCGCAGTTTCATTCTAAAAATCGAAAACCGATAAGGAATCGAAACAGAAAACTGGTTAGGAACCGAACCGATAGAACCGATAAACCGATAGAACCGATAAAGAATCGAACCGATAAAACCGATAAGACCGAAGAAACTGATACGGAATCGAATCGATGAAACCGATAAACCGGTAGAACCGATAAAAAATTGGACCAACAAAACCGTTAAAACCGATTATTTATTATTATTATATATTCTTTTATAAATTATAGTACCAAAATTAATAGTTAATTACCAATTTTTTAAGAAAATGAAAGATCAACTTATAAACTTTAGTTTTTATATCATTTATTTAATAAAAAAATTTAAAAATCAATTTTTAATTGATTTTTTTTTTTTTAAATTAACCGAACCGGACCAAAACCGGACCGAAACGGGACCGGACCGAACTCGGACCGAACCGAAACCGGAACCGAACCGGACCGAAAACTTAGCGGTTCGGTCCGATTCCAAAAATTAGAACCGAAAGCTTAGTGGTCCGGTCCGAACCGATAAGCTTAGCGGTCCGGTCCGGTTCCTTCAAAACTCGGACCGATAACCACCCTAGTTGTAACCCGTTCTTTAACTACTAAAAAACAATATATGATATAATTTATTCCAAAAAAGAGATATTTTGTTTTCAATATATGATATAATTTATTCCAAATAAAGAGATATTTTATTTTCTCTAAACTCTAACGGTAGTCCCCAACGGTAATATTCTTACAAAAATCACTTTTTTTTTGGTCTTCGTCGAGGTTTTAGGTCATTTGGCTTGAAACCTAAACCAATTTCCATAACCGTCTCATTCTCTCTAGCCACAACATCCGATCAGGATCTTTCTCCGACCCCGTCTACGGATTCGATCATAGTCGGATTTCGGGTGACCTGTTTCACCTATTTCGATGGTCTGTTTGCCATCTCGATGTCATTTTCTCACCCGGTTTTTACCGTGGTGGTCCGAAACAGATACGTTGGTATGTTCGAGGCGACTCAGACAGTTGCTAGTCGGATCTGGTTCATGAAGACTCGTCTGATGATCTGTTTCACCTATTTTGATGGTCTGTTCGTCATCTCAATGTCATTTTCTCATCGGTTTTTCACTGTGGTGGTCCGAAACAGATACTTAGCCTCAACATCCGACCAGGATCTTTCTCCGACCCCGTCGGCGGGTTCGATCATAGTCGGATCTCCGGTGACCTGTTTCACCTATTTCGATGGTCCGTTCGCCATCTCGATGTAATTTTCTCACCGGATTTTCACCGTGGTGGTCCAAAACAGATATGTTGGTCCGTTCGAGGCGACTCAGACGGTTTCTAGTCGGATCTGGTTCATGAAGACTCTTCCGATGATTCTCAAGAAGTTACAACCTTCTAGATGGTGGTCGTGTGTCGGCCTCGTCCAATTACCGCTTTTCAGTCCGATTAAGTTATCACCGAAAACCGTAGATGCCACAGAGAATAGGAAGGGTTTGGATCGCTGCACTTGTACCTGTCGTTGCCGGTCGAGTAGTTGCACTTGTACCTGTCGATCTCGTTGCCGGTCGAGTAGCTGCACATGTACCTGTCGAAATATGCGTAAACCTGTCGAAACCCGAATAAAAATATAGGTAAGGTTACAATTATCATTCGTAGTGGGATCCCTTATTTTTCATTTACTGGGTGTGATCCATAGTTTATCTCTAGTCGTAGCCTCTCTTTATTTAATAAAGAGGTATGTGATATTATTTTCAGGCATTTAATTGAAAGTAAAATAATAAACTTAATAATGATAAGTTTAATAAGAGTAATAAGTAATATAATAATGATGATAAGATTAATTAATATGGTATTAATTTTATATATTCTAATTCCATTGTTTATTATGGAAATTATTTTTTATTTGTTTTTATTCGTCGAGGTCTATCAATTTATAATTTTTAGACTCGGTGAACTATTATTGGTAAAATGAAGTTGTCCTCCGACAGGATCATCGGCTGACTCTCTGTAAGTATTTATTTATGAATATTGCTTCTTGGAATGTGAGAGGTCTAAACGATCCTGTTAGGCAAAAAGACGTCACCGATTTTATTATAAGTAATCATATCTCTTTGACTGTCCTGGTGGAAACTAAAGTCCAAAGTCATAAAGTCGACTAAATTATTAGACAAATGATCCCCTTTTGGCATGTAGTTACTAATCACTCAGCTCATCCCTTAGGTAGAATTTGGATTCTCTGGAATCCAAGTGTAATTACAATAACTAGAATATCCTAATCCCCCAGCTAATCCATTGTATAGCTAAATGTCACAATTACAGAGCCTCTTTTAAGCTCACTGCTATATATGCTTTCAATGAAGCAAAAGACCGTATTACTCTTTGGAAGGACCTCATTAATATCTCCAAACTTGATAACCACATTCCATGGGTTTCCCTTGGAGATTATAATGCAATCCGTCACCCAGACGAGCGTCTGGGATCCTCTGTTACCTGGTCCTCAGCAATTGATGATTTCAATAATTGCTGATACCAGTGCGATCTCATTGATCTTCGATCTACTGGTTTTCCGTTTACTTGGATTAACAAACAGCCAGCCCATCCAATTCTTTCTAAAATTGATCGGGTCCTGGTCAACTCAGATTGGGATATCCAGATTGGGATATCCCAGATTGGGATATCGAGTCCCTATGTCCAGTGTCAACTTTGGATATCTTCGCACGTCAGACCATACTACCGTTACTCTCAACCTTGGACTCCCTCGTCCAAGGCGGAAAAAACCCTTTCGTTATTTCAATATGTGGCAAACCCATCCCAAGTTTAAGAATATAGTCACCTAAAGCTAGCTGCAGATTGAGCTAGCTTCTCTTAATCGCAAGGAGTTTAGCGACATTTCATCGAGAGCATCAGCTGCCCAAAAAACCTTGTTTGAGGATCAATCAATTCTAGCCTCTGATCCTCTCAATCATCTTCTTGTAACTAAAGAAATTGAGGCTTCTGAGTCTTTCATCTTTCTTAGTCGAGCGGAAGAATCTTTCCTAAAACAGAAATCTAGAGAAAATTATATCAAATTGGGTGACAGGAATACAAAATTCTTTCATAAAAGTATTAAAGCCCGGCTTTTCCGAAATAAAATTATCTCGATCTCCAATAATCATGAAGATATTGTCTCCTCTCCGGCTAGTGTCTCTAAAGTCTTGGTGAACTTTTTCGAGGACTCTTTGGTACCAAGCATTCTACCAACTTCCCAGGTCTTGAAAAAATCTATTCTCTATCTCTTCCCATGTTACTCGTACTGATAAAGAGTCAATGATTCGCGAAATCACCCAGTCTGAAATAAAATCGGCTCTTTTCAGTATTGATAGTGATAAGTCTTCTGGTCCAGATGGCTTCAATTCCAGTTTTTTTCAAATCCACTTGGAACATTGTTGGCCCGGACATTTGTAAGGGTGTCCAAGAGTTTTTCCTCTCTGGAACTCTGATCGATTCTTGGAATGCGAACTCTATCGCTCTTATCCCTAAAAAAGATTCTCCTTCCGAGCCTGCGGATTATAGACCAATTGCTCTTTGTAATGTTGTCTATAAAATCATCTCTAAAATCTTGGCCAATAGAATCAAAGCCTCCTTTCCTTATCTGGTCGATTCTTCTCAGTCGGCTTTCGTAATGGGAAGGAACATATCTGATAACATCCTTCTCTCTCAGGAGCTTCTTAAAGGCTATAACAAAAACGGTAGAGGAAAAATGGTTGCCCTTAAAATAGATATTATGAAAGCCTTTGATAATGTTTGCTGGCACCTCATTCTTGATATTTTAGTTGCAATGCAATTTTCTCAGAAGATGGTTACTTGGATTGTCAAATGCATCTCTTCTCCCTCCTATTCTATAATCATTAATGTAGATCTTTATGGTAATTTCAAACTCGGCTTTACCAGTAACAAACTCGGCTTTCCTTATCACTCTTCGTGTTGGTTAACTTGGATTGATGAGGCGTCAAGATGGTCAAATTCTCGAAATCAATGTATTTGGCGTACTTGTTTCAATGCGGTTATTTACCACATTTGGAAAGAGCGGAATTCAAGAATTTTTGGATCTGCCCCGGCCTTGGCCTCTTCGATATCTTACCATATCTTATCGGATCTCCGATTTAGATTCCATGGTACCAAGATTAGCTGGCAAATATAATGTATTTAAATCTAGCTTACTCTTTGTTGTGTTACAAGTACTCTATGTTTGGACTGGAGCGTGGAATACGAATGGGATTCTCTTGGAGTCGCCACTCAGCCACCTAGTCATTTTGCAAGTTACTTGTTCGCGTTTCTACATGGGGGTCATTCTCTTCTATATGGGCACCTCTATGGAGACTTTTCTATTTAGTATGTTGATTAGACGAAACATGATTCGAAAAAGGGGAGATATGAACCAAAATATCAAAATAATAGTAATAATAATAATTTTAAATATTTTAAAAATAAAAAATTATTTGTAACATCGTTTTAATAGTTTTGGTATTTTTTAATTTGTTTTAATAGTTAACATATTCCTACCATTGCTCTAGTTAATCTTAATATCTTGACTTAATATCGTTATCCGACCACCTGAAATTTACTAAACCCATTTTCAGAACTGGATCATTCCAGCCGCTACTGCGCACAGGGTAAACTCTCAGTCTGACGCGATAGCCTGCAAACCAACGCCAGAAGGTAAACCACACAAGGTGACAGGCCCAGCCGAGAAAGCATATGTAGAGGGACTCGAACTCATGACTTTTTGGTCACAAGCATACCATACTCAACCAACTCGGCTACCCCCTTGGGGGCAATATAGATCCACTTTTGTCCACGTTATCCATGGTTGTTAAGAGCATGACCAAAACGGAATGGGTAGAAATTGGCCCTGAATTTTAATAAAAAATCGATTTTATATAGAAATTAAAGTTGATCAACAATCAAATCGGTAAAATAGATATATAATTGAATTGATAAAATCGATAATTCTGTCAAATCAATTTGAAATTCGAACCGATAAAATTAGTAAAGCCGATAAAATCGATACATAATAACATCGATAAAACTAATAAATCAGTCAAGCCGATACGAAATCAAACCGATTTTATTTTTATACATTTTTTCGGAGGAAATCCGCAGCCGCTACTCAGATGCAATGAGTGCACGCACAGGGTAAATCGTCAGTCTGACGCGATAGCCTGCAAACCAACGCCAGAATATAAACCACACAATATGACAGTCTCAGCCGAGAAAGCGTATGTAGAGGGATTCGAACTTATGACCTTTAATCACAAGCATGTCACACTCAACCAACTCGGCTACCTTTTGGGGCTCTTTTTATACATTATATTATCACTATTATTAGATAAAGACCAACTTAAAATTCAAAATATGATTTTTAGCTTTTTTTTTATAAATAAACAAATTAAAAATTAAATTTATGTATTCTTCAGATTATAAATTGCGTCGGAGGGTAAAAAACACTATTAGTCCTCCATGTTTACCACTTGTATCAACATAGTCCATTTCGTTCACTTATGCATAAAACTCATCCCTTTCGTTTTAAAAATTTGTAACTATAGCCCCCCACATATAAACCATTTAAAAACTGACACGTATCACTTAAATTTTAAGTTTTGTATCACTTTTGGTCCCCAAATCCCAAGTTTTGTATCACTTTTGGTCCCCGAAATATGCGAAGGGAATAATCGTGCAAATTTTTAAAATAAAAGAGATGAGTTTTATACAGAAGTAAACAAAATGGACTATATTAATACAAATAGTAAATATAAGGGACTAATTCGCTCGGATTAACCAAAACAATAAAACCATAATCAAAATTCTGCCAGTTCCGTCTGAACCGAACGGATAAATTTAACTATCCGGTCCAAATGCAAACCGAACCAGACAAATAACAGTTCTGGACTTCAGCTTTACGTACGGTTTAATGGATATACGGCCAAGTGGATTTCGATTCTACACAAGGCCTTGTGGATATAAAGTTGAAATCTGGTCCAAATGGGTTCTATTTCACTCGCGGCAATACGATTCTGCCAAAGGTTTGGTGATTATTGTAAACAATAAAATATAAGGTTTCTTATTAAAGATACTGAGTTATTAAATATTACCTCTCATACCGTATCTCACTAATTCGTCCATTTAGCGAGGCTATAAGTGGTATTTTAGTTTCATCTTCCGACATCGATAAAGATAAAAGGAGGATATATCACGTCGAATACTGCAAAAGAAGTTAATTTAATTTAATTTAATTTAATTTAATGAAATGTTGGTAAACGGTGATATTGACGATGTTTTGTGTAATAACTAATATTTAAATAAAAAAATTAGTAAAATGGTGGATGTAGAGACTCACATAAGGGGTAAATGTGTAAATTAAGGTTTTATTATTTGTAAGGATTGTTTTTTTTTAAATGGTCTAATTATTAGTCAATCATTACTATATTTTTTTTGTCTCCATTTCTAATTATTTTGTTTTTCTCTCTAAAATACTTGCATACGAACGTTCTTGTGACTGATACTCCCATACGAGTATCGTAGTTATAGATAATATCATTAAGAAATCTTTGAAACTATCACACATGACCACTAACTGGTCCATTGTAGGTTTTGATATCATATGTTTATTGATTCATAGAAGGTATGTGGGTCGAACGTTTTTGTTATCCAGAAATATGTTATTGACTTTATTATTAGTAATAATATTTATATTATGATCTTTATAGAATTCTAATGTCATCACTATTACCACATCATCCTCTCGGTAGGATTTGGATTATATAGTAATGTCATCACTATTACCACATCATCCTCTTCCCTACAATACATTCATAATTCTCATGTTTATTTTTGTTATACGACCATTTATGCATTTAATGATACTTCATGTTGTATCCTCTTCTGAATGATCTTGAGGTCGTTATGCTCAAGATGAGGGTATCTTATGGGTTACCCTTGGGGATTTCAGTGTAATTCGTAAGCCAGACGAGCACATCGGCTTCTAAAAAAACTACTATAATTGAAGAACCCAACAATTGTTGTTACGAGTGTAAGCTTAACGATCTTCGCTACAGTCGTTTCCATTTCATATGGCTCAACAAACATCATATCAATCTTATTGAATTAAATCCTGACCGTGTCGTAGTCAACGATGACTGCGAATAGTATATTCCAATGTATTTTACCCATTATGGGTTTCTCCAATCATCTGAACACACCGCAGTCACCCTAAACCTTGGCACCTCTTCCAAACGTAGGAAAAACTCATTCAAAATTTTCAACGTATGGCAATTTCATCCTCAATTCAAAGAAATCGTCTCCAATAGCTGAAATCATCCTATCACCGCTCAAGGTATATGTTTGGTCAACCAAAACCTCACTGTCTTCGAATCATTTTTAATGATCTCAGTCGCAAAGAATATAATGATATTAGCTCTCAAGTATCCATCTCCCAAAAGGACCTAATCCATGATCAGTCGCTCCTTGTTCAGGATCTCACCAACTTCACACTTGTCTATAAAGAAATTAAGGGTTCATATTTCTTCATTTTCTTTAGTGGAGGTGAAGAATCCTTTTAAGAAAAAATCCAAAAAGAACTGGCTCAAAATGGGTGACATAAACATCAAATTAGTTCATAACAATATCAAACCCGAATCTTACGTAATAAAACTATGTAGATTTCAATAATTGAGGTGAACTAATTACCAATTCCTATGGTGTAGCTAATATACAGGTGAGCTACTTTGTAACTCTCTTGGTACCAGACACCCTCGTGGTTACCCGAGCTTTGATAGAGTTTTAGACCTCTTAACTACTAGGGACCCTGGATAAGACATCCATAACTCACACGATAACATTCAAAGAATTAAAAATGTCGTATTCAGTATGGTTAACAGTACATCATCAGAGATTGATGTTTTAACTTTAGATTCTTCAAGAACTCTTGAAACATTATGGATAATGGTATCGGTAACGGGGTCCTTGAGTTCTTCAACTATAGATATTTGGAGCCATCTTAGAATTCAATTTTTATTGTCTTCGTTGTTAAAAAAACACCCTCACTTACGCCATAGAATTCAATTTTTATTGTCTTCGTTGTTAAAAAAACACCCTCACTTACGCCATAGAATTCATGCATATTGTCTTATGCAACTTCATTTACAATATTATCTCCAAAATTAGCGAAAATATAATCAAAGATGCTTTCTTTATCAGATTAAAAAATCTCAATCAAATTTTAATTTTGGGAGAAACATATCTGATAATGTTCGTTGGCACCTCATTCTTGATATCGTTGTTATGGACTTTCGGGAAACAAGAGTCTCTAGGATTATCAAATGAATTGGTGCTCCTTCTTACAATATTAACATTAATAATGATCATTGATGAGTTCGGAATCTTCAGACACAGGCCACTGCATAAACCGGACATGGGTAATTCGGACAGGACACACCACTAAATAATCCGGACACGACAAAAGTAAAACACTTTTTGACTAAGCTATTTGCTAATCTACTTAAAAGACTAATGGGTCCTTAAACTTGACCTGGTTTTATAACTTGACCCGTAAGCCCATGGGTTATTAATTAAAGAGTATAAATACCGCAGTCACTCTCATTAATGAGGGTAATCGACATTTAATACAAGCAGGCTACTTAATTATCTATCTACTCTCCACACTAAACACAAAACACTTTAAACTCTACAAAACAATTAACCAAACTACCCCCTGCCTAAAATAAACCAAACCAATCATGACAGTATTTTTTATGGTAGGAAAGGTCGTAGACAAGATGACCCTCTATGTTCTTTTTCCATTCTCATAATGTAAGTCTTATCTAGTAAACTTAAGGGGGAAACGACTTAAAATTTAAATTTTAGTGGAAATGTCATAAAATCAAATTAGTCAACTTTTGTTTGTTGATGAATTAATAATATTTTGTCATGACAATCCTAATTTCCTAAATCTTATTAAAGGTATTCTAGATGATTTCTTCTCGCTCTCGGGTCTGTAATTTAGTCCTGCCGAAAATTCATAATTCTCTTTTAAGGCAAAAAGGGCGTCTCTCTTCTTGTTAAATATCTGGGATTTCACCTCCTCACATGGTAACTTGAATATACCTATTGTCACCATTTCTTTCATAATATCACTTTGTGTATAAGTTCTTAGACCTTCAAGCATATATCTTACGTTAGCCAACTTCATCCCATCAAGTCTGTTTTTTTGTTCGCCAAGTATATTGGTCATCAATATTTGTTCTCCCTTCAAGGATTCTCAAAGAGATTTCACAATCCCTTTGTCGCTTTCTACGGTCTAGCAACTCGATGAAAGTCTCACAGGCTAAGGTGGCTTGTTCTAATGTTACATTATCCACGTAGGAGAGTGACCTTGGAATTCTTTACTTAAAACTAGAATTAAGTGTTTTTCTTAAACATTTGTGGTCCTTAATTAGTAAAAATAAAAAATTAATATGGTACCACTAGATTAAAACTGATAAAATAAATAAATTTTGGATTTAGATCTAAGCTTCTATCCCTCCTGAACTTCGAGGAACACTTTACGTCTTAAGCATCGGGCTAGCAATATGTACAGGATGTTAATCAATAATGGGGATAATACCATTTTTCGGTTTGATCCTTAACTCTTCCTTACCTCACTGGTAACACATTATGGATAATATATTTTCCATGACTCAATGCTTGGAAATAATCTCAAAGATTTAGGCATAATATATGATAAAGTATAGAACTCATCATTTAATACTAGATATGCAAGTGTTAGAAATCACAACAACCTCCATGAGATCAATAACCGCATATTCTCTCTCCCCCTTAACATCAGCTACATTTACGTCCATTATTAGATTTCCAAGAGAGGAATCACAAAGTTCCCAATCGAAGACACTTACAATTTCATTCATACACTCATATCATGTGACAAGTGGTTCAGATTAGTATAACAAAAGTATAATATTCTCCTCTACTCGTTTATTCTTTAGTTTGATATCCACGAAAAGTTGTCCATCAAAGACACACTTCTAAGTTGGGGATTACCCCCCCCCCCCTCCTCTTCCCACCTCCCTACATATTGTGTCTTATATAACTCTGACTCTGAAACTATAAATAATATAATTTATTACTGTAGTTTCACTTAGAGAATATGAGGTTATGTCGGCTCTCAAGCTCGAGTTCTTTTTAAATAATAGTAATTGACTTTCTTGGATTTATCAGGCGTCAAACTGATCATCCTCCCGATTATGTTATTTTTTGTGTTTTTATCTAGGCGCGGTTGTTTACCAAGTACGGCGGGGATAAATACTAGAATTTTTAGTTTCTTCATGTCTTTCCATATGCGTATTGCACCGTATACTCTTTGATCTTTTATTTAGTTTGTTTTCTATAAATTTTGATTGGTCCATATAACCCATTTCAGTCTTTCTAACTTATTTTTGTTGATTATATTGTATGTAGCCACGTCTCCCTTACTTGTTTGTTGTCATTTCTCGCTTTATTCACCAACCATTTTGGATTTTGTCTTTTTGTTTACATTAGATTCTTTGATTTTTTTTGTTATGACTTATGAACTTATTTATCCATATTTGGAGTCAACCTATTTTTCTTACATTTTTATGTTCATCGTCATGTTTTTGTTGTTGTTTAATAAATGTATTAAATTAAAATAAAATATTTTTATAATTACATGGATATACCCGAGGAGTGGAATTAAGAGCCATGAGAAAGAGAAATTGAAGAAGTTGACCAAATCTTGGTTAAAAAATTACAACAAGCAAATAAAAAAAACTAACGCCAAACTGGTTGGCCTCAACTTGCCAAACAAGTACTATAGAGCCAAACGAATGGGCTAAAACCAAAATTGACAGGGAGGCGAGACATCAACGGCGTAAGAGAGGCGAGACATCAACGACGTAAGAGAGGCGTGACATCAATCCATAAAAGGGAGATGACTACAATAAACAAACACAAAAATAAAGTAAGTAAGAATTTTAAACGGGATGGCTAGGCCAGTCAACCTTTATGCCAAGAAATCTAAACTGAAGGTCGGAAAGTATGCGGTAAGATATCACAAAGGAAAATGCCAGAGATGATCTAAAAATTATAGCATTCTTCTCATCCCAAACGTGGTAAATAAAACATCAAAGTAAGCATACCAAATATATCGATATCTGGAAGGAGGCCAGTTAGACACCTTATGGATCCAAGGGATCCAAGTATTATTGTGACTTTAAGAAAAAAAACTTTGAGCTAGAAAACCCTAAATGATCTGAGTGTAACTACAGTCATATAAGATATGATTAATGGTTTCTAAGGTGAAATTTCATAAGACATAATTCAAGAGGGGTGTTTAGACCCCAACTCAAAAGCTTATCCTGGGTGGAAATTTTGTCATTGATAGCAATCTAAAGGATGCAGAAGTGGTTAAGAATATTAAATTTATGCTAAACAAGCCCCGCTCACCCGACATTATGAGATATGCAAACGAATGACATTGTAGGTATCCTTGATAGTGAAATCGGTAATACCAATCTTAGTATTCTAGTAGTGGATATCGTTGTAGAGAATTTTAGGGTGTGGGAGAGAAATGATGAGGTCGTTAAACTCTTAGAAGGTTTGTTGGTTATTAGAATCGGTAGATTTTAAATTAGTCGGCCAATTTGAGTGACCATCCTGAATGATGTCAGGAACCTTGAGATTTCTCTTTAGATGAGAATCACGAATAATATTATGCATAGTGATTGACCAAATAGGTTGAGAGTAACCACGAGTCAAACCAAAAGAAGGTCTTATCCCCATTACCAATCACAACTGTGTACAAATTGTTAGCGAGAGACGGAAGATTTAAAATTTTCCTCTAAGTCCATGGGAGAAAATATTCAATCTCTAGATACCATAAGTTATTGTATTTAATCTTCAAATAGAAAATTTAGTCACACTAAATTGAGCTATCAACTTTATTAATGACAGACCACAAGTGTTTAAGGACAACTACCTGATTCCAAGTTCTTAGGTTTAGAATCCCAAGGCCTCCCTGAAACAAAGGAAAGGTAACTACAGACCATGTCACTTTAGCACATGTAGCCTTCATTTTATGGCATCGCCAAAGGAAGCAGTGAAGTGACTAGGAGAGTTCTTTAAGAACTATAGTCGGAATAATGAAGTTTGGGGACCAATAAACATGCCCATGCAAAAAAACACTAATTTAATAAATGGAAGCCTCCCTGTATAAAAAAAGATTTTTAAAGGTCCAAGAGGAAATACGATAAGTAATTTTTTTAAAGTAGGGGTCGACAATCATTATAAGAAAGTCGACTCGAGATAATATGAACTCCAAGATACTTAATCGAGAAGGACCTTACGTTGAAACCTAAGATATTGATCAGGTTTATTCTAAGAGTGAATTTAACTTATGAGAGGGGGATGCGACTCTTCTGATGGCTTACTTTAAGACCCGAAATAGTAAATATATCATTAATACCATCCTTGATAAGGTTGAGGGAATTTATGTCACCATGATAGAAAATAATCAAGTCATTTGCGAAGCAAATATTAATAATCTTAAGCTTATGACATTTTCAATGAAAATTTAAATTTGTATCAGTAATTTTCAACTAAAGAGGACTTACATGACCAAAATAAAAAGGAAGGGAGATAAGGGTCCCCTTGTCTGAGACCCTTCCTGCATTCGAAGTTCCCATCAGAGTCATCGTTAATATTAATGGTATAAAATGGGGTGGCAATACATTGAATAATCCAACTAATTATCTAATCCAAAAAAATTATGGCCACCAAAATATCATGGATAAGATGCCAACGAACATAGTCGAAAACTTTCATCAAATTGATTTTGAGAGCAACCCTCGGCCCTTACTATTAGTCTGGTACCTTTAAAAAGTTCTTGAGAAAGAAGGATATTGTTCATAATATTACGGTGAGTCACAAAAGCTTATTGAGATTTGTCAATCAGATAAATGAAAAAGTCTTTGATCCCATCGGCTGGAATCTTGGAAATAATCTTATAAACTACATTGCAACATGCGATAGGTTTGAATTCCTCCGCAAAAGAGGGGCAACCCTTCTTATGGATAAAATAAATGGTGGTGGAACTCAAAGAAGGCTCAAGACGGCACGTGTTAAAGAATATTAAGATCCCATTACAGATGGTTTTACCGGTGAGGTTCTAGGAATGCTTGAAAAACCCCGCATTGAAGCCATCACACCCCAAGAACTTATCGTTATCAGTACTAAAAATATTCCTTTTAATTTCTACACAAATAACAGGTTGGACCATCGAGGACCGGTCATGGGGATTCACTTTAGAATAAGGGATGAGATACGAGCAAACCCATTATAACCCGGGATTATATGTAGCCACATTAATTATATATATATATATATATATATATATATATATATATATAAATAGAGATTATATATTATATTTCTATTTCTACTTTAAAAAATATGTTAAATAAAATTAAATAATAGATATAAAGTGAACCCTCATTATCGATCCTCGATATATATCCAACAGAAAACAAATCAATCTTCGCTCATAGCCAAGAATACATTAAAAATAATACTAACAATAGTATTCAAAAGAGCATAAACATTATCAATTATAACAAAACTAGTTCTGACCTTAATCAAACTACTTCATCAATGAATAAAGTACCCTTTGAATATATTAATCAAGACATAATGAAGCATTACAAACAATAGAACTAGGACATACCTTCAACTCTAAAAATAAATTTGAAAATCTGGACTCATAATCCACCTCTCCTAAACCAACAACAACATGCAACCTCTTTATATCTCCAATTCTTAACAAACTTGTTGAAAAAAAATAGAAAACAATAATGGAATCAGTAAAAGGCTTTAAAAACTAAAATAAACACACTTAAAAGTCTATTAACTATCAAAACATTTAACCTAAAAGGATTATCCAAGCCTTTAAAAAAAACTTGAAATGACAATCAAAATCTTAAATTTGAATACTCGTGGTGTTGACAAAAAAAGAGCAAAATACATTATTGATTTATCCTTGAAAATTATCAGTTTTATGGAGACAAACAATTTCAAAATCATCTAACAATTTGTAATAGCGCTCAAGAGTTCTAGTCTGACAAATTTTGCTCTATAATAGAGGACTGAAAAGTTCAAATTCAGGAAAATTTGGCAACCTCCAAATGACATTGGAGCTCAATGTCAAAGATTACTTTATAATTTACTTGTACTCCAGTTGGATTTACTTCTTCAACTAATATAAAAACGATTTGATCACAATTTCAACTGGGAAAAAAATCATCTTCAAACTCTGTTTGGACATCGATGAAGAAATGATGACTCAAAAATTCATACAAAGTTTAGACTTGATTACCACGAAGAATCAATAAGCTTGCGACCCCAAGGGTGAAGCTAAACAATATCTCAGCTGAAGAAATCAATCTGTTAAACACCCTCCAATATTCTAAAGTCATCTAGGAAAGAAGAAAACGAAAAGAGAATACCACCAACTATTTGTTGATATTCCCAGCAATAACCAGAAGTGATATCAATGATAGAATTGTAAAATTCTTTAATACCACACATGCAATTCTATTTACAACTACAAATTGTATCTAATCTTCAGGAACAATATATCATCCTAGATTCAATAGGTTCCAGCAAAATGCACACGAATTGTTTGACCACACACCGCACTGAAACCTTCGCCATGAGAGAGAGACGACATTATCGGAAGAGAACTCGATGTTATCTCTTGCAAAGATTTGCTCGATTTTTTGTCTATGTCCCAACATAAAAACTAACGCTTTTCACTGGCCTCTATGGTGTAGGAAAACCCGTTTTCACCAAAAGCGACGACGATTGTTCCTGTAAAACCGCTCTCAAATACGGCGATAACGACTAATGAAAAGAAAAGGACAGTGATGATAATGATGTGAAAAACAAAAAGTGAGGTGTGACAATTTGATTAAAAATGTTAGCTTTATTTATAGGAATCAAGTTATTTTGAAAACAAGAATATGATAAAGGGGGAAAAGGAAAGGCTCCAAGAATCCCTTTCTTGGAGATGAAGAAATCTTTGGACTTCAAATTGAAAAGAATTTTCATGAGTTGTGTTTCACCTTCTAACTAATCCCCTCTTATTGCTTAGAAATCTCAGAATGGAAGAATATCCATCGTTGAAACCCTCAAACCTGCAAAAAATGGTCAAAATAGTGAGTATCTCAGAATATAGTATGCTCAGGCTGTCAATCAGAATCATGCAAATAAAATTAACGAAATAAAGCCTACAAGCATTCTACAAAAATCAGGTCACATATCTATACAATTCGAAGAGTAAGTTTATGAGGATCTTGTTAAAGATATATCATTTACGTTGATCGGCAAGTTTTCTAAAGGCTTGCCCAAGTCAGATCTTGACAGTATCTTTATCTCTAGAAAGTTCAATGGAAACTTTTCATATTCAAATTGGGATTCATGGCATTTGTTCATTGAGTTCTCTATAAAAGAATATATAGAGAAAATATGGTCTCGGGAAGTTTGGTCAATAAGTGAATACTCCATGAGAATACTGAAATGGTTGCCTTCTTTCAATGTTAAAAATGAATGTCCCTTAGTACCAATCTGGACTCGAATGGAAAGGTAACCTGAACAAATGTACAATGAAGGGATCATCAACTCCATAGCTTCTTCAATATGCACTCCCCTTAAAACCTGGATTCCCCCCAAAATAAGGCAATCTACAACGCATGCTATTCATGGGTTGAGATTGACATCTCTAAAAATCTTCAGAACCGTGTTTGGCTAGGATTTGGCAGCAATCAAGGAGCTTGGATCTCTCTGAGCTACAAAGATGTTCCAAAATATTGTGAAACTTGTTTTCATGTAGGACATGATTCTTCCACCTGCAAAAGAAATCAAACTAGCAATGAAGATACAAAGAAAACTACTCAACTACCACCTTCTGAAGAAAAAGAAAACACTTCTGAAGACGGGGCAGTACTTTTAGCAAAAGAAATAGAGAAAGCCAATAAAGAATATAATTCTAAGCCTAATCAGACTATTGAAGAAAGCCAAAACATACATGTTAAATACCAAAACCCTGTTATCAGTAAACCCCTGCAAAAGATCAAAACATTGGAATAGAACATAACAGAACATAGTTGAAGCTGAATTGAGTATAGTTGGAGAAAATAATGAAATTGCCTTAGAAACGTAACCTGAGGAGAGCCATGAAGCTTCTGCTAGGAGAACTTCTGATGAACAACTGCAAAGTACAGGTTTGCAAAATACAGGTTTGAGCATAATACCTCTCGAGGATACCAATGAGAATGATGAGGAACTCATTAATGCTATCAAATCTCTTGATAACATTATTGATTTAGCTCAACAAATTGATAAAGAGAATCTTCCTTCATCACCTGAAAGAAAAAACAAAGAAGTTGATCCCAATTTTCAGAAAACTCTTGAATAGAAACTAAAACAAGCTAGAAGAAGAAAAAAAAATGAACATATTGCTATAAAATCTCTTCAAAAGAAATAGACTAAAAGATCATCTCTAAAAATCCCTAAATGATCAAGCTATATGTTGGAACATTCGGGGAGTTGGAAATCAATCTTCTGTTAGAAAAGTGAGATCAATCTTCTGTTAGAAGACAGAGATCAATAGTAAAAAAAAAGGTCGCTACAAACTCAACTCAGACGCCAGTGATTCAGCTAATATAGACGCGGTTGGATTTTCATCTTCTTGGCAAATGACTCATGGTAATCGGTTCGATGTTGGGTGTTTCAGAGTTTCTTTTGGCAAGGGTTTCTGTGTTTAAAGATTAGATTTGGCAAGGGTTTCTGCCTCTGCATGCTGGAATTGGCAAGAGTTTTGTTTGATTCGATTTGGCTAGGGTAATCGGTTTTTGGATTAGTGTTGTTGGGTCTTTTTTTAGGAGTGGATGTCTAGTTTGGCTTGAACGGTTTTCTATGGAGAAAGTCGAAGAATGGAGGGTAGAAATTGCTAATCTAGAGTTCTGTTGTTCGTAGTTTTGAAGAATGGACTTTCGTCTTCAATTGGGCTTCGGCCCGCTTGTAATGTTCTTAATTATCATGAATAAAAGATTGAAGTTCGAATTAAAAAAAACTTTTGAAAAAAAAATTAGATTTTGAACTAAAAAACTCATCTCTTGTATTTAATCCGATTTATCACTCTTTGTATACAACCAAAAAAAATAGTTTTTGAAGAAATAAATAAAAAAATGAAACCCGAACCCTGAGTACACTCTACATGATCTGTGATAATAAACATTTTTGCTAATAAGCCCGCGAAAGCGACAAGATTCTCCCCAGACCACCGATTAATCAGCTACCTGGACCATCTATCTAACACACAAAACCTTATGATTAAATTAGAAACGCTCTTAACAATAACCATTTGAAAAAGTACCCAATCATTAAATAGCTAAGTGCATTATATTACATTAGTGACCTATACAGTACACCGCGTTTGGTGGGTACCACCATCTCAATTTATTTATTATAAAAAGAAAATATTATAAAACGGGTAAAATTATTCGGACCCACTAACAGAACTAGCGGCTTTCTGTCACTGTCACTACTACTTCATGCTTTTCGCCTTTGTGGTGACACTTTCATTAAAAAATCCAATTAAGAACGTGCTATTTCGAAAACGCACGTTTTATTTTAGTTTTCTTTTTAGACATATTAAACACGTGAGCCATATAAGCAATTGTTTCATATGAAACGACGGTGTACGTATAATCTCATTGGAATATTTAATGTTTTCTCATTTCGGATTGAGATTATGCCAAATTTAGAAAAGAGAACTTTTGTCACTTTCATCAGGTGATTTCCGAGGTTCCTAAAATCGGACACTTCCCAATCGTTGTTTTAGCAGCCACACACTATAAAAATCCGAAATTATTGAGACTTATGGATGGAAGGTCCAAAACAGTGTAAAGAAAAGGCTTGACCGGTAATGAAAACAACGATTTTTCCATTCAACCGCTTATAAATAGTTTGAAGATTTTATAGTCCATTTTTATATGTATTATGGTTTATAATTTGTAATGTGCTATATACATATGACTTTTTTTAACTATATAAATATTCATTTTTTAATTTAATAATTTTTTATAAATAAAAACATTAAATTAAAATAAAATAATTTAGTTACTAACATTAAATTAAAATAATTTAACGAGATATGTAATTAAAAACCATAATCGCATTAATAAATAATAGATTTCATATTTACATACGGGGTAGTTTTAGTAATAAGTTGATTTGATTTTTTTGATTTTTCTTAAAAGATCATCAAATGTATTAAATGATCAAATGTATTAAATGTGAGTTAAGGAGTATGAGATAATTGAGTAGGTTTGAGATTCTCTATCTCCATTTTCGTAATGATGCTTTTAGAGTACTTATAGCGTTAGATTAGGGTCATGAACCGATTAAGGATCTTAACACTTAAATTAACGAATCGGGTCATGGATCATGCTCAATTGTTTAACGAGTTATTAATACATGTTAACTAGCTACTTGCTTAGTCATCTTTGGTGAGGTATTTATTTGATGAGGTCATAAATGTTGTACGAATCATGGTTCGGATAATGCCAATACTGCCCCTCGTAAAAGTACCAGAACTATCCTTCAAATTATTTAGCAATCGGGCATAATTTTACTCTAAAATATTTTCGACCTATCAATATTAATACTTGTTATCTAAATAAAATATATCTCCTCATTTAATTATCATCTTTACTTATAAAGTTTAGCTTTAATTTTATAATTCAAACCTAAATTCAGTTCATTAAATAGTTGAAATATGTTCTGTCAATCCATTTGAATGTAGCCAAAATATTGGATAAAAGACAATGAGGTAATATAAATAAACAAGTACAATGTATTAATATTCGCACAAATTACAATTTATTGACGTAAACAATACTAATTATTCGACTGTTATACTCATAAAGAGTTATAGATAAATAAATATAAACTCTATAAATATAAAATATGTTAGATAATCCTATATAAAAAAGACTACAAATCGATGAATAGAATAATTCATTATTTTACTATGGCACGATACAAAAACATCTTGTTTGTTGTTGTTTACGGAAAAAAGAATTAGTTATCCTAAAATTTCCAGCATTTAAATAAAATGTAACCAAATGCTTTACCACTAAAACAAAATTATCATTATGGAAATGAGAGAGACATAACAATACTGAATCTTAACCTAACTAAACTTATAACCATATCTTAGAAAATCATATACACTTTATTTATATAAAAAAATGTGAGAAATTTTAAGAAAACCTTCTAAGAAATAAAATAAATTATATTTAATTAGCTCGTCTATATAATCTTATGAAACTATAAATGCCAAAATTATATTGAAACTAATAACACAAATACACTATAACAAAAAGGATGACAAAGATGAATAAAAAAATGATGATAAATAAATAAATATTACCATATAATGACTAATACTAAAAATAGATTTTAACAGTGCTACAAGTTTCAAAGATTGAACAAAAATAAATGATCGCTACAAAGCAAAAAAGAAAAAAAATAGTATACATTGACGAAAACTTATTTATGCCAAATGTTGCAAAATAAACTTTCTAAACATATTGATCCTAATGATAATAATGACATTTGGGAGATATTGAGCATCCAAAAATTATGTGGCACTATACTCGAATTAACTTGGATGATACGTTGTTATTTTATGACATTATGAGATAATGTATCAAGTTAAGTCAATAGTCTACTATCATGATCTTATACCAAAATGGAGATGGAGCTTATATAGCTACATCCAGTGCTTGTTTAGAAACATAAAAAATTTGGATAGGTATTGGTAAAATATCGTTATTTGTGAGTTGAAAATAGATTTTTCAATACAAAATCTTATACTTAAAAAATTAAAAAAAAACCAATCACAACTATGAGAAAATTACTTCCATAAAAAAGCGCTTATTCAATAAATAAAAACATAAATTATAACTTCATCTCAATTAACTAGAAAATTACAAGTACATATAAGATATAAAAAAGACAATTGCGACAAAATTCAAAATATATAAAAATACTTCAATCACAATAAAAAAAATGAAACATATATTACAACAATCGCATATACAATCATTTAAAAATTCAAACATGATTTATGATGGTTGATACACCGAGCTCGTATAATACAGTTTTGAGAAGACCGCGGTTTTATAAAATGTAAGCTATTGGATCATCAAAATCTTAATATATAGAGTATGTTGTAAATAGTAAAGTTCGTGTAATATGGAGTAGTCAAATACAAGAGAGAACGTGTTACAAAACTTTTTATAACTTGTCCAAATTATACGATAATTAAAATTAGATCCATTGAGTGAAGTCGGGGGTGATGATGATCTTTAAAAAACATGTGAATAGTCAAGCTAGAAACAAATTAAAAAATATTAAGTATAAAATTAGAGGAGTCATATAAATTTATAAGCTTGAACAATAAACTTAATTTTAATGCAGATATTTGCATGTAATAAATAGCAGGGAATCCATGATTTCTTATAAAATCATAATCGACACGAGAGGATATCCGATAAGAGAGAAACATGCATATTTTTATTCATATGAAATAATAATAATAATAATAATAGATGAATTGGAATAATTGTTCAAAATTATGCATATACAAGAGAAAATATACCCAACATGATTGGTGAAGCCAGTGTTATATTAAGAAGAAAAATAATTAATGAATAATGTGTGATTTGCACATATCTTAACTAAGATTGCTTAAAAGATTCGTTTTCTATTACCACATATAAAAAATCTATAAACACTACGTGAGGAAACAAACTTATTGCTTTTATAAATGTTTATTTTATATATAATGAAATTAAGTCATCTGAATGATAAAAAAAATATGAATTTCCTAAAATAACATGGGCTTTTTCAATAAATAGGTTAAGTCGTTTGGGCTAAAAAATCATAGAACAACCAATATAATACTTGTCAACCAAATATTCAACAAATAACTGAGCATAAACATTGAGACCTGTATAAATAATATCTTGTTGAAACAATGATAATGATAAACATAACCTAATTATGTTAGCAAAATCATAAAGAACTTGAGAAAACACATAGTTCAATTTGAGTAAATATTCCTTCGGAGTAAGATTGTGAAATCTCATGGGAAATGTAATATGAAAGATAAATATTAAAGTTGACCTAATTTAATTCCAATCGTTAGATCGAATGACTACATTGTTCAACATAAATAAGTCTTGAAGTGATTAGTAAAATGTAAATATAATTTTCAAGATGTGGCATTTTTTAAGTTTTGAAAGATCTTAAAAACTTCTATTGGAACAAAACATATAAAAAAGCTTTCACCGAGTTGGAGACTTATATGACATCACCAGAAATTTGATCAAAATCTATTGATAATGAACAAATATATTTGTACATGATAGTATTTGACCATGTGATCATGGTTTTCTTAGTTAGAGAAGAAACAAATATACAAAAGTTGGTTTACTATATTTAGACATCGTGAAAGATGTGTCTATCTATTGTAAGTTCATGTCATTGTTCTTGTAAAAATCTTTTTTTTTAAATATCGGATGTATCAAAAGATTAAATTGTCGGTTGGTAGTTAGTACAGAATAAATATAAGGTATATACCTTAAATTAAAGATAAGTGTTGGTAGATATTTTAACCAAACTTCAAGCTAAAATATAAGAAAAATAATTCCATAATGTTATTTGGTTCGTATTCATCACCAATAATAATGAGGATTTATTGTAAGCTTTTTAGAAAAAAATGTGGTTAACTAGAATTCTTCACGTGTAAAGTGTGAAATTTGTGAACGATTTATCAATGGATCATAAATTACGTCAAGTGATTATATGAAGATAAAAAAAAATATAATACAAGAGGATATCATGAACTAGTTTTTTTTGTTTGCTTGCATAGTTAGGGTTGAAGGTTCGAGCCTCCCCCACCCCATATCTTAGCCCCCAAGGGATAGCCGAGCTGGTTGAGTAAGACATGCTCGTGACCAAAGGTCATGAGTTTGAGTCCCTCTACATACGTTTTCTTGGTTGAGCTTGTCACCTTGTGTGGTTTACCTTATGGAGTTGGTTTGTAGGCTATTGCGTCAGACTGAGAGTTTACCCCGTGCGCACTCATTGAGTAGCGGTTGCGGGTTCCCTCCGAAAAAAAAGATAAAAAAATAATCATGAACTAGTTATATACTATATAAGAGGATATTATAAACTAGTTATATACAAACAAACGTTTGGCATGATTGTTAATGAATTAATACCCTTACGACCATAATTTGGTTACGTATGAACTAGTAGACCTTAAATGTGTTAACAATATTATTTTTAGTGATAATACATGGGTGACATTATAAAAGATGCTTGCATGACGAACCATTCATTTTTTTTATAAAATAAAATTTATTAGAGAATAAAACTAATTAATTATTGAAGTTGTGCCAAAAAATAAAGTATAATCTTAAAGCATAAGATTACGAGTGATCGTGTACATTATCCTTATGGAGACCCTCTATCAAAGAATTTTGACAATAATATTATTGCAATATTTTGGTGAGCAATAATTGATTTTTTATTTTAAAGGATGGATATGATAGAGAGTCTGGTTCAGACTGTAGATTTTAGAACTTCATTTAAAGACTTCTTGCGATTGGTTATTATTGTCCAACATTTAATCTGAATGCAAAATAAATAGGGAATGCAATGTGTTTTTTATCTAACCATTACTCTAAATGATGAATATCTTATTGATTTAGAACCAATATTAGGTTATTTACACAAAGCAATATAAAAAATTGCAAAACATAGAAAAATTATACAATATCCACCTTATATAACACCGTGTGATTATAGGCATTTTATTCTTCTTCAGATCTGTTATTTTGGAAAGAAATATAATTGTTGCCAGTGTTGCTACATCGTTTAACAAAATCATTGCACAAACGCACAAAGAAAAGAAAAACCTAAATACCACTTTAGATAGTATAATTTAAAAATAGATTTTATGAAAAAAGGATAAAATTTCGTTTGTTAAAGTAGTTGACGAGAATGCCACATATAAATCTAATGTGTTTTAATTTCTACAAATACGTAAACACTCTTAATTTTCATTCATGATCTTATTTATAATTATATGCGTATGGTTTTTAAAAATAAAAAACTACAAGTAAGAGATATTTTATACTTTTCAAATTAAAAATAAGACCAATATATGATTCTAGACATTTATTCTTTATTGATAATCGCTTTTGTTGGCTAAACTTTTCACATCCATTCCTTTTGTCAATTATACGCTGATCATAATATTCATAAATCTAATAGACTTTGAACAAGTCAATGAAAAAATAAAATTATGTCATGATAGTTTTTACGGTAGATATATATTAAGAGTGATTGTATAAACTTTTCAAGCATGACAGTCAAGACATTTTTATCCTAAAATATAAAGTTAATTGTGGTGTGGATTACTTCTGATTGAGGGTAATTGAGTAAAGTGTTTTGGGAATTTAAGGTTTAGGATGAAATGTAGTGATATAATTAAGTTGTGTGCTTGTATTAAATTTTGATCACCCTCATTAATGAAAGTAGTTGGAGTATTTATACTTAATTAATGACCCATGGGCCTTTCGAATCAGATTGTGAGCTTGAGTCAAGTTTATTAGCCCAAGACATGAAATGACCAACACCTTGCTTAGTTATATTCCATTGATATTACCATGTTCGGTATCCCATGATACTAGTTTGGTCCGAACTGCCCTTCAGATAGGGTTAAGTAATAGTGTCAAAATTATCCGACCTCATCAAATTGGAGAATATAACCAACAAATTATTTATAAAAAAAAAGATTGTACTCGAAAAAATAATTATCGTGAAGTTTAATAGTATAAACTAGCATATACAATATCATTGATGCCACACTCAATAACACTTGATTTTTATCGTAAGAAATCTACATGAAGAAGATTCCGGTTCAAACACTGAATTTTAAAACTTGGTTTGAATAGTCGTTATGGCTGGTTATCATTGGCCAATACTTAGCGCATATGCAAAGAAAATGGTGAAGACATGTTATCCATGCTAGTATTTCTTAAACAAAATTCATCAACCTGTCATACTAACTCCCTTTAATCGATATGGACATGATTTACTTAAAATGTTCCCTATAAACACGAAAAAATTGTTGTACAATTTGGTTGATATTGAATATTGTACGAAATAGGTTCAAGCAAAGATTTTATATACGATCCAATTTATGTATTATATATGTTACAGATATAGAGTACCAACAATAATAAATACATAAAATAATTTATAATTTTAAAAAAATAAAGACATTGTTTTGTAGAAAAAAAGGTCGAATAATGACTACTACTTCCATAATCACCCGCAAGCGAACTGATAGGCCAGTGACACAAAATGCATAACACTAAAAGGGGTAAACAAATCTTAAATAAGCAAAAGTCTAATGGCTAAACCTATTACAATATCTCATGAGCATACAAAAGAATGATAAAAATAACATTCATGTGAGAAATAGTTTTACCAAATCATAGGGTTAAATTCAACACGTGATTTTTTCCATACATAACTATACTTTATTCACAAATAACCATATATCTTCCATATAAGACCACACATCGTCCACACATAAGATAATCCACTCATGAACATATGTGTTTATACAAGAATACACCTCATCCACATAGGACCGCTCATTACCGACATTGAACCGTAAATCGTCCACACATAACATACAAATGTTATTCACATGTGAAACCATAAGAAATCAACATTCTCTTATCATTTTATTTTTATTTAAAATTGTACTTCAACTTCGATTTACACGCTACAATAATGTATATCTCAAATATATTATTTTACAGAAACAATCAATCAATATGTAAATTTACGGACCTTATACATTATTTGTTTATTTATCTTTAAACTTAATTCTAGCATATAACAACGTTTACAAGTAACATTTTTTAGATTTCTAAGACTGAACTATATTCGCCTCTCGCTCTTTATCTCAACTTGTTAAATTTTTCAATTTTATATAATATAGTTTATTTTACAAAAAAATATCTAATTTAAAAATCGATATAATATTTCCTTAAATGTTAAATCACTTTATTTATATATATATATATATATATATATGATATTTTTCAAATTATTTAAAACTTTTATATTACATCTCTCTTTTTTCTGGCTATTTATAATTCTAAATTTTGAATATAGTTATTATTTGGATTCATAACACTCATATGCATTTCAATATATAATTTAATTATTTCATTTATTTTCTAAAAAATCTATTAAATATACAACACATGCTTGTATAATATGACATATTTTTTAAAGTTAAGATTCGAACCATAACGACTAATTACATATTATTACTATAATAGTACAACTCTACAATCAAAATTCCTTAATAAGATAAATATATTAATTAAATTATTTATTAATATAACAAACATGTAATTTTAAATTTTAATTTTGGTTATATATTTGATTATTAATATAATAGACATATAGTCTTATAAATTTAGTTTAAATTTTTATTTATATTTTTTTAACTCCAATAATATATATTTTAATATGATATGTTCATTTTATAGATTTTCAATTTAAATTTCATAACTCTTTTTTTAGTACCAAATTTTATTATAAAAAAATTACTGTTCTTCACATAATTCTAAGTTATTTGTTTTGTTGCATGACTATGCATAAAAAAATTACCATTTGTTTTTAAATTCTAAGTATACTTATTTGATTATCCAAAATTGGAACTCGTTATTCTTCATACAATAGTTTTTCATCAAAATTAACTTTAAATGTTTATAATATGTGTGAATGTGAATATAATTATACAATCTAGTTATGCGAAACAAATCGTGTAATCTTGTCAATTCAGTTTGTAAACTTAAACGATACACTATCATACCAACACATTCAACTATCTCATTGGCTCAATATACATTGACACTAATTTTATTTTCCTACCAAATCTTAGAATTCATATTTGCGACGATATTTTTATAAATATAAAATATCTTATATTAGATTTTAATGGACATCGACACATAAAAATTGATGTTTTAATGATTTTGAGCCGTTTTGATTCTCTCACATATAAAATTTACATTATTGATGCTATTTTGTATCAAATTTGAGCCACATACATAAGTTTTAAACTTTATTTCACATATTTTATTTCAACGCATGAGGCTATGATATATTCTCCTACATAAAGCTTCAAAACTTGTCATACATATAACTAAGATAACTATCATTTTTTGAATTCAATCAATGGTAAATGAGTGTTCCAATTACTAACAAACTCAATCACGTATGTTTTAACATATCTCTTAAAATTTCGGTCATTTACTATGTATGATCATCACGTTTGTTGATGAAAACCTGTATTAAATTTGAATTTTATATCCAAATATATATGTACATCAATCAACAATCATGATATAAAATTTATAATTAAATCTAGCATTATCAGAATTGGAGCAAAATGAATTCTGAAAAAAATCTCTCACTACATATAAACAAACATAGTGGTCAAACATAGTGGTATATCTAACATGTAACGTGTGATGTTTTTTAATTTATCTTCGATAATCCAAATCGTAGATATAATTTTTCTTGCGTAAAAACAACAATATAACCGATGATTTTATTCGAATAATTGGCTTAACAGGGGTGACTAAGTGTACATATTTTATAAAATATACAATGAATTTTTTTTCTTTAAGTTGGTAATACTATACAATGATAGTTTGGTTAGAATGCACAAACAAAAAAGGACAAGTACTATCATAGACATTATTTATTTTGAATCCTTCATTTATGGGCGAATTGACTATCTTTTTAATACATCTTAGATTCTAGAGGCTAGTTATATAATCAAAGTATATTTCTACAACTTTAGGTATGGAATTTATAGAGAATTAAAAAAGTAAATAATTTACAAAATAATATTTATAAAAGAATTTAAAAGATGGTGAGATGGACATTTAACAATATTATAATATAAGCTAAAACAATAAACACTCGTAAAATATTTGATGCAAGTTAAAAATAACATATTTAAACATATTTAATTAATTCGATGGTACTGGGATGAAGGGGTAAATGAATATTCCAAGTTAGGATATTAGGAAAGAAATAGACTATATCTTCTTGTGTGATCGTTGTTATTTCTCTTATATTGGACAACTAAATTAACATAGTATGAATATTTTTCTATAATATTATGGATACTAGATTTAAAATATTCGTGAAAGAAACTGATAAAAATGAATTATCATTTTTATCTCACAATGAGATCAAATTAAAAATTCCATCCGCATTAAGAAGAGTCACATTAAAAAAACAAGAATTATATAAATTTATTATGTTAATTTTATGAATAATTATTTAACTCATATTTTCTTTGGAGATTCGAAAATCCAAACTTAATATCTCGAACGAATAAGATGAACCTACATCTCCAAACAAGTATTATAGATGACTATTTTGAAAAAATTTACATTCAAAATTCAAATCCTCATCATAAATTAGGGGTATAATAACCTAAGTTTTCTCGTCTAATTATGTAAATAAGCAAAATGAAAAGTAATAAGCAAAGAAAATATGTTAAACATATGATTAAACGCAAACACAGATTCAAAAAAACATGTAAAGTCTAAATAACATAATATAGTAAGATAAGATTTGAAGAGGGCTTAATTCTGCAAAAAATAAAAACAAAAATCTCCAAGAAGTAAAGTCTTGATATCAAGATATCAAATCCATTGTTCTTGGCCGGAGCCATCGTGACTGGCCACTTGCTAGTTTCTTCTGGAGGTCTTCATGATGGAAATGAATAGTCATACCAACCTCTCATGCCTCTTTAGTTTTCATCAATCTCGAAAAATATTAACAAGATAGTTCATACACTATATGTTTTAATAAACATAGAATCATCACAAAGAAATCAATCCAATATCTCAAATCAAAACAAGATAGAAGATGAATTTCCATTACTGCTATAAAAGAAAAATAATCTAAAGAAAAATTAAAGCAAACTACCTTCAAGTTCGTCTCAAACTTTTGATCTAAGAACTAACCCAATTGATGATCACTCTACTCTTATGTGCAACAATACCCTGCAACAAAACAAGAACATCAAAATATTATCCAAATCTTATACACAAGCAGACAAGATCTTACCAAATAAAGTACATCATGATAAAAATAAGATTCAAGACAAAAATAATCGTATGATAGTTCAGTTTTCAGCAAAAAAAGGCTTATAACCAACTCATAGTACACATTAATTGGCAAATTCTCAAAAGGTAGACCTCATCTGGCTATTATCCATAAATTATTGGATAAATTAGGTTTCTTGAGGTAGGTTAACCTATCCTTATATGATCATAGACTTGTTATGATCGAGTTTGATCAAGATGGTGATCAAATGAAGCTTTGTGAAAGGAATGTGTGGACAGCCAATCAACATTCTACGAGGTTGTTAAAATATAATCCATATTTCAGTTTTGTGATATAATCCTCTACCACTCTAGTATGGATTATATTATCTATTCTACCTTAGTTTATGTACGATGAGGAGTCAATTAGTGTCATAGCCAAATTACTAGGTAAGCCATTATAAATCTGGATGCCTTCCAAGAATAGGGTTAAGCTTAACTGTTGTAAAGCGTGAATAAATCTTGATGTTTCTAAGAGGCTTATTCATAAAGTATGGATTAGATTTGTTGAAAATGGTGGGTTTTATTTAGATATTATTTATGGAAAAATGCATTCTTACTGTTATGAATGCTTACATTTTGGTCATAAAAGTTCAGATTATAACAAACTAGATGGAAATTATTCAAGGTACAATGAGGATCAAGATCTTTTGATTGTTAAACCCTCTACTCAAACTGATGTTTGGGTTCCTAAGATCAAGTCATTCATAATAAATAAAATGGATTCAATTGAGATTACAAGAAATCAAGAGGAAACATTAGTTCAAAGGAAATAAGAAAATCATATTGAATAAAATTCTTATAAACAAGCTTCAATAGAGGTAGGGGCAGAACCAATTGATAACTTCTCTCTACAAATATTATACATTTTAAAGAAATAAATGAATCAAATGAACTTACTAACAAAAAAGAAATGGAAAAGAAGATTTCAAATACCATAAACACATAAATTATTGAAGCTCTGTAAACAATTAAAATAGAAGAAATCTTCACATCAATCAATCAATTTGATAATTCAAATATAAAGACACTCCTACCAAAACAAATCACCATTGGTAGCCTTTCTATATATCCAGTTCTTGGTAAAATAAAAAAAGAAAAATATTACGATAAGGGTTTAAGTAAGAGAATGAAGAAGACAAAAAATAAATATTTTCAAGGTCCAATCATTTCTAAAGCACTTAGAGGGTCAGGTAGGTCCTTCATTAGTACTTCATAATGATTATCACATCTTTTAATTGGAATGTGAAGGGCGAGGGGAACAAGGCTATAATCAGAAGGCTCAAATCAGTTAAAAAGGTTGAAAATGTGGATTTCTTAGCTATACAAGATCCTATGGTCTCGGTAGACTCTCAAATGCAGAATGAGACTTGACTTTAACCAAAATTAGTGTCCCCTTACCTAAGGGCTTTTACATTACTTGAAATTATTGAAGTTGGCTATCTAAAGGTGAATGATTGACTGGTTCTACCCGAATTTATCTACCAAATAAATTTAGATACAATTGGAAGTTTAAATGGTTTACTTGTGTTTTTCTGGTTAAGCATTACAAGAGATCAAGTTGATTAATTTGCTTTTCTTAGAAATTCCAAGATTCTAATATCTTTATATGTAATCCTTCACATAAAATTTCAAGGATTAATATATATTGTTTCATACATATAATTTAATCATATATAGATTTATCCATTGTTACCAATAATTAGCTAAGCAGGTAGTCATACTTGACTTCTACCTTGTTTGTAGAATCAAAAGTTTTGCAGGAACAAATATTCAATCGACCAAAAACTTAAGATGAAAAAAAAATGGATTAGAAGAATTGTATTAATTACTGAATCTTAATGAATATGAAAAAGCAAGAGGTAACAAGAATTGTAAACCTGGATTTAGGTTAATGTTGTGAACACCCTAATCTTTGGTGTCAAAGCACCTGATGTGTTTGAGCAAGCAAAAGAGAAGATATACGCAGTTGTTGAAACATTCAAACATCTTTAATTGGTGAACAAAAGAGTGATGGTCAGGGGAACAAGAGCTCAAAAGGGATACTTTAAATTTGGTCATTCTACTACTTTAAATTTTAAAAAAATATCGTAAGCTACAAAATAATTTAGTACGAAAATAAAACAAAGATGAAAGCAAAAATATATATAAAAATTATGAAATATATAACTATTGTAAGATATCTAATAACAATCACGTGCATACTTTTTGAATCAACGAATATCACTATTGTAAGTTGAATTAGACACATATTGTAATATACATTGTTCATTTGACTCATATGCATTCAGTTTTTATATGATCATGTCATCTGTATAAATAAAATATCATGTCAACTTAGGTTCACGAGTGTTCTTATATAATTAATTACAACGCCTAAATACTTTGACACAATTTAAGTGCTCCATACCACTTGTCTCAATTAACTAAAATCGTTTTAATGGAAGGGCATGTGAATTAACTAAAACTTAAATATACTTTTATTATTAAAAACATTAATTAATCTTTTGTTTTTTGTTTTCAATGTAACATTGTTGATGGTGAATAATAACCACGATCCTTCACAATAATCTGAAATGTAATTAAATCGAAACATATTAGTTAAACTTAACTCAATCGATCAGTATAAAATTTAATTATCAATAACTAATTAATTTTTGTATATAATTTTAACTAATAATTTTAGGTTTGGGTAAAACAAAACATGCTACTCTTTCTAAAACCATAATAATGTGTATTAACACCCTTTGCAATAGATTTCTATGGGGTTCTACAGAGGGTAAGAAATTTTTTTAGGGTTTCCTGGTCTAAACTTTACAAGCCTTATAAAGAGGAGGCTTAAACCTGAGAAATCTTGAAGACATTCAAGATTCTTTCTCATACAAAGTGTGGTTTATATTCAAGGAACATAAATCATTATGGGAAAGGCTCATGGCCTCAATTTACTATTCTACGAATCATCCAATCACTGTTTCTAAACAATCCAGATGTTCTAAGGTTTGGAAAAGATTATTTAATATTAGAGACAAAGTTGAACCTTACATTTACTGGAATGTTGTCGATTTCTGGCTAGATTGGTGGTGTTCCAAAACACCTTTCATCCTTTACAACTCTAGTGATGACAGATTCTGGTCTCACCCTTTTCAAGTTAAATATTACTGAATTGATGAACAATGGTCAATGAATAGGCTTCAAGGTACTGTCCCTACTACAACAACTGAAAAAATAAATGAAATCACCCTGAACTTATCCAAAGACTCTATAAATGACTCTATCTTCTACTGGAAGTTTCAGCACTAAAAACACATAGAAGTTTATAATGCATAAATCTAAAAAATCAAGTCTTCTCATGAAGATTTGGAACACTATTACACCTGCAAATTTTTCTTTCTTGGTATGGAGATCTATATATGGTTGGCTTTCTACTAATACTAATCTACATAGAAAAAGATTCCAAATGGCATCAAAATGCCAACACTGTGAAAGTGTTGAATTAGTTAATCATACATTTATTCAATGTGTCAAAGCTTGGGAAGTCGGGTTTTTCTTTGCTTCAATATTTAACATTATTATCAAAAGAAACATGACATTCCCTAATATGCTCATAACCTGGTTTTGGTCTTCGACAAAAGACATTCACATCATATCTATTCTACCTGTTGTTATCTCATTGCTATATGGTTAGCTAAGAATAAAAGGAAGCATATGGGTCATGCTATATCTACTAGCTCTATGATTGATCAAGTAATAAGTATAATTTCTGGGTTAGATCAAGCCCACTTACTGAAAATGAAGCACTGGGGAAAGGAACTAGAATTGTCCATCATCTGGGATGCATAAACCATCTGAATAAACCCTGATTAACTTTGTCGCTAAAATGGAAAATTCCTAAAGTTAACAGATATAATCTAAACACAAGGTGAAGCAAATTGTGGAGGACTTATTTGGGATCATCAGGATAACCTAGTGGCTAATTTTGGAAGGCTTTACGGCAAACAATGAGCAATTATGTCAGAATGCAGAGCTATGTTAGATGGTCTCTTACTTTGTCAGACGAACTCTACTCTTCTTAGTGAGATGATTCTTAAAGGCAATACTCTTTGGTATCTAGAACTTATAATCAAGTCTTGTAGGTCTCTGATTTCTTCTACAATGAACATCTATCATATATATTGTGAACAGAACATTGCCGCAGACTGGATCGCTAAATCTACTCTCAACGGAGGATCAGATCTAGACATGGACTCGAACTGTATCTCAAATCGTCTCAGAGCGATTATTCTTTTAGAAAATATGAGAACTGGGTACTAAAGACCAGATGATTCAAACTAATTACCTGGATTTGTTGGTAAATTCTTCAACTTATCAACAATTCTTCATCTCAATCTCATGACAATCAGATCTCGTCTTTATATCTTCTGAAATTTGATGACTTTTCTCTCATCAATATGTGTTTGCTAGAAAAATAAACTTCAAGCTAGAAGAAACTAGAAACGACAACAAAAATTCACTTTCAATGCTTTTATTTTGTTTAATTTTATTTTCGTTCAGAAACGTAAGTGTTAGTCAAATAAATAGTCTCATTAACTGAGCTTTTCAATTTTAATAAATCACAAAGAAATCATGAAAAAAAAAGTTTGGATAAAACAAGTATTTTAATAATAAAATAAGGGCTATAATTAATAACATTGAATTGTTGCAATCGTTACAATTTTAAATGAAAAATATACATAATGATTATTCATCATGGGGCCACGACAAGAATACATTTATCAATGAATTAATAAAATTGTAGTACCACGTGACGAAATATAACTCTTTCTCAATAAGAATCGTAACCCGTGTGGATAGAGTGTCATTACAGCTACGGATACTGCTACGTTAGCTCCCCAAACCCTATATATATAATCTTCAAAATCTCACTCTTCTGTCTCAGTACCTTCAGACAAAAATCCATTCTACAAAACATAAAACTCTTAGTATTTCATAACCACCAAGATTTATCTATCGAATATGCAAAATTCGAATAAGAGATCGAAACTCACCGATTTTCCGGTAGTCAACTCGGCCTTCCAACGCCTTTCTCCGGAACAAGAACTCTCCGTCATGGTCTCCGCCTTGAAAAACGTCATCTCCGGTGAAGAAGCCTCTACTTCCTCCACCGCAATCACTACAACATTCGGACTCTCCCCAGAAACTCCGGCCATGGGTTTTGATTTCTCCGGCGTTGGTCAATTTCAACAGTTAGATACCGACTCGTGTCAAATCTGCAGAATAAGAGGTTGTTTGGGCTGCAATTATTTTACCCCGCCAAATCAAGTAGAAGAGAAGAAAAATAAACCAGCAGTTAATTCAGTTATTACCGATACCAAAAAACGAGTAAAGAGGAAGAACAAGAACTACAGAGGTGTGAGACAGAGGCCTTGGGGTACATGGGCGGCGGAGATCCGTGACCCAAGGAGGGCCGTCCGTGTTTGGCTGGGTACTTTTGAAACTGCAGAGGATGCAGCCCGAGCTTATGATCGGGCGGCGATCGAGTTCCGCGGACCCCGAGCCAAGCTTAATTTTCAGTTTGTGGACTACACTGGTGGTGGTGAAACAGAGACATTGTCAAGTGATCACGAAAAACAGAGTTCTTTAATTCAAACCCAAAAGGAAACAAATTTAAATGAGAATCCGAACTTGAATACGAAAGGAAAAGAAAGCGGGCTTTGGGATATAAATGGAGAGGATATACAAGAGTGGATGTCGATGATCGATTTCGGGTACGGTGATTCGTCCGATTCTGCAAATACTCCAGCTAGAGCTTTGACTTATTGATCAAAATATACTGACTGGAGACTTAAGTTATTTATTCTTTTTAAATGGTAGTAGTTTTAAAGTTTTTGAGTGGCTTAGGAAGCCAAGCCAACTAGCCAAGCCAATCCAATTTTGTAATATAACAAAGCCCTTTCTTATTTTATTTTTCTTACAAGAACGAGCCTTCTTTTTCAATTAAGCTTTGGAATTTGTTTTTTAGGGTGAAATGAAAATTTAAATTAATTAGAAAAATTCATACATAGTTTTGGGATATACCCTTCAAGCTTACAGTAATTAAAATTCTAGAGAAAAAAAAGTGCCCAAATTTCGACTTCCGAATATTAACATAAGCTTGTAGCATGCAAATGACAAGGAACTGAGGTGACTGTGTGGTGATTCCATGATCGTCCCAATCGAACTCCACGCTCCAGTCCAGACAGCGAGTACCTGTATCACAAGAAGGAGTAAGTTAGAGATAAATACAAGAACCTTACTAGTTAATCTTGGTACCATGAAATCTAAATCGGAGATCCGATAAGATATAATATGATATAGTAGAGGCCAAAGATGGGGATCCAAAAATTCTTGAATTCCGCTCTTTCCAAATGTGGTAGATAACCGCATTGAAACAAGCACGCCAAATAATCTGATGTCGAGTATTAGACCATCTTGATGCCTCGATAATCCAAGATTGCCAGCAAGAATAGTGAAAAGAAAAACCAAGTTTGACACTGGTGTAAGTCCATATACTCTGGGAGTAACTACATTCAAAGAGGATATGAGATATAGTTTCTGAATCAGAGTGACTTAATTGTTTATAATTATATAATATTAACTATTTTATTTCTTACCATTTCTTTTAACTTATTTTTTGTTTTAAAATAGGGATGGTTTAAAGCTACTTATATTGTAGCTTTTAGGGGTGTTATCGGTCCGGTCTGGTCCGGGTTTTTACAAAACCGGACCGGACTGCTAATCTTGTCGGTTTGAACCGAACCGAACCGACAAGATTTCGGTTTTAAAAACCAAACCCGAACCGGAACCGATAAGAATCGGTTTGGTTCGGTCCGGTTCGGTTTACCGAACCGACAACCACTTTAAGAATATTTATTTATAATTTTTGACTAACAACACCGCGGCTCAATGGTTTAATGCCTAAGCCACAGCTGCTTTTGTAGTAGATTCCTAACTCTTCAGGAGAAAAGAGGTAGGTTTGGGTCTCCTTTTATATAAAAAGAATGTTTTATCTCCAACTGATACTAACGATGTGGGATTTTATACCACAAGCAAAACCACACAAAACTTCTTTCTTTAATTTTTTTTTTGAGAAGATAAGTGAAACAAAGAGTTGATTGAATAGTACTGTGTGGAACAGCGTAACAAGATGCATATTAATATAATGCTAGATCGCAAATTGAAAAGTAGCTCCAATCTGTCGAAGAGAAGATTAGTCTTTCAAACTATAATGCTTCTTGACTGGTTCGAGAACTTCCCAAGTGATCTTCATTCCTTTGGGAAAAACAGCCAAATTGCCAGCACCGAGTTCAAATGGTTTCTCGTATCCATCCACCTCAACCTTTACTTTCCCTTCGACGATGTACATTGTCTCTGTTGCTTCAAATGTCCACGGCATTGTGACCGGACCGCTTTCCCATTTGGGCCATGTGGTGACACCGAGCTCAGCCAGTTTGGAAGGAGGAGGACTGAATTCGATCTGGACACCATGAATGAGCTGCTTAGGGTTGGATTTTGGGTAGAGGACTTTTGAAACAAGTAGCCAGACCATTGACATCATAAGAGGCACCGCAATCGCCTGTGAAGCTCTCATTCTTCTTCGTCTTCTCTTCTTTCTTGCTCTCAACTAATGTTGTTTTTTAATACTATTTCTTATTAAGTGTTTCTTATTTTTTCCTCTTCCTTAATACTTATACTATTAAGTATTCTTTATTTATTATAATTCAGTAAGATGGTTCAATTGCATTAATAATAAAATTGCATACTAAAAGTTTAGTTATTAATATTTCTTCGTAAAATTTTGTGTTAAAGTAAATTGTTATAATTTGTAGATATGATTTATAGTGTGGGATAAATAATTTTTTAATGGTAGATCTATTATCGGATAATTTTTAAAATATATTAGTTTGTAGTAAATTTTTATCGATTTTTTTTTCCGGTTCCGAATCGGTTCTACCGATTTATCGGTTCGGTTCCTTATCGGTTTTCCTATTTCGGTTCCTTATCGGTTTCGGTTGCAAAAATGGAACCGCAAACCGGACCGTTAAGGTTCGGTCCGGTTCTCGGTCCGGTCCTTACCGGTTCGGTTCCGGTCCGGTTCTCGGTTCTCAGGAACCATTAACAGCTCTAGTAGCTTTGAAGAACTGCCGTTTAAGTTTATTTTATATTATTTTTTTAGTTTTTTTACCGTATTAAAACTATATATTTATTTTATAAATTAATATCATTAAAAAATTATAAAATAAAATAAACATTATTAGATGAACAATAAAATTGAAAATTTTATAATTAAATAATAACAAAATTTTATTTTATCGTGCTAGAGAAGACAATGGGTTGAGATGGGTGTAAATATTGTTAAGCCCGTAATCCATCACCCATCACGTTTTTATTTTTTTAAACCCGTCGCATTTCCGTATCTACTGTTAATCTCTTTTCAAACGTAATACCAAAATAATGAAGAAAAATATAAAAAGTAGAGTTTTTTAAAGTGTGTAAGTTTTTTTTTCTATCAAAGTCTTTCATTATTTTGTACATTTCATTCACTCTCTTTTCCTTCTACATTTAATTGCTTATTCATTACATGTTTGAATCGTGTTAAAACATTTTAAATGTTGTTCGTAAATTATAATGGATGTTCGGACACATTACGATATGACCACATCACTTGACCTTTTTTAACTGCTAGAAGTCATGTTGTTTATCTCACGTAGTTAGATTAATTCTCGTATGTTTGTTTGTTGCCTTCGGCTCATATATGTGCCTTGTTTTTGTGTTGCTCTTCACCATCTTCTTAGCGCGTATCTTTATTGTCTTTGTCTCATATTCATTGTTACATTCGTCATCTTCATCGCACCTTCGTATTGCTTTTGCGGTCCTTATCTTGTTCATTTTATACGATCCTCGTCTACTGATACTTATTGTCTTCGTCCATATGGGATTCATCTTGTGTTTTCACTATCGTTTACCTTCTTTTAGTCATTTGTATGAGAATACATCGTCAACATAAGAAGCATATATTGTGTGAAGGATATATTGTTATCAGGAGTCCCCTCATTCTTGAGGTAATTATTGCAAAATAATTTGTTGAAAGAGTACCAAAAAAATGCGACGAGGTAAAGTGGGTTGTGGAATGATTATGATATAGAAGAACGCATGTACGTTGCGAAGTCATGTCAACATAAAAGATGTGCAACACATGTTAAGGTCTTCGTCGCAACTGATGTGCTGATGTTGACTTGGGGGCTGGTCGCGTGCGGGTTTTCAACAGGAAACCGGTTATTTACTCGAATGTATATTTTTATACTCGAAGGCAACCCATATACCAAAGGAAAAAGAGATTCTTGCGTGGCAGTCCGATGAGTAGTTCGATAGGCCCATAATACTTCTTGTAAATAACTTGGCCACTTTCCTGCAGCTCCTTCCAAATTCTTCTTTAATCCGGACAAGATAGTTCTATTTGCAACTTAAACCTGTGCATTCGCTTGAGGGTGGAAAGGAGAAGAAAAACAATGTTGAATTCCTCTAGAGGTATAGAAGGCTTCCATGTCTTTATTATCGAACTGTGGCCCATTGTCTGTAGTAATCTTCTGGGGAATCCCAAACCTATAACATATGTTTGATAAGATAATTTAATAATTGCCTTCGAAGTGGTTCCAGCCAAATGAGCTGCCTCTATCCACTTAGATAAATATTCAATGTCAACTATAATTGTCATGCATCTACCGGATGCCATATGAAGAGGCCCCACCAGATCCATACCCCATCTGGATAAAGGTACTGGCTCAGATATGGACTTCATAGGTATTGCTGGCACATGAATTTCATTCCTATATTTCTGACAAGGATCATATTTTTTCACAATTTCTTTAGCATCTGCCATTATGGTTGGCCAGTAGTACCTTGCCAACAAAACTCTCCGGGTTAAAGCCTTATAGCCACTGTTTGTTGAACCTTCCCCATCATGTAGTTCGAATAATACAGCTTGGGATTCTTCAAACCCTAAACAGCGTATGAGAGACTTGTTAAAAGACTTTTTGTAGAGAATTTCTCTTAGTATTAAGAAAACACGAGCCTTGTATTTAACCTTTTTTGCCACAACTTTATCCGGAGGTAATATCTCATCTGAAATGTATTAGAGAAGAGCATATCTCCAATCTTTAGGTTGAATAACAAGTATATGCATATTCTCTTCATCCTATTTCTTTTGACCTGTCTGTACAGATGAACATTCTTGTACAAGAATCCATAGATATGATTCAGAATATGCAATAGTTGCGAAAGAATCTGCCAAAGTGTTTTCCGATCTAGGAATGTGCTCATAGCAAATATTTTTAAAGTTTGATGCCACTTCTTTTAACATATGCAAGTATTTAACCAACTGTTCCTTCTTTGCTTCAGACTTCCCTTGAGCATGGTGGATGAGTAATTGAGAATCATTCATTAATCGGACTCTTTTAGCCCCACATAGGAGAGCTAGCTCAAGACCAGCTATGGATGCTTCATATTTAGACTCATTGTTAAAATCTCTGAACCCAAAGCATATAGCTTGGTACATTCTATCACCATATGGGGAGGTTAGGCAAATTCCAGCTCCACAACCCATAGTACTTGATCTACCATCAATTCGAACTCCCCATTCCTTTTAAGGATAGTTTCTCGGTTCCTGTCCGGAAGATCTATCAGCGCGAAATTCCACCAAGAAGTCAACCACTGATTGGGCTTTAATTGTTGTTCAAGGGGCAAAGCCAATATCGTAATCACCCAATTCCACTGACCAATTGGTCATTCTGCTTGATACATCAGCTTTTTGAAGAACATTTTTCAAAGGAAAAGATGTTCGGACAACAATAGAGTGAGCTTGGAAGTATGGTCTCATTTTTCTTGTTGCAATTACCAAGGCAAATGCCAATTTTTCCAATTTCAAGTATCTTCTTTCAACATCTAACAGACTCTTACTGATGTAATACACCAGACGAGGGTAATTGTCCACCTCCCTTACTAGCACAACACTTATTGCATATTCTGACACAGCTAGATACACATAGAGTTTTTCTCCCCGAACAGGTTTGAAAAGAGTTTTGGGTGAGGACAAATATTTCTTTATTTCAACAAAAGCCTGGTCACATTGTGGGGACCAATTGAAGTCTTTAGATTTCTCAACACTTGGAAGAATGAAGCACACTTGTTTGATGATCTTGAGATAAACCTATTAAATGCAGCCAACCTTCTTGTGAGCCTTTGAACTTCTTTAACATTCCGAGGAAGGTCCATTGCTAGTAAGGCATTAAATTGATCTTAATTAGGCTTGATTCCTTTTTTACTTATTATGTAGCCCAAGAATTGTCCTGATCGGACCCCAAATACACACTTTTTAGGATTCAACTTTAAATTCACAGCTTCTAAATTGGAAAATGTCTCTTAAAGTTCAGATATATGTGAATCTTCCTCCAAGATTTTAACCAGCATATCATCTATGTAGACTTCCATATTTTTACCTACGTGACTAACAAAAGCTTTATTCATCAGCCTCTAATAAGTAGCCCCATCATTTGTTAACCCAAAGGGCATCACCTTGTAACAATGAAGACCTCTGTCTGTGATGCAAGTAGTGTGATCTTGATCCTTTGGATCTACTTGTATCTGATTGTACCCTAAGAAGGCATCCATAAAAGACAATGGCTTGTTTCCTGATGTAATTACCACTAACTGATCTATCTGAGGGACAGGATAAAGATCCTTAGGGCATGCCCAAGTAAGGTCAGTAAAAATAATACATATACGCCACTTACCATTCTTTTTCTTGACTAACACAGGGTTGGCAGTCCAGAAAGGGTACTGAGATTCTTTAATGTGACCCATCTTGGTTAACCGATCAACTTCTTGAACAATCACATATGTTTTTTATTCCTTGGAAAAAACTCTCCTCTTTTGTACAACTGGCGTAATATCATTCCGGATCGACAACTTATGTGAAATAACATATGATGGTACTTCGATAACATCACTATTGCACCATGCAAATACATGTTGATTATTCATTAAAAATGACAATAACCAGCGCTTTAACTCTGGTGCCAGCTCAGAACCAATTTTAACATTCTTGCCCTCTGCGAGGGAATGAGTTTCAATCTCTTCAATAGGTATTATAACACTGGGAGCCTCCCTGAGATCATCAATTTCACTCTCCTCAGTAGAAGGCTCTATAGTAGCTTCTAATCCTTGTTATTTCTGACTGCTCCTAGAGTTTTAGAGGCAAGATTTGTTGCATATCACTCCCTGGATATCTTTTGACTACTCTGGCAACACCTACTTGCCCATGAACAACATATTTTAAGCATTGATGGACTGTAGAAGCCATAATATGCATTCTGGAGAGTCAAGACCTTCAAAAAATTGCATTATATGATGTTGGGCAATCTACCACAACAAACAGTACTCTTACCATCTTCTTAAAGGGCCTCTTGCCCAACAATACTTCATTTTAAAACTCCCCGATCACATCTGCAGAACTTCCTGTGTAGCCTACAATGGTTCTGTTTGTATGTTGAATAACTGTTGGATTTCTCATTTGCTTGTAGGAGCTTAAAAACATGATATTTTCCAAACTGCTAGTATCAATCAGAATCCAACGTATATCGTTCCCCCTATCGAATCCCCTCTGACCACCGCATTCTCATGAGATCCTATAATGTTCCTCAGGTCATCCTCATTAAAAACTATGAATCAAAAGAGAGATTAGCACTGCCGGGAAAACATTCCACCATATAATTGGGTGGCCAAATTGTGGACATGCTTCTTCTTTGATGAAGTGGAAGGTGCAGTCACTGTATCTCCTCAAAAAATGGTTAATCATTCGAAGAAGCTGATTAGACCAGAAATTGTCTTAGTTTTTTTTGTTATTACTCCCACCTGATTTCAATCTGGATCAGGATCCAGATACTCAGAGTTTACATCAAATATTTTAACGATCACCATCACACCCTCTTGTGTAGATGTCCCAAGATTGTTCGAAAGGCCCGTCCGAGGAGTATGATTTTACACATTATCTGGTATGTTTCCACTTTATTTTTTGACGTAGGCCCCCCAACTTGCCCCTCTCAATAAGGTTTTGGACCTCTTATTTCAATGCAATGCAATCATGAGTATCATATCATATATCATTGTGATATTGGCAAAAACAAGTGTTTTAGTTTTCTCTGGGGGACTGCAATGCTGCTGGTTTTCGAAAGTGTACTTCATTCTTGGTCTTATCATAGATTGTGGTCATATTCTCCCCTAACTCAGCAAACCACTCAGGTTGGACCTAGGGCCCCCTCTTATTTCTGGTTTGTTGGCTCTGGGTTTGGTTGGACTGATTTTTCCTTGACTGGTTGGACCAATGTCCGGTCTCTTTTTCCTTATAACCGGATTGGTTATTGGCTGGAGTTGTTGTTGTTGTAGTGGTAGACCTCGCTAGACAATGTACTCTTGTTTTATTTCTTTCTTCTATGTTGATCATTTTTCCCACTTGGTTCAATAAACCACCCCAGATCACAGCCTTTTTTGGGTCACAGAATCGGCTAAATTCCCAGGATTCAAACCTTGCCTAAGGGAAGCAATTGCAACTTGCTCAAAGCAATCTGCTAGCCCATTCTTCTATTCACAAATCGACTTATGTACTCCTTTAGGGACTCGTTTGGTTCCTGAGCCCAATGGATAATGGTGTCCCCATTACCTTTCAGTTCCTTACTTCCAACAAATTGCCTCCGGAATGTAACCGATAATGTATCAAAGTTTATTATACACCCTTGAGGGAGACTGTTATACCATTTAAGGGTACTCCCCATGAAAGTTTTGGAGAAATCCCTACCCAAAAGTTTGTCATCGTCATTAAAGTTCATCATGAAGTTCTTGAACTGTTCGAGATGGTTGTCCGGATCTCGACTCCTATCGTATTTCTCCATTTTGGTGTTGTCAAACCTTTTAGGAAGATGTCCGGAGAGTATTTTTACGGACAAAGGCGATTGGCTCCAATTCTTGCTGACACTGAAAACGGTATCTTCATTAGGGGTTGCAAAAACACATGGTTCGGACTGAAAGGTAAAAGGATCAATTGGCAACTGATCAACATGCTTGTAGGCTGACCCCTTACCCTGGTCCCTCTTGAGCCTGCCATGTCTGTCCCTTTTCCTGGAATGCTTTTTAGTTAATCTCATCTTCTTTTAAGATCTTCCTTCATCACTACTTGAAGATAGTGATTCTTCAAGTTCTGTCTCATTTGATGAGCTGCTGGAGGACTCAGATGTAGAACTTTCAACGGGTTTAGATCGATGTGTTTTTTTTAGCTGAGATAAGTCTTCAAAGACTGCTCATTGTCCTCGGGATTGTCGGTGTGGTGAAGTACTGAAGCTCCGGATTTCTCCTTAATTCCTTTTGTTTCTTGTTTTATTGCTCTCAACGCCTCTATTTCAGCCCTCAACTGGTCTCACTCCTTGATGGTATATTCTTTATTTTCCCTTGTACCTTCCACCTCTGGGGGTGGAACATTCTGCTCATTCGGATCCATCCGAACTGCTTTGCTCGCTGGTTTTGACTGTAAAATTCATGTACCGTCGCGCTCCCACTGTGGTCGCCAATTTGGTGAGGTTTATTTCTGCCCGAGAATAAACTAGTAAATTGTTTAAAAAATGTTATGGGTATTTTGTGGTGTTTTGTGTTTAATATGAAGAGTAGAGAGGTAATTAAGCTGTCTACTATAATTAGTTCTCATTACCCTTATTAATGAAAGTGGTTGGGGTATTTAAGCTTAATTACTGACCCATTGGCTTATTGGGTCGGGTTGTGAAGTTGAGTCGAGTTTAAGGATCATTTAATAATATAGTTTAAGGTGATTAACAACTAGCTTAGTCAATACTTAATACATTTGTCCTGTTCGAAATTTTATTGTGGTGGTTTAGTCTGAATTGCCCTTCTGATTTATTCAAAGCACAATGACTTAAATATCTGAACTCATCTCCATCTGCGTTTGTTATGGTTTGTTAGTTCGGAAAAATTCTGGATGAAGTAGTATGAAAAATAAATTCAGCTACGATATCTAACTACCTTCGGGAATAGTCTATTCTTCAGTAATTTTTGAAGTCTTTATATTCTTCTTTATCCTCCTGATCATCCTCCTTGAACTCATCTTCGAACTCAAAGATTATACTTCTTATCTGGTCCACTTCGAGAACCTCTTTCAATAACAAGCCAAGCTTCAAGTCAGGGAAAAGCTATTGAAATACAAGAACCATACTTGATCGGACAAACATGCATTTAGTTTTACTATCTTCGAGAAAACTACCTCTTTGGTAAAAAAAAGGCTTTAAACTTATCTTTTTTTGTTTTTCAGGCCAACTCCCCCTCGAATATTTCTAGCTCCAATTTTATTATCCTTCTTTTTAAAATTCACTACCTTATTTTTTTTTGTATAAAAAATGAATCTACGTTTTTATTCTGCATGGTTTCTCGGTTATCGTCGATTATGGCCATGACGATGAGTTTCTGCCCGATAAAAAAATATTTGAAGGAGACATTGGACACCAGTAAATTGACAAGTTTTGATCTTTTATTTGGATTTTTCATACCTCGTGTTAGGTGTATGCTAGAAATAATTCAAATACATAAATATTACCGAAGATTACATGTGACCGAGGATGGACAGTCGAAGACATGTTGAGGCATGAACTGTTTGAATCTCTTAGACAGATGTTAGGGCCAAAACTTAGGTGCAAATATTTTGCTAGAACCTAAGGGAAACTTTTGTCGAAGGTAATGAGATTCCCACTGCTAAAGGTCGAAGGATCATACTGGTTATCGTATGCATCGAAGGGCAGTGCAAGATTGGTGAAGGGCTTCGGAGGAAACCTAGACGCTTCTAGAAGAAGCTAGATCACTAAGAGTCTGAATTGATATTTAATATCATACTTTAATCTAAGATTCGTAGTATTAAGGTGTGCTAAAATGGACAAAAAGGTACAAGCAGTCAAGGCAGGTATGTGTCGTACAAATATCAAAACCAATGTTTGTCTCATATGCTAGTTAGTCTGGCCAAATGATGCAATCAGATGTCTGACGCTAAAACGAGTTAGGGAGGTTTTTGTACATCATTGATCCAATATAAATAGTAAAGAAAACACATTTGAGATTTGAGAGAGAAAGCTAAAAGCCTTCGGTTATAACTGAGATAGATGATTAACCTTTGAATGGTCATTCTAAGATTCATAGTTCATTAGTAAGATGAGTGAGCTTTGTAACAAAGATGAGTGGTTGAGTGTAGGGATGACAATGGGTCGGGATGGGTGCGGGTATTGCTAACTCATAACTCATTTCGTCTTTATTTTTTAAAATCCACCAGGTTTAGGTACCCATCATTGGGTACCCATTGATTATTTATTTATTTATAAAGTATTATCTCATAATTAATTATCGAGTAAAAAATGGAAATAATAATAATAATAATAATAATAATAATATATCGAATATAAACTATTAAATTTAGTAACAATTCCAAAACTTTAATAACAAATTTGTAAAATATATTTATTATTTACAATTCATATTTATTTAAATTTTTAATAAGATATGTTTTTAAAATATATAAATTTATTAAAAAATTATTCAATTTAATTTTTTATACTTGCTAAATATAAGCTAATTTAAATCGAACTATCGAAAATAAAATAATAAATACATGTGGCATAAAGAATAAAAAAACAAATTGAATCACTACTATAATTTTACAATTTATAAAATAATGATACGTCTCGTCTGAATTTTTTAATATTAGAGTCACTAACGAATGTCGTGTAGATTGAGTTCAAATTTTTCCGTGAAAAATTGTTTAAACTCATAAGTCATAACACATCCCGAACCCGACAGGTAATATATTATAGAATTTGTAATCCATCTACACAAAACAAAAGATTCGGATATCCTAACAAATCAGCTCGGTTCAGTTCTGGTCGGATATTCGTGGATTCTAGAAAACAAATTCATTTATAGTTGAATGTTTAGTGTTTGAAATATTATTTCATAATCTCCCATGTATAAAATTTGAATATTCACTATCCGTGGATCTATTCACGTTCTGAAACACGCGAACTATGTTTTGTGTGTGTTTGAATTTATATTCATGTTATCTCTTGTTTTTTAGAATTTCATAAATATTTTAAATACAAACAATTTTTTATAGTCTTTTGTTTCGTTTTATTAGTAGTTTAATGTATATATATATATATATATATATATATTAATAAGCATAATAATTATATTCTTTTAATACTATATAAAAACAACCTTATTAATATAAACCATTAATGTTTTATTTGTCTTTTTTTATTCAAACCACCGATGTATTACTAAATTGAGAGTCTTACAAACAAACGAGGCTCAAATAGAGAGCTTGAAAAAATATAGGCCCAAAGCCTTAATAAACCAGAAAATTATTACAATCCCCAAATTAGGCCAGGAACCCTAAATTGAAAGATAATAGCCTCACGAAACCATCACCCCCCCAATCGAAACAGCCATCACAAAGCTTAGCACCTCCTAGCCACCATCACCAACATCAAGCATTTGTTTGAATCCATCATCGAACAGAAGCTCCCATAGTCTCACGAATCTCGTCTTCCCATCGAACTAGGCTCCACTCCGCAACATGCAACCTCCATATGAAGCTCATCGCACTCCAGTACCTGCATTTGAAGTAAAGAAAATGACAGCCTAGTTTTCAATAAAAAGGTAGTCCCGATTGCTACTTTCAAGGTTGATAATAGCACGAAGGGTTGGAGGAGCATTCAATTGATTGAATGTTTGATCCTTCTTGTTATTTAAAGTCCATTTCACGATCCAATCAGCTGCCTGATTCTGGACTCGCGAAATGTGATTCAACAACATACTAGGGGCAATGAGCATTCTGCAAATAATAAGAGTAGAGGATAGAGAGAATGGGTACTTTCCTTCACCAAACATGTTGATAAGAGACAGACAATCGGTCTCAATATCAACATGCGTCCAACCACGAGCTTTACACAAAAGAAGAGCCTCCGTCAAGGCTCTCGCTTCAGCAGGAATGGGGGATAACTTGCCAAAATCAGCAATCAACCCACCATTGGAGTTCCTGATGATGAGCCCACCACTGGAATCTCCCACGTGATTACAAGCAGCATCCAGGTTCAATTTGAACCTCCCACGAGCAGGTCATCCATTTAAGGTACGCATCTTCCTATTTTTTAAATGAGAATAACAACCCATAGTACTACCAGCTTTGGCAGCAAGAAGCCAATGCTTAAGAGATTGCTTGTTAGAAAATTCAAGTCCATATATAATTTTGTAGACTGAATTCACATCATAATTATGACTTTGCTTAGTATTTTTATGCTTAACAGCATTTCTGTTCTTCCAAATTACCCAGCAAATTGAAGCTGGTAAAACATAGGTAATATGAACCTTTTGTTTTGAGAACCAAAACCAGGTTCTCAAAACATGAGGAAACACCATATACATTTTAATTTTAGTGTTAAAAATACTACTAAAATGATCCCAAATATACCAAGCAAAGTCACAATTAATAAAAATGTGATCGATGTTTTCAAAATTAGGACACAACTGACATTTATAAGCCATACTTATAGATCTCATCATTAAGACAATATCTATAGGCAAAAAACCCTTAATAATTCTCCAAAGAAGAAAAGAAATCTTCCTTGGAGTGATAAAGTTCCAAATTTTACAGTAAAGCCCAAATTTAGTATAGTGCTGTCTAGAGAACTCCCAAATAAGTTTAGTATTGAAATTTTGATCAGGGGAAAGCTTCCAAATCAGCTTATCATCTCTAAGCTTGTCTATTCTAAAAAGGTTAATCTGGTCTAACCTGTTAGTAGAGATTCAGTCCTTACAGTCAGTAATGTCCCACCTTTCACCCTTTCAAAAGGTATTGACCTTAGCACCAAGATACCAGTTTTTCTCCAAGTCACTGCTATCAATGATAGGAGGACTATTGTGCCAGTCATCCCTCCAAAAATCAATGTCCCATTTCCCAAAGATCCACCTCATGTTAGTTTCAGCTTGAAACTTGATACCTACAAGTCTTTTCCACACTAAAGAACCAATAGTGTTAGCAACTAAGGGGTGACAATTAGAACTGTAAATGTCATTCATAAGGTTGGACCATAAGCTAGTGTTTTGCCTGAAGTTAAACCACAATTTTTGAGAAAGAGCCTACTGAATATCAGAACGTCTTCTAATATTCAGTCCTCCCTCATCAAAAGGCTTGCAAAGCTTATTCCAAGAAGACCAATGAATTGTAGCCTCTTTAATTTTGCTTCTCCAAAACAATTTATTGAAAATCTTTTCAAGCTTGCTAATAACACAATTAGGGGTAATGGTGTTATGCATCCAATACATCGATATAAGCATAAGCACATAAATAATTAGACAGAGTCTACCCCAAATGAAAGGGATTTAGAATCTAAGGCATTAATCTTAGTATTTATTTTATCCAACATAGAAATAAAGTTATTAGACTTATTGTTCTTGTTTAGATTGATCCTTAAGTATTTGTCTTATAAAGAACATTAAATATTTCATTGCTCGTGTAAAACCATACTTGTTATGAAATTTAAAGAAAAAATTAAAACGATTAATAGAAAAAAAACGAGAGAAAAAAAATGTTATTATCGTAGATTAGGCACTACTACACAAAATTCGGCCGGAACAGTTAGCGTTGGGCCGAAAATTAGTTGTCGTTGAAACTATTATGTCGTTTAATTCTAAAAGAAAGATAGACTTTCCTAACCCCTTGATATAGTATAAATTTTGGTGAATTTGGAAGGATTGTTCTTACTTACTTGACTAAGAAAGAAGGGTCAAATAAAAAGGTCTGAGGATTATATACGGTTTGGGCAGCTGATGTGGCAGTATGCGTAGCTGGACACTGTCTCCACACGGGTATTGACCAACAGAGCTAATATATATATTAGCACGTGTGGTAATTTGGTGGGGGAAATAGACGTCACTCAATGATGATTTATATTTTAGTCTTGTTTAAGTCAGCTCGAAAAGGCTCGGATTCGACGCCAGCATAATATTTTACCAAGGTTACAGTCGGCAATAATTTTGAGATGCAAACATTGACACTCTCATTCATTAATTAACAAATAATAATAATTTAGGAGGTTTTGAATAATTTCTTTTTTAAATTCAATCAGGATAATTTATTTATTTTTATAGCTAATGGATCGTTATTATATATTTCTAGAACTTTTGTCAGGCTTACTTTTAAAAGATTATAAATACTTACTATTGGGATTTTTAACCATTTTAAAATCTAGAACTAGTTTGCAAAAGTGAAAAAAAATTAGAAATGCAACGATCCTGGGAGAATAAATACAAATTTTTTATATGAAGATTAGTTTTGATATATTTTATTTATTTTATTTTTATTTTATAAATTTGTGATATGTAGTAGAATGAGATGACAACTGACTCGGTTAAAGGTGGGGTACAATTAGATAGAATTGTGGAGATCAATAATGACATAAAATTTGAATATTTGGATGCCACGTATCAGATTTTCATGATTCACATGTGCAAGAGACTGATCATACTAATTTCTGAAACATATAAGGTGAGTGAGAGACAAAAGTGAAGACGGGGACTACTTTGATACAAGAATGAAACATGAGAGACTAGTGATGACTTTTAGCCATTTTTAACTAGTTAATCATTATTACATATTTTAATGACTTTTGTCATGCTTAATTTTTAAAATATTGCATATATTCAAGTAAATTTGAGTTTAAATTTCAATCTAACATGGTAGAAAAATAAAATATAAAAATAATAAAATTAAGGTGCAGTGTTTTATGGTTTAGATCTGATTTTTTTCTTATTAAATTAAAAATATTTTATATAAAAAATAAATCATATTTTCTTTTATAAAAAAACATTATGCATTATTAACTAACAAAAAAATTGGTGGAAATTGATTATATTTTTAATCTCATCTTTGTTATTTATTTTCATGTAGTTGTCCAATTCAATAAGTTTTTTTGCGAATGATTTCTTTCTTTAGCAGTAACTTTATAGCACTTGCGAGAACATCGATGAAATATTATAATTTTGAAGTGTTTTTCTTATTTAAAAAATGACTCAAGCTTGATTATGTTGTTGTAGTTGATGCTTAAAGTTTTTACGTAATTAATGTCTACCGACCTGAATTATTGATTCAATTAAGGTTGGATTCGTAAGAGTCTCTTGGTTTGTTTGCCTTATAATCGTTTCATTAAAAATATTTTATCGGTCATAACTCTCTTGAGAAAAGAGTTATATTTTTTTTAAGGAAAAAAAAAACTCATATAAGTAGGTTTTTCGGGTTTTTGATTTACTATTTGTCCCTAAACTCGTAAAATGAAAATTTGATATGAAAATTGGAGGAAGTTTAAATGAATTAAGTTTAAACAAATTGTTTTGGAATCTTTTACAAGACTTTCTTTGAATTACCTCTAGATATATAGAGTAACCCTCATAGTCCTTGTAAAGTATGAATAAACGAGGAGCTAATTGAGGCGATACCAAAATAAGCAATTTGGGAGTTGATATTTTGGTTATGTTAAGTTTGGAATGTGTCTTAAAATATTGTGATTAAATTTATTCGTTTAGTTTTCGTGCCCAGTCAAAGTTGTATTGTTTTGTTTTGGAGGGGAAACGAATATTTAAAGAATTAAAAGAACAGAGATAATAAAGTGCAGGCACCGTTAGAGATAGTAATGTTAAGACACGTGTCAAAGATGAGTGCTTTTATCTTTAACCACTCATGTATTTGTTTGTCCATTTATATTCTCGTTCGTTTGGTCCATTCTGATCTAAATTGTTTAACTGTAAAATAATTTGAATCGTTAATCAGAAAGAAGGGTTATGATAAACTTACATTCTAGTATAAATAGTTGTATTCTCCATCATTTGACAATCTTTTATCGTATTTCACATTTGTTCATCTTCTGCATCTAAAAATATCAGCTTGGCTTCTTCTTTTTCTCCCCAAGTTAGAAAGTTTATTGGGATATATTTATTTATTTATTTTGAAATTAGTATTTTTTTTAAAAATCAACCATTCGTCATTAGGGTGATGACTTTGATAACCGAAATCAGAGCATAAGTACTCCTTCCCAACACATCTGAGGATAATATTTATTCACATGCTTCTCGTAGAAAGCGCCATTCATACAAAAATATTGATGTTTCTCTTTTATTGGTATTATATTTAGATACTAATCCTTCTCTTGAGACTATCAAGCCCCTTCATGTGGTTCATACCTTTGATTCTTTTGCATTAGTGGTCTCGACCAAAGTTGTAAAGGGTCTGTCTAGGGGCGGATTTAGAGGGGAGCCAAATATGTCATGATATATTCTAAATAAAAAAATGCATAACATACTCCAAAACAATATTTAGTATAACGGTTAAGAGGCTTTAATTTTTACTTCATATTATCAGTTCAAACCTCATAAAACCCAAAAAATCATTTCTTTTTTACAACACTCAATCTCAAATCGTGGTTTTTTTTTCTATTTTGCCTATAGTTCATGAATCCCTTATTTTTTGCCTCGAATTCCAATACCAATATATTCTCCAACATCGAACCTCATAATCGAAACCCTTATTTTATAAGCAAAATAAAAAATCATAACATTTTTTCAAATCAGAACCCTTCATGAAATTGAAATCCCACCATTTACTGGAAATCATAATCAGAATTCTCACTTTCAAAAGATATTTGTTTTTTTACTTCATCTGAGTTCTAATTAGAAAATGTTGTTGCATTAAGATTTAATTTTTTTTGTGTGAAGTATTGTTATCTTTGGCTCTGTATGAAATTTCAAATTTGTGTAATTGCTTTAGAATTTCCATATTTTCTTTTGTTTATCAGAATATATCTGTTTGTGGGTTGCTTAGTTTTGAATTTACTATAGTTTTCTAGGGTTGATGTAGAAAAGTATAGATCTAGGTTGATTATAGAGCTAGAATTTTGTACTAAGTGAAATTATGGGTTTTTGTTTATTTTTCATTCATATGGAAGTTGAAAGAAGAGAATAAGTATATAAACTCACTCAATTAGTTCTAAGATACTAGAAGTCTAGACTAAAAGTACAAATGTGTGAGGCTCACAGGTTCAGTTGAGGGACCTGCCAGACTTATCTCTAAATATAAAATAAAGAACAATCGAAACCTTTGGCTTTATACTGTATGAATACTTCAAATTTAGTTTATATTGGTATAACAATTAGCCAATAGAAAAATTAATAAATATTCTTGATTAGATATTCATTAATTAGAGAGAATAAGACTTTTCCACCACAAGTGTTGAGCGAATTTTTTCATTACTTGTGGCCACCACAAATGTTGAACGAGTTTTGTTATTAGCGGTGGCCACCGCAAGTGTTGGCGAGTTTTTTCGAGTATGAAATATATGAAGAATAAGTTGAGAAATCGGATGTCTAATTAATGGCTTAATGATTGCCTAGTGACATGTGTGGAGAAAGAAGTGTTTAGTACAATCGATGATGAAGATATTATTAAGCACTTTTAAGCCATAAATAAGAGAAGAATGCATTTATTTTTGGACTATAAATAGATATTCATCTACAGTTATGATTTAAACATTGATAGATTTTTACAATGTAATACTCAAATATTTATTTTTTTATTATTTTTTAATAATATTTGTGGCATGCTCTTCAGTTTAGTTATGGATCCACCTTTAGTATGGTCTCACTTTTGTAGGAATTTATTAAATTTTGTTGAGATTATAAGTGTGATTGAGAACGTATATGTTTATATTAACAAGAAAGACTACAGTAGAAATAAAATAGAATGAGGATTTCTACAAATGTTAGTTATGATTTCAAGCATAAAAAACAATCCTTTTTTTATCATGGATAATAGAGAAAAGATCCTTGAAAATCTTTCTGATTGTAACAAAATATGGAAGATATAGTTTTTTTTTGTCTTTGGCGATTAAGAGACTAGAGATAAAGAAGAATATTACATTTGCTCCCGCACTTAGATTTCTTAAAGTAAGATTTTTGTCTTGATGTGATTTTGTTATGATTTGTTTTTAATTTACCAATCTAACTTTGTTTCGATTATTCTAGATAATATCTTTAGTTATTGAGAATATATACAAGAATGAAATTACACATGCTAAATAAAAATATATCACGGTTGTGAAGGAGTCCACACAAGGGTTTTGTTCCCATGTTAAGTAACAGCATGTCAAGTATGTGGAGGATTCCACACAATGGCTTTGTTCCCATCAAGCTCATTTGGTTCCTGAATATTTTGTTATAAGTGACCTTTAGAGAAATCTTGTGCAGTTGGAGCCTTCTTGATTTATAAAAGTTCATCAAAAACTAAGGTCTGAACTTGTGGGATCTTTTTCAAGAGATCATTAGACATTAATATTTCTATAAAATCCTCAGAGGTGAAGGTCGTTAGGAAAAAAGGTAATTGTTCAATATTGTTCAGTCAAGAACACTACTAACAAACCGAGTGAGTCTGAAGAAAAAACTTATGAGATTGTTAGAGTGAGGTTGAAAGATGATAACATTTTTAGAATCAACATTAACAGTAGGTCTCGAAGCTCAAACACAAACATTTCCATATTCCTATTTTGTTAGAACTTCGAGTGTTGAAACCTTTACTTCAAATGCTTTAGCTGTTAAAAAATGATGTTATCCTTAAGATATATTATGCTTCTGAGAATAATATCGTACCTCATTTCGAGGTAACTACGTTAAACCCTCCTACGGTTTAAGGACTTGTTGGTGGTTCATAAATGATCCAACTAATTGAAAATTGCTGAAGCCAATTTTGTTATTGTTGGTCAATGATTACTAAGAAAGAGTTCGACTTTATAATGGATATGATTCTAGTAGAAACATCACTTAGTCTTCTAAACTGATTTTGCTCTAAGACTTTCGTTGCAAACTCTCCAATAATGAAAGCGAACATATCGAACAATAATTATACATTATTTTTCTCATTATTGCATATCTGCATTTCAGGAGTTATGTTTATGGATTAATCACGGGTTTAAAATCTTTAATTTTGATTTTGATTTTACAGTGGAATGATATGAAAGTCCATATGTGAGTTATTACTACCGATAACCAGATAAAATTTTATACATGCGTTTAATGAAAAATTATTATTACAATCGTATCGACAAGGGAAGAAACATATTTTTATAACCTAAACAAAAAAATGTATGTTGAACTGAAACAAAAAAATATTTTATGTTTGGTGTGGACAAAAATAGCCTGAGGGTAGGCTAGTAATTTCAAGTGGAGTTTCAAGGTGGTGTAAGGGTGTTTCAAGGTGGTGTAAGGGTGTTTCAAGGTGGTTGAGTATTTATAGTATGATATTTGGGCCCTTATGGGCTTCGGGTCATGTTTAATGGACCCGGGTCATGTTTAAAGACCCATGAATTTTAAGCAGGAGGGCAGATAGCTTAGTCAGGAAGTGTTTAGGTTTTTTAGTACTTTAGTCATAGTTCGAACAGCCTTAGGATCACAGTGTTCGAAGTGATCTGTCCAGTCCAAAAGTTCTGTCCGATTTAAGTCCTTAATGTCTGTCCGGTTTTCGGAGAGATTTACACTGATCTGCCCTTCCGGGGAGTATTCTGAATTCGGACTCATCAGGAGCCCCTTTTTTAGGTGTTTGAACAAGTGTCCTTGTCAAAGAACTGAAAAACAGTCCGATTATAGGAAGTGGTTCTCAATTCGGAGAGAGTTGTGGGTATACCCGGACAGATTGAACGTTACGAATTCCAAACGGTTTTTGCCAGAGTTAATGGGACACGTGTCACTATCTGATTGGTCATTTCAGCCGTTTTTCACCTTGAATTTCGCACCACTTTCTCGAACAAGTTACCTCTTTAATTGCTAATAATGACATCAGCGCCGTCTTTTAATCATTGCCCAACTTTTCGGATTCTCCTAGGAATGAACTCCTTCTTTTCACATTTACTATAAATTCTCATTCACTTTTCACTGTCTCACTATCTCTTTCAAATTTCACTCTGCATTTTCACCCAGAGCTTTATCTCTCTAGAACTCAAAACTTTCTTGGCTGTTTATGTTTACAGCAAGAACAGCACTGATCAAAGGCGGCTGGCTTAACCTCTCGGAGTTGGAGAAAGCACAAAGGGTCGAGAAGGAAAAAAGACTTGCAGCAGGGCTACCATCGTCGCCTGTTGAGAAACCAGCCTCTTCTGTCGCAGAATCTGATAGAGGCTCATCTTCTTCCAAAGGTACCAAGCCTAAAAAGCTTTTTCAATCCACCCTTTCTCCCATAGTTTCTGGCTCCTCAGTTCAGGAGTCAATCCCTGCTGTTGAACCGGGAGTTACTGCTACCAGTGTTAGGAAAAAATCATATTTTATTGCCATGGGGTCTAACTCTGACCACTCCCCGGATAAGCTAGTCATCAAAAGGCCAAGCCGGTTAGTCAAAAGGCTATCCTCTAAAAACACTCCCTCAAAATCGGGGGCAAAAAATAGTGAATCTGAGTCTGGGGCAACTATTAGAGCTCCCCGGGAGAGGCCGTCAGGATTAGAGGCCAGCAACCCACTTCCCCCCAAAGAAACTTCTGCCTCAGAAACTCAAATTGAGGTGAGAAGTCGAATAAATACGGGCAGTCAACAGTCCGGAGGGTCAGCTATGCCAAGCTTCAATCCTCCCCGGACTACTTCTACAGATGCTCCCCCAACAATTATGGAGGAGAGAATGGAGGACTCCACTTAGGAGGTCCGTATTGAGTCCGAGTCCTCCGGACAGGCTGATACTGCTATTGTTGTTGCCAAGAAGGGAAAAGAGAACTTATATCTGAGGCATCCGGACCTGCCGGAGAGCCTTGAAGGGAGAGTGGGGCCATGCTTTCATAAAGTTGAGTTCAAGTATCTTTCGGCTTTGCTGAGGACCAAGTATGCGTTCATCCACACTTCAGATCTGGGTCGATTGCGCACTAAGTGTGGGATCCCTAAGAATGTGAAGATACGAATTCCCATCGATCCGGAGACCCCGATGGACTGTAAAAAGAATGAGATAGTCTTCTTTACGGAGCTATTCAATTGGGGACTCAGGTTCCCACTCGACCCGGAGATAGTGCACTACTTTCACTTGGTCAAGCTCTGCCCAACACAGCTAAGCCCCAATGGATGGTTCACCTTAATGTCATGTATCATGGCATCTAGGTTATCTGGGATCCCTCTTCCTATGGAAGAGTTCGCAGCTGTGGCCAGCCTGTGCAAGCATCATCAGTTCCCCTTCTACCATTTCAACATGGGGAACGACCTTAAAGCTGTTGATGATCTCATGGAATCGGAGAGCAAGTGGAGGAGCCAATTTTTGTTTGTTAGTGGCTCATGGGAAAATGGCAAGAAAATCAAGGCCGGAGAGAATCCAAGCCTTCTTAGGAGTAGATGGAGGAGTGACCGTAAGTTTCTCATCTTAAGTCTCTGTCCGATTTTCCCTTTTCTTTAAGTTTATGCTAATTAGTTTTCTTTTTGTTCTTACAGAGCTGCCAAAGGAGTTCGGGGACTACCTGAAGGCCGGACAGACTAGCTGTGGCAAAATTAACGCTTGGGCCACAGAGAACTGGGGGAATCGGTTCCACAAGGCCTTCACTCCTGGAAACCTAGCAAGGTCCCATCTGTGGAACACAACAGGTCGGAGAGACCTATCTTGGGAGGAGTTCTCCACCCAACCTGATGAAGATATCGTGCTGAGAAGGTCCCACGAGCTGGACGGGACCCTCTATCTGCTTGCCCGGGCCAAAGCCCCACGCAAAATGAAGGGAAAAAAGAAGAAAGGCAGGAAGGTGGCAGGTGACACTGAGAAGGAGGCCCCAACAGACACAGAGGGACTGGCCCAGGTTCAAATTGATGCAGCCCTTTTACAAGTGGTGGAGCAGGAGAGTGAGAAGCAGGAAGTGAACCTCCCAAAACCTCTAAGGGCTTCCAAGAGGACTCGTAAGCAAACAATTGAAGGTGCTGATAGGGAGGCCAAGAAGAAGAAGACTTCCCAAGGAGATGAGGTTGCTCTCCGGGACCCGGAGCCCTCTTTCCCTACTGACCCAACATTGGCCGAAGAGATCCCAAGGGACTTGCAAGAAGAGATCCCAAGGGAATTCCATACAGATAAAGTTGAGGGGGGAGAGCTTAACTTGGATGAAATGGACATCACCGGTCTGGGTGGACTTGGTGAATATTTTCTTGGCCTGCCCCGAGACGAGTTCGCAGGGCCCTACATCCCTCCGAGCAGCTCTAACACAGTCAATTTTAACGGTAAGACTTTCATGGTTTCTAGCGAGAAGGATATTATAGCCCATTCTCTTCTTAGCAATGTACAGCCAGTGCTCACTTTGGAAAGGCAAGTCCGAAGTCAGGCAGACACCATCAAAGACCTCAAGTCTGAGAATGAGAAACTGTCCGAGGACCTCCGGACTGCTGCTACTAAGGTTGATTTGCTTAAGGAGGCAAATGATCAGTTAAAGAAGAATCAAGATGAGAGCAACACAAAAGTTGCTTCTTTGGAAGAGACCATAGAAGATCTCCGGGCTAAACTGTCCGGACTGGAGAAGGACCTGACAATCTCAAGGGGAGAAACTGCAGCAAAAGAGAAGCTCATCACCAACCTGACCACTGACAAGATCGCTTTAGAGAATGCAGTGACTCAGGCTGCTGAAGAAAATGCTGCTTTGGTAAGGGATCAAGAGGCCATGATCAAAGCCAAGATTAATGCCTATCCAGGGAGATGATACAAAGCGAAGAGCTAATGATCCAAAAGGTGAAGTCTGATATGGTTCTCCTGTTTCACGAGAAATTCCCGAAGAGGAGACTGGGGGACTTATGGCGCTATGTGGATGATGATGACCTCCCATATTATACTATGGTTGACGAGGGTTATTCCAGTGAGTCCTCGTCCGGTAATGAAGAGGAAACCGGAGAGAGCCCAGGTGAAGAAGAGACTGACCCTAAGGGTAAGAAGATAGTCGAAGAGAAGAGCGACATCAAGGGCAAAAAAGCAAACGAGGGTGAGCCATCTTCAAAGGCTCAACCTTAATTTATAATTTATCTTTTATTCGAACTAAAGTCCTTGGAAGGCCAAGGCACTCTTTTTGTGATGGTGTCCGTATTATTCGGACAGATTTTGTGTACTGTGCCCAAACTTGTTCAAAAAGTCCTTGGAAGGCCAAGGCAATTTTAAGTTGTTGAATGAATGTTTTTACTTTGCCCAACCATCCTCTTCTTTCATTATTTGTTTAAATAGCTGGAGTTTAAGTAGTTTTATTGTATTGTGAGAGTATTAAGACTCTCCGGCTAGAATTTAAATAGCCCTTAGATCTTTTAGTCCGGGTAGTATGATAAAAGATAAAATTTTGAAAATACTTAGAGAATTTTGAAGAAGGCACCAAGTTTTATTGAAGGCTCTCCGTGCCACCGAAGAGGGAAAGGTATGCCCCCAAATATTTACATGGATGTTTAAACAAGTAAATATTTACACAGGTGTTATTCCAAGTACATTCGAAGGTGTTCAATATTCCAAGGGTGAGTTAAAACCCTGCCATCTTGGTCTTCCAACCAGTATGTTCCAGGCTTGATTCTTTCAACCACAGTATACGGTCCTTCCCAAGTTGGGGCCAGCTTTCCGAAGAGCTTTTCCTTAGTGTGCAAGAAAACTTTCCGTAATACTTTATCTCCTGGTTGAAAATCTCTTCTTTTAACTTTAGAAGCAAACCTACTTCTCATCAAGCCCTGATAGTGTGCAACTCTAAGATGAGCTTTAACCCGTCTTTCTTCGATCAAATCAAGCTGATTTCTAATTGCCATCTCATTAGCATGTCCGGAGAAGTTATGGACACAAAAGGAAGGGAGTGTCTTCTCTATGGGGGCTACTGCATCCATTCCATAGACCAAGACAAAAGGGGATTCTTGTGTTGCAGCCCCAGGTGTTGTCCGGTAGGCCCACAAGACTTCTTGTAGATAGCTAGGCCACTTCCCAGCAGCCCCTTCCAAATTTTTCTTTAAACCGGACAGTATTGTTCTATTAGCCACTTCAACTTGCCCATTGGCTTGTGGGTGAAATGGTGAAGAAAAGCAGTGCTGAATACCCCTTGAGGCACAGAAGCTTTCCATTTCTCTGTTGTCAAACTGTGGCCCATTGTCTGTTGTTATCTTCTCGGGGACACCAAATCTGCAACATATGTTGGACAGAATGAATTTTATGACAGCTTTCGAGGTTGTCCCTGCCAAGGGAGCTGCTTCTACCCACTTTGAGAAGTAATCAATGGCCACAATTATAGTTTTACGCCCTCCGGACGCCACAGGGAGAGGCCCAACTAAGTCCAATCCCCATCGAGCAAAAGGGATGGGCTCAGAAATTGATTCCAAGGGAATGGCTGGTACATGAATTTCATTGATGTACCTCTGGCATGGGTCACACCTTCTCACCAGCTCCTTAGCATCTTTCATGATCGATGGCCAATAGTATCCGGAGAGTAGTACTCTTCTTGTTAAAGCTCTGAATCCACAATGGGCTGATCCCTCACCATCATGCAATTCGGAGAGAAACATTTGTGACTCATGATCCCCTAAACAACGTAGGAGAGGTTTGCTATAGGATTTTTTGTACAACACTTCTCTTAACATGATGAAACCACGTGCCGTGTGCTTCAATGTTCTGGCTTGTGATTTATCCAAGGGCACGATACCATCGGACAAATATTGTATAAGAGGAGACCTCCAGTCTTGAGGCCGATTTACTTGTATTTCAAAGACTTCCTCTTTTCCATCCTCACCAAGTCCAATAGAAGGGCTTTCAAGCACATGGATCCATGGGTAGGACTCCGTATATGCTATCGTTGCCAATGAGTCTGCTAGCTCATTTTCTGCTCGGGGAATATGTTCATAGACAACAGCTTTAAACTTTAATGCTTCATTTCTGAGGAGGAGTAAATACTTGACCAACTGCTCCTTTCTAGCCTCTGATAGGCCCAAGGCATGGTGAACAAGCAGCTGGGAGTCACTTAGCAGCTTGACCCTTTTAGCCCCACAGATGTGGGCCAACTTCAAACCAGCTATAGCTGCTTCATACTCGGACTCATTGTTAGATGCCCTGAAAGCAAAACAAATAGCTTGGTACATGTTGTCCCCGTATGGGGAAGTGAGACATATTCCTGCTCCTGATCCCATGGTACTAGATCCTCCGTCTGTTCGGACAATCCACACTTTCTTATCTTTTGAATCAGTAGGTTGTTCTGAATCCCTGTCAGAGTGGAATTCAACCAGAAAATCAGCCACAGCTTGGGCTTTTACTGCTGTCCGGGGAGCAAAGTCTATGTCGAAGTCCCCCAACTCTACTGACCACTTTGTCATTCTGCTTGAAATGTCTGCTTTTTGAAGGACATTCTTTAAAGGGAAAGATGTCCGGACGACGATAGGATGAGCCTGGAAATAGGGCCTTATTTTTATTGCAGCTATCACCAAAGCCAATGCCAGTTTTTCAAGTTTCAAGTAACGCCTCTCAGCATCTATCAAGCTTTTGCTGATGTAGTACACCGGGTGAGGATGCCCATTAACCTCTCTTACTAGCACATCACTGATGGCACAACTTGAAACAGCCAGATACACGAAGAGAGTCTCCCCACCAACTGGTTTGAACAAAGTTTTGGGAGAGGAAAGATGTTTCTTGATTTCATTGAATGCTTCATCACACTGTGGTGTCCATTCAAACCCCTTTGCACCCTTCAAGGTTTGAAAGAAAGGAGCACACCTGTCCGAAGACCTGGAGATGAATCTGTTCAAGGCAGCCAACCTCCCCGTTAATCGCTGTACTTCTTTAATGTTTCGAGGAGGCTCCATTTGGAACAAAGCATTGAGTTGGTCCGGGTCGGGCTGTATTCCATGCTCACTTATGATATACCCTAAGAACTTCCCGGACTGCACTCCGAAAACACACTTTTCAGGGTTTAGTTTTAAATTCAGTTTGGCCAAGTTGGCAAAAGTTTCTTGGAGGTCGGACAAGTGTCGCTGCTCATCCACGCTCTTCACCATCATATCATCAATGTAAACCTCCATATTTCTTCCAATTTGATTAGCAAATGATTTGTTAACTAACCTTTGATAAGTAGCCCCAGCATTTTTCAAGCCAAAGGGCATCACCTTGTAGCAATGTAGACCCCTATCAGTGACAAACGTGGTATGCTCTTGATCTTTTGGATCTACTTGGATTTGGTTGTACCCGGAGAAGGCATCCATGAAGGAGAGTAGCTTGTTCCCTGAAGTAGAGTCTACTAACTGATCTATCCGGGGGACCGGATACAAATCTTTTGGGCAAGCTCTATTGAGGTCTGTGAAGTCAATGCACATACGCCATTTGCCATTCTTCTTTTTCACCAAGACAGGATTGGCAGTCCACAAAGGGTATTGAGATTCTTTAATATGCCCCATCTTTGTGAGTCTGTCAACCTCTTGTACTATGACATCAGCCTTTTCTTTTGAGAATGCTCTCCTCTTTTGTACCACTGGTGCCACATCTTTCCGGACAGATAGGTGATGGGAAATCACCTCTGATGGAACTCCAGTAACATCAGCATTGCACCAAGCAAAAACATGCTGATGGTCTTTCAAGAATTTCAACATTTCTTTTTTCAATATTGGTGGCATTTTGGACCCTATCTTGACACTTTTTCCTTCTTCTAAGCAGTGCGTTTCAACCTCTTCAACCGGAATCAACACTCCAGGGGTCTCTTTGGGGTCATCAATTTCACCCCCAGAAAGGCCCTCAGACTGCTATTGATCATTCATACGGACTGCCCCCAGCGTTCGTGGAGCCAAGGCAGTGGCATAGCATTCTCTTGCAATCTTCTTGCTGCTCTGGAAAACCCCAACATGTCCCTGAACAGCATACTTTAAACACTGGTGGACTGTCGAAGCCACTGCATGCATCCTAGAGAGCCAAGATCTCCCTAGAATAGCATTATAGCAAGTGGGGCAATCCACCACAATGAAGAGTATTCTAACCATTTTCTTGAAAGGGCCCCTGCCCAATAACACTTCTTCTTCAAACTCCCCGATCACATCAGCTGAGCTGCCTGTGAAGCCCACGATTGATCTGTCCGACTTCTGAATTACAGCTGGATTTTTCATCTTCTTGTAAGTGTTTAGGAAAATAATATTGGCAGAGCTTCCAGTATCCACCAGAATTCGCCTTATCTCATTGCCTCCTATAGATGCTCCTATGACAACAGCGTCCTCATGAGGGCCAGCAATATCCCTCAAATCATCCTCATCGAAGACTATGAATGGGAATGAGTTTGGTGATTGATAGGATGTCATGCTTCTTTCTAGCTGGGAGGCTAAATTATGAACATGCCTCTTTCTTGAAGAAGCAGTAGGAGCAGTCATTGTGTCCCCTCCGAAAATTGTCAGTGACTCGAAGAATTTAATGAGCCCGGAGACTGTCTTAGAACACTCCTCTATGGCACCCACCTTATTTCGTGTTGGATCAGGATCCAAGTATTCTGATTTCACATCAAACCTTTCAACTATTACCATGGCCCCCTCCGGGGCAGCATTACTTGGACCAACCCGGTGAGTGTTTTCAGGCCTGTTGCCTCCTCTTCTTTTAACGTAAGCACCCAACTTTCCCCTTTCAATCAAGTTCTGTACCTCTTGTTTCAACGCTATGCAATCATCAGTGGTATGGCCAATATCATTATGGTATTGGCAAAAGGAGTTGTTACGATGCTCTCGGGGAGACTGCAAGGTTGCTGGTCTCCGGTAGTGTACCTCATCTTTTGTTTTATCGAAAATGGTTGCCACACTTTCTTTGAGTTCTGCAAACCACTCCGGTTGGACCCATGGCCCTCTTTTGTTTCTAGATTGTTGACTCTGAGCAGGAGCAGCTGGTTGAGACTGAGCTTTTCCCCTACCATGCCCCTGTCCGGTTTCTCTTGCTTTGTTCCCGGACTGGTTTTGATTTGGAGTTGGTGCCACCGGGGTGGATCTCACCTGTCTGTGCACCCTGGTCTTTTTTGTTTCATCAACATTTATTTGCTTGCCAACTTGATTTAGCAATCCTCCCCAGGTCATGGCTTTCTTCCTGGTCACCGAATCAGGCAGGTTGCCTGGGTTCAAACCTTGTCTTAGGGATGCTATTGCCACCTGTTCGAAGCAATCAGCCAACCCATTCTTTGTATTCACAAAAAGACTTATGTATTCCTTTAATGACTCATTTGGCTCCTCGGCACAATGGATTATTGTGTCTCCATTGCCCTTCAGCTCCTTACTCCCCACAAACTGCCTTCGAAAGGCCACCCAAAAAGTATCAAAGTCTTTAATACAACCATGAGGCAGGCTGTTGTACCATTTCAGAGCACTCCCCGTGAAGGATTGGGAGAATGCCCTACAGAGTAGTTTATCATCATCATCAAAGTTCATCATGAAGTTCTTGAATTGCTCCAGATGATTGTCCGGATCAGTACTGCCATCGTACTTCTCCATCTTGGTACTGTCAAACCTCTTGGGGAGGTTCCCGGACAGAATTTTAGAAGACAGTGGAGATTGCCTCCAATTCCTTCCACGACTGAACACACTATCCTCATTAGGAGTTGCAAAGATACCTGGCTCATCATGGAAGGCAAAAGGATCCATCAGCATCCGGTCTACATGCCTCCGGTTGTGAGATGACCCTTTTCCAATATGCCTTTTCATCCTTCCATGGTGATCTCTTTTTCTTGAATATTTCTTAACTTGCTTTTGCTTTTTCCTGGTTCGACCCTCATCACTGCTGGAGGACAAGGATTTTTCATTCCTATCACTGTCCGAAGAGCTACTTGAAGATTCTGAGCTTGAGTCAGAGCTCCCCACAGGTTTGGACCGGTGAGACTTTTTAGAACTGGCATGTGTCTTTTTAGTGCTCACACGAGTTTTTGAAGCCTCAGGATCTCGAGGGTTGTCAGTGTGATGAGCAGCTGACGCTTTGGATTTCTCTTTCACGCCCATCTTGGCCTTTTCAGCCCTCAAAGCTTCTATTTCACCCCTCAACCTGTCACGCTCTTGGACAGTATACTCATCGTTCTCCTCCACCACTTCGAGCAAAGCTGGTGGAAGCTCTGGATTATCCGGATTCATTCGGACAAAATTTCTTGGCAGGTTTGAATGCTTGATTCAGGCACCTCTCTCCTTCCACTGTGGTCGCCAATTTGGTGTGGACAAAAATAGCCTGAGGGTAGGCTAGTAATTTCAAGTGGAGTTTCAAGGTGGTGTAAGGGTGTTTCAAGGTGGTGTAAGGGTGTTTCAAGGTGGTTGAGTATTTATAGTATGATATTTGGGCCCTTATGGGCTTTCGGGTCATGTTTAATGGACCCGGGTCATGTTTAAAGACCCATGAGTTTTAAGCAGGAGGGTAGATAGCTTAGTCAGGAAGTGTTTAGGTTTTTTAGTACTTTAGTCATAGTTCGAACAGCCTTAGGATCACAGTGTTCGAAGTGATCTGTCCGGTCCAAAAGTTCTGTCCGATTTAAGTCCTTAATGTCTGTCCGGTTTTCGGAGAGATTTACACTGATCTGCCCTTCCGGGGAGTATTCTGAATTCGGGCTCATCAATGTTTACGTTAAAAGTTATATTAAGTTAATATAGAATATCAAATTTATAAAAAATTATTTCGGTGAAAGTCATCTTTAACTAAATAATAATAAAAAAACTAAGATTACAAGATTAAATAAATAGAAAGCTATATCAAAACTTCATAATAAGTAGTGGTGGAAATGGGTCTGGACCTGCCAGAAATAAATGGGGTATCTGTCAGAATTTAAATAGAAACCTGCAAACCTGGCTCGTTATACCTACAACCTGCCAGACCTGCAACCTGCCAGACTTGTTTACCTGTTAGACCTGCATAAGCACCAACCTGCCAGACCTGCAACATGCCAGACCTGTTTACCTGTTAGACCTGCATAACCAGTAACCTGTAACACGTGCAACCTGCGAGACCTGTTTAAATATTATAAGTGTTGTAATTATTTTATAAACCAAAATCATATCTTAAGTTATATTTAAAAAATATTTTTATAATGTACATGATTATAAATTTATTATTACATTTTGGTTAATATTATTTTGATTTGGTTATTAATATTTTAAGTGTTGTAATTATTTTATAAACCAAAATTTTAAATATTACTTCTAAGGTTATAATGTTATTATTACATTTTGAATATTATTATGTTTTGGTTTTAAATATTAAAAGTGTTGATAGTATGTTATAAACCAAAACCATATCTTATCATGTTAACATATTACAAGTTTTATGGTTATATATTACATTTCAAATATTATTATTATGACTTGGTTATAAATAGTAGTAGTGTTGTTATTATTTTTAAAACCAAAATCATATTTTATGATGGTAAAATATTATAAGTCATATGGTTGTCATTTTATTATTCTATTTTAATTATTATTGTGATTTAGTTATAAAAATTACAAATGTTTGTTATTATTTTATAAACCAAAATTATATCTTATAATTATTTGATAGTACAATTGTTGCTGTTATAATAAAAGGTAAATAGTTTTTTTGTTTATTTAGTCGTTCACAATTTATACTCTTGCGGGCTAGGAGTTGTACAAATGTTGTCAAATTAAAATACAAAATAGTAAAAAACTATTACAAACATCATTCATCTTCTTCAAGTTCTTCTTCGTAAGAAATTTTTTCCTCCTCACTTGATTCACCTTCAACTTCATTTTCTTCCATAATTTCTTGTTTAAATGTATATTCGTAATCATCCGGATAATCTTCGAAGATGTCGTCTACATTCACTTCGTCTCTAAACTCTCTGTCTTGCATCATTTTATCCACTGTGGTCCAATCCTTGACTGCCACAAGCACTCCAAGTGCTTTGCCCATCAATCTTGTTCTCTTAGTCGTGTATTACAACATCGCTTGGCTGAAATTACACTAACTTGCAACTGTAGACATATGTATTGCATAAATCTCTTTAACAAACCTGGAAAGAATATGATACTTATCAGTTTTGGTACCCCACCATCTTATGATATCTTCAATACCATGGTCGGGAAATTCGTTAAATCAAACCTACTGCTCAAATATCTAGACAACTCATTATCAGATTGAGGGGTTTCTCTAAATTTATTGCTTCGTAACATTTCCATTTGAACATAGTTAGTAGAAAATCTCCCTCTACCCCTATTGTTACTACTCATTACATTTGTAGTTGTATTTGGTCTATATCTTTCAGCATACTTATCATACATACTATGCATACAATAATATACGCCGAGAATATACCCTTCAGGGTCAACTGGATCATCCGGTGGACTAGTTTCAGAAAACTGTAAGGATTCATAAAACTATTTAACTAGCCGTTCAAATTGATCTTTTCGTGAAAAAAGGATCCAAAATGCAAGCAATTGAATAAGTCATAGGTATTGAATGAAAATAATTTTGGAACTTTAGTTCTATTTGGGGCACCATGTCTACGCATACAAAATTTGATCTAAATGAATTCATATGCATGACAAGATTAGTAATCGTAAAAAGGGTCAAATGAACATTAGGTTGATTTTGTGAAGAAAATGTTAGAGTGTTTTCTTTAAAAAGTTTTAAAAATCTTAACATGTTTGCACAATATCTCCAATGTTGATTTTCAATAACTGTATGAGGATAAAATGCATTATAAAGCGACATAATCTCTTCTTTAAAAACATGAGCATGTGCAAGCATTGTATCAATAAAATTCCATCTAGTTTCGACATCTAATATAAGTTTCTTATATGGCTTCCCATTTTCAATAACAAGTGTTTAAAAGCTCTTTTTTAGAAGCGGAAGTCGTGCAAAATAGGATCCCCTTTTTAATAGGAGCAATATAATCTTCCAAAACCATACTTATTCCATATTTCGTAACTAATTGAAGTATATGGCATAAAAATTTGGTATGAAATAATTTAGGAAAAAAAAGGAGTGCAATCGGATCTAACAAATTTGATAGCACTCAAATTAGCAGATACATTATCGAACGAAATAGACGTAATATTATTTTTAATTCTATAAATCTTCATGCATTCAACCATACTCTCTCTAATTAATTGTGCGTTATGTTGACCAATAGATTCAACCACACAATTCGCCTTTGGAGTACCCATTCGGAATTCATTCAATGAAAGGTAACACATATCATATCAAAATCAGTAAAAAAAATCTATGTCACTAGTAATAGAAACATTTCATGGCAAAGCATAGTTTCAATAAAAAAAATTCTTTTTAAAAAATATTTAAGGCTAGCGATCGCAAAAAGCTACGTGGAATGCGTTTGTCTTGTGGGTTTACCCCAGCTTGCATCCAATTTTTGTATCTCCAAGTATCCGCATAACCGAATGGTTGTAAACTACCAATTTCATAAATCATTGTTTCTTCCCTATGTGTATTGTGGTTAAACTAAAAAAGAAAATCGGTTTGAGGGTTTATGAAAATATTATTTTCGTTAGGTTTTAAAGGATCAAATAATTCATGTTTTTAAATGTTTTACCATAGTGCTAGTGCCCATATTTCTATTTGATCCTCTATAAAGATAAATTTTATTGCACACTTCACAAATAGCAGAGAAACTATCATCCGATACACTAAAGTGGTCCCAAATCCAAGATGTTTTCTAACAAGACATCGACCCTCCATTAGTACTTCCACCACCATTTTCTTGGGAGGAGAGCGTGTCAATGTGAGGGGAATCTCTATAAAAATCTTCATCATTATTGAGATCTACATTAACGGGTGGAAGAGCGCCCATATTTCTACGTTTGACATCTAATTTAAAACTTAAAATAACGTTTTTTAAATATGCAATAACATACTAATTGAAACTAATATCGCAATTAATAAAAACTAAATTTAGACTAATAACAACTAATATCGCAAATAAATTTAGACTAATTTAGTTTTTTATTCAAAATAAAAATAAAATTAAAAGAATTAATCTAAATAACTACAACAAGTAAATAACTTGATAAATTATACGAAGCTCTTAATTGAGCTATTATAATGTTATCACAATATTATTTAAGTTTTTTTTATAAAATAACAACAATAAATGAAAAAAGCGAACTATTCCGAAAGTAGAACTACAATATGTAAAATAAGAAAGTAGAGTTTATAGAATTTCTAGAACTAGTAGAGAGATTTAGAGAGATGTAGAGTATATTTGAGAGATGGTGAGTTCAGAGTTGAGGTCTCCTCTATTTATAGGGGAGAGCTATTAAAAATAATTATAAAAAAAAAATTGGATATCCGGACGCCAAATTCGGATATCCGGACTCCTTGTCCGGAAATCTGAATCGATGACGTCATCGATAAAGGTATCTTTAAAAAAACTATAAATAGACCCTCCCCCCCCTTATAGTCACTCACACCATCAATCTCTCTCTAAATTAGCTACAATTCTCTCTTTATTTTTTATTATTTTCAAACACACAAAAATCCTACAGGTTTATCGTAATATTTTCGAGAAAATCAGAGCAAGTCCGAAAGCGTGGAGGAGATGATTCATCATCCGCGAGGTGAAGAACAGATACCAAAAGATATTTGGGGTATGAAGAAGTGGAGGAGTCAGAGAGCCAAACAATCGAACATCACGGCGAAGGGGAGGTTTGCGTCTGTAATTCGCTAGCACCACGAGGTGTAACCAAATTTTGGGTGGGTATATATTTTCGAGAAAATCAAAGCAAGCCTGAAAGAGTGGAGGAGATGATTCATCATCCGCGAGATGAAGAACAAATGCCGAAAGAGATTCGGGGTATGAAGAGGTGGAGGAATCAGAACCAGACAATCGAACATCACGACGGAGGGGATGTTCGCGTCCGTAATTTTCTAGCACTACGAGGTGTAACCAAATTTTGGGCGAGTATGTATTTGGATTATGATGAACTGATCCAAGTTGAAGGTATGCAAAAAAAACCCAGACTGATTGAACCTAATAGTGGCGTAGGTTGGATGCAAATTTCTAGATTCAAGTGTGAATGGTATATCGAATTAGTACGAAAGTTTTATGCCACCACACGTTTAATTGAGAATGATTCATGTGGAAGAGGTTTAGGAATGAGTTGTTTAATTGATGGTGTTGCATATAGTTTCTTTGAAACTGATTTTGAAGATTTTTTTTTTCGTTCCAACCACGGATATATATACTGGTGAAAAATTACATTCCATTCCTTATCCTCATTCGAGCTGGGGTGATGATTGGCATATGTCCTATGATCAAGCATTAAAGCTTCTGAGTTGTGGTTTGAACGCTCCAAAAATTAACGGTAAATTCTGAGGTAATTTGGATGCTAATGGAAAATTAGTTTTGAAATTGGTAAATAGTTTATTTCTTCCCCCTAGTAACAATGATTCGCAACTTTCCTATACTCAAACATTTTTAACTGCTTTTATGGTACGAAATGAAGGAATAATGAAATTGCCTAGTTTGATGATTCTAAATATGGCTATGAAAATTGGGGGGGGGGGGATAAACTACCTTATGTGATGATATTGAGTCATTTGCTTGTTACGAAAGAGGTTGATATGAGTACGTACACTCCGATGATGGTTAGGCCAAGTATTGCTATAGGTAGAAACTCTTTGAAATTACAGGAAATATACACTTGGGATGGAGATTTGATATCAAAATGGCAGGCATGGCGTCACCATAAGCACTCGTTGGATGATATATGGGTTGTGAACAATGTTACCAACCCACCAATTCCACCTTCTGGATGCCCTCAACAAGAAATTCAGCCGCGTGTCGCTCCAGTTACTCATGGTGGTTCTTCTAGACTACCGCGACAAGAAGGACGTTCTGACTGCGAATATGTTGAGTGGGCGCATGAGCAGATCGAGTATGCCCACTGGGCGCATACTAAGCATACAGAGTGGCATACTCAATATACGAGCTGGTATGGTCAATTTGAACAGTGGCAAAGAGGGTTGAACGAGCATCTTGGTCAATTAAAACAGTGGGAGGGAGGGGTGAATGAGCAACTTGGTCAATTATAGCAGTGACATGGTGAATACGACGAGTGGCGTGATAGACAAGATCAATGGAATGATCTATTTGCAAACTCCCAAGCAGAACAATCCGAATACATGCGACAAATGATGGATTACATCCATTTGCAAGGTCCACCACCTTCCAACAACGACAATGAAGCTCCTTAGTTTTTTTATATTTGATTGTATTAAGCATTTTCATTATAATGTTTTCTTTTTATTTGATTGAACAACTATGTTATTTGTTTGGTTTTTATTATTAATGAATGGTTTGTTTTGCTTCTATTTTTTATTAAATTTTAATTAAATCCTTTTTATTTTTATTTTGTTATTTACAAGTAATTTATGTTTATACATACACTTATAGAATTCTAAAAACTTTAAATTTATACTTCAAATATTGAATAGTTCGAAAATACAATAAACTATTTTAAATCATGTAAACGCATACACTTCAAGCTTGAAAGATCTAAAAAACTACATAATAATTTAAAATCAAAATACAATTATATGTCTAATAGAGTAATAGGTATATATTATTTAATATCTACATAATATTAAATAAAGTTAAAAAAATATCTAAATATAATCAAACAATATCAAAATCATATTACAATTATATTGTTTACAATATATATGCCTTCATTATAGAATTGCGAGTAAAATAATATAATATTTAAATTAAAATAAAATAAATAACATAATTATTCCGTTTATATGGTACATATCTCAATTATTGAAATTCGATTTAATAAACACATTCAAATTAATTTTAAATAATATTATAAAATACTTAATAAACAATACTTTAAATGGGTTTTCTGGTGGATAACCTGCATAAATTTACCTGTTAAACCTGTATAAGCAGTAACTTGCTAAACCTGCAAAATTATCAAATGAGTGCGATGAATCATTGATCAACCATTTTGTCCCCTACTAATAAATTCGGTTCTGTTAAGAGTCTTATCACGTTAGATCATTTTTTGCTTTATAAAAAGAACCGTTACTTCTTGGGATTAATCTAAACAACTAGAGCATATGGTTAGAAAATACACCCCAAGTATCAGGACATCTACTAATCTTGCCTTCCTATGGAAACAAAAACGGTAAGAGCACTCAGTCATTTTGTGAAGAAGATACGCAAAATAAACAAATAATCATGAAACATATAATAAAAACTAAATATTCGTTCGTAATGCCATTAAATTGCACCAACCTATTGTTTGATGCATCATATATATTTATAATATATCCTCGTATATACTGATGAATTATGCAGTGACGCATCTTTTCTATCCGATAGAACTTCCCTTCAGTTAATATTATACAATTAACAATGAAACAATTACAAAACTTAAAAATAAACATCCTCCTTATAAGAAAAATATAATAGGAAGGAGGAGCTTTCTTATATTACAAATTGGATTCCTAAACAAAAATAAGTAATTTAAAAAATAAATAAACAAAGTGTTGAATTAATATAGTAATCAATAAGTAAAAGCCGTGGCCAATGTAGAATCACCATACCCAAAATCGACCAACGAAATCCATTCTTCTATATCGTCTCCATTCACATCCCAGAACTCGTTTTGTTTAACTTCCGTTTTCAAAGTCGGATTTTCAATTGAATTTGTTTGCTGTTGGGTTTGAATTAAAGAACTCTGTTTTTCGAGATCACTTAACAATGTCTCTGTTTCACCACCACCAGTGTAGTCCACAAACTCAAAATTAAGTTTGGCTCGGGCTCCACGGAACTCGATCGCAGCCCGATCATAAGCCCGTGCGGCATCCTCAGCCGTTACAAAAGTCCCCAGCCAAACACGGACGGCCCTCCTTGGGTCACGGATCTCCGCCGCCCATTTACCCCACGGCCGCTGTCTCACGCCTCTATAGTTCGTGTTTTTCCTCTTGACGCGCTTTTTCTGATCGGTACTAACTGATTTAACAGAATTAACTGCCCGTTTTCTTTTCTTCTCTTCTGCTTCATTTGGCGGGCTAAAATAATTGCAGCCCAGACATCCTCTTATTCTGCAGATTTGACACGTGTCGATATCTAACTGTTGAAATTCACCACCGGTGCCGGAGAAATTAAAGCCCATGGCGGGAGTTGGTGTGGAGAGTCCGAATGTGGTAGCGAGTGAGTTGGAGGAAGTGGAGGCTTCTTCTTGTCCACCGGAGATAACGTTTATCAAGGCAGAGACCATGAGGGAGAGTTCTTGGTCGGGAGAAGGGCGGTGGAACGCCGAATCGGTAACCGGAAAACGGGTGAGTTTGAATCTGTTATTCGAATTTTGCATACCTCGACTGGATTGATAAATCTTGTCTTGCTGGTTTTGAAAGAAAAGCTTAGTAAGAGAGAAGAGTGGGTCTCAGGATTATATACGGTTTGGGTAGCTGATGTGGCACTATGCGTAGCTGTTACTATTACACTTCATCCACACGGGGTGTTGAATCTTCTGAGGGAGAGAGTTAGTATATTTTAGCACGTGTGGTGATCATTTATTGTAACCTTTATCGGTTATATTATTGACTTTTATTAGTAGGGCTAGGCTAAAATGAGACCCGTTTTCTTTATAGTGAGATCTGGGTTGGTTATAGTGAGACCTCCATTGATTACAAAAATGTCATCCATATAAATAGCTAAAAATCAGAATTTTGTACTCTTTCTTCTCCCCGAAACCCTAGCTTTCTCTACCTTCAAAAACCCATCTTTTTTTAGTCGATTTTTTTTAAATCCAACTCCAGCAAGCTGTTAAGGTAACGATTCTATACTTCATGATGCAATTGTTTTTCATTTTCCATTATTTTTTCTAGAGATATCTAGAGTTTAGCATTCGGGTAAAAAACTTAGATTTTTATGTAATTGGGGTTGATTTGTTGGATTTTAAGTGCATGTATGTTGTTAGTTAGGAGATTAGGACCATTTAGGGTGTTGGGTTAGAGATTTATGGTCGATTTTGGCAGATATGGGGTAGAGTTAGGGATTTCTGTCGAACAAGTATTTCCACGCATGTTCGTGCGTGGAAATACCAAATCCACGATGCGTGGATTTTGCGAAATCTTCGCAATTTCATTCGTGGATTTTCCTAATCCATGAATGAAATTGCGAATTTTCGCAGAATCCATGATTTTTATTTTTTTTAACTTTCAATTCGTCTAATTGTTCGGTTTTGTCTTGTGCAGTATGCCTCCTCGCCCACGTCCTCCCGTTACCAATACAGACTATGAGACGGATCACGAGACAGAGGAGCTCGCTCGTGCTGAGACGTCTCGGAGCGTCCGGGTCCGTGTGAGAGGGACCTTACAAGCCGTCGTCCGCCCAGTCCATCGTCGCATATCTACGGAGCAACGCTTCCGTAGATATAATGCTCACGTCGTAGACCTATATTCGACGTTTCATTCCTACATAGAGCACGAGGCTTATAGCGTCTTCAAAGGCGATGTAAGTTTTTTAGTTTTAATTTACTTTTTAAAGTTATTATTATTATTGGTTTGTGTTAGAAATTTTATTAGTTTAGGTTATAATCAATTTATATGTTACTGCATTGGATTTTTTTATTGGTTTGTGTTATAAATTTTATTAGTTTAGTTTAGGTTAGGTTAGAATTAATTTATATGTTACAATGACTTTAGGTTTTAATTTTTAACACTGTCTACTGAAATGGTTTGTGTTTTAAATATAATTAGTTTAGGTTAGGTTAGAATTATTTTATATGTTAGAATGAAATTAGGTTTTAACTTTTAACACTGTCTATTGAAATGGTTTGTGTTTTAAATTTAATTAGTTTATGTTAGAATGAATTTATATGTTACTCCATTGGATTTGGTATTGGTTTGTGTTATAAATTTTATTAGTTTAGGTTAGAATGAATTTATATGTTATAATGAATTTAGGTTTTAATTTTTAACACTCACTACTGCATTGTATTTGTTGGTTATTGGTTTATCTTAGTTGTTATACTGCATATATATTGAACATGTTGGTTATTGGATTATCTTAACTTTTAGATTGCATATATGTTTATATATATTGTATGTTTGTAATGCATGCAGGCCCGACATTCACTGCGATGTTATGCGATGTACCATACTCATAGTTCCTGGGACTTGAAAGCCCGTCAGCAAAATGTACTTGCGCAGGTTAAGAGCACGTGTTTCTGGCCCTTGGTTGAGGCCTTGGGTAAGTGGTCTACTAATGTCCACTTGATTGAGGGCTTTTTAGAGAGATGGCATCCCGAGACGAACACTTTCCATTTCTCGTTCGGGGAGATGACCGTCACCCTGGATGACGTCCACATGATCACGGGGCTCTCAGTTGTCAGTGTCAACTGTGAGATATATGAGTACCCCACTGCTGATGAGCGTACTGCGATATACGCTCGCTTACTTGGGTGCAGCGCTCGGGAGCTTGAAGAGGAGATAAAGGAGAACAAAGGAGGCGGTAAGAGGCATGTTCGCCTTGCATGGCTGAAGAGGAGATTCTGCACCCATCAGTATTACGACGATGACATCACTGTGGCAGATGCCAAACGAGCTACGAGGGGCTACTTGTTGCACTTCTTTGGCTGTACCATTTTGGCCAACAAGTCGGGCAACAACATTAGCCTCGACTACTTACAGTTCATCGACGATTACACTAGCTCGGCGAGGTATAACTGGGGGCAGATGATACTGGCGCAGCTCTACTACCAGCTAGGCAGAGGTTGCCTACACGCTACTTCGGGTATATCTGGTTTTTTGGCCTTGTTAGAGACGTGGATTTACGACCATTTCACGTCGTTTGCAGTTCATCAGTACCCGATGTATGGTATCGCACATCCTACTATATGCCTCCATGCGCCTCCGAAGTTTGGACAGAGCCAGGAGTCTCGAGACGGTGTTAGAGTTTGTCTAGATAGCTTCACCGAGCACGATGTAAGTTTTAATCAGTTTCATTTCAATTATCGTATATATAATATAAGTTGCTAATGATAAATGGTATGTTAATATTTTACAGGTATCATTCATGCCGTATGCGACCATGCGGGATGCTCGAGGTACCACTGATATAGCTTGGATAGATGCGACGCTGAAGGCGGCGGACATTGTCGAGGCGTACTATCCGCTAAGGGTGGCTAGACAGTTCGGTCGCATCCATCAGGTAATATTTTGTACCTCGAAATATTAATATTGTTTGTATTGCGCATGTGTGCTACATAGTTTAGATTTATTTTTTTAAATACAGGTTCCTGGTCCATTGCGTCCTGTTCTTACCGGTTCGACTAGGGTTCGTCGTGCGAACACCCTCTACCTCTGGGATGCATTCAGTTGGGAGAACTGGGAGTCACACTGTATTCACGATAGTCTGAAGGGTTCGGAGTTTATTCCTGGTCAGGAGGATGGTACCACTGTGGTTTACTCTTCATGGGTTACGAGGAACTTGTGGTACCACAAGGAGATGATGCGGAGATTGGGGTGAACCCTACACCATACACACATGCGACCACACTGCACGAGCTGACTTCGCGCATACTGGAGATAGAGGAGTACGACCGTAGCCATCCCGGAATTAGTTTGGAGAGCCTTCGGGATCCTTTGGAGGATATATACCATATATCTCACGAGTACACAGACTGATTATCATTTATATCTTTTGTGTTTACAGTTTAAGACTTTATATGTGTTGTTTACTTTTGACCGGTTTATTTTGTGTGATGTTGTACTGGTTCAAACTTTAAAACTCCAACTTTTTGACTGATTATCATTTATTTTGTTCAAACTCCAACTTTAAAACTCGAAGTTTAAGGGTATGTATCAGAATGCAAAACAAATGCAACATAAACTAAGACATAAACCCGAACGTTTTTGTAAACACGAACAACAACACAAACTCAAACATAAACCGAATCAGACACTTAAACATAAACTCAAACGAAAATATCAAAGATAACGTAAACCCATTGTAAAACATAAACTCCACAGATCTTCCGCATTCTTGTTAGTCACGCATTTCGTCTAGGCGGATGTCAATAATGACAGCGCGGACCGAATCCAGCTGGTCCTCTGTTAAAAAATCCGTGGGTTGACAGTTGAACCGGTCACACGCAACACGACGTTCCAATTCGGTGAGGCTAGAAACTGGATGTTGACGGAATGTGACTAAGCTAGACCACCTAGCTTTCACCTCATCGACACGCCTAGAAATTCTTGGCGGCTGAACACCATCCCTTCCATATAGGAAGTACATCTTGCATAGCAATGCCCACCAGTACTTATTACCCCCCTCTATCATGTTAAGGTTACCAACTTCAGCAGATGCCATCATCAGATATTGATCTTCCAACTCAGTCCATGGGCACATTTTTTGCAATTGATATATTTGCTATAATTGTTACTGCCTATAAAATGTCTTTTTGTACCTTGTATCAATTATAAAAACTTGTAAGATAAGGATAGCGTAATCCATGCTGACGAATGATTGTGCGACACCTAACATTTAAAAAAGTACATAAATGCAGCAGTGTAGTAATATGGGTCTCATTATAGCGTAACTTCCATTATTAGACGTCTCGCTATAACGAGACATGTGAAAATATTGCCGCAAAAAACACCCGTGTTTAATGCACTTCCCGCCCAAACATCCACGAGCTTATAAGTGGATGTTTATCACTCCTCAAACATAAACAGTGCAATAATGGAGTTTACTCCTCATGAAGACTTCCATTTGCTTCAGGCAGTGAAACTTGCCCTGCGTGAGTTGGGTGAAGATAGTAGCGATGCGTTTTTCGAGCTAGTCTTGTGTAACATGTACTACAACTACGGCCGCTTAGGAACGGAAGGTTTTGTTGTGCGTAACCGTGAACAAATCAAACGGAGGTAGATTTATTGCAAACCAATGGATCGTTTGCTGTTCCAACCATTTAAAATTAAGCAAGAAGCGGCCGCCGTATGGAACATGACGGTGGTAGACTACATCACTAGGGACATGGTTTTGTATCTTCAGAATAGGATTACTGAAAGGGAAGAGGGGACTGACTCTGACGATAACTTGGGATATGACTTCGACTAATCGACATTACTTATGTTTTTAATTGTTTGCTTCTTGGAGTTTCTGTACTGTTTGTTTAAGTTTATGTTTGAATTTTTTGTATTTTACATTTACCATGTACTACTGTTTCTTATTTGACTGCCCATTTTATTTTGTGCCCATTTTTATGTATCCAATTTATCCAATGTATCATTCTTAAAACAACCCAAGGGTTTACATTAATTCAATCACATTGCTGATGAATGATTGTGCGACACCTAATATTTAAACAAGTACACAAATGCAGCAGTGCAATAATAGGGGTCTCATTATAGCGTAACTTCCATTATTAGACGTATCGCTATAACGAGACACGTGAAAATATTGCCGCCAAACACACCCCCCTTTACGACTTTCCCGCCCATACTTTCCCGCTAGTTAATTAACGCGGGAACAAAAACCTCGTTTCCCACTAATTTTTTAAGAATTGGCACACCGACTTCGAGTCTATAAATACTATAATATGACTATGAAACAAAACATCTTAAGTTACAACAATGGGTGATTCAGAGTGGAACGTGCACGAAGATGCAAGCCTCCTGGTCGCATTTGACTTCGTCAGATGTACGATGCAAGAGGAGATTCCTGGTTTCATCGATGCAGTGTTGTGCAGGATGTTCTTCAACCACGATAGGGAGGCATCGTGTCCAGGATGCTTAATGCCCCGACCACGCAGACGCGAAGAAGTGTTCGAGAGGCTGGCTTATCTTAAGCCAAGGACTATACAGATTGAGTCATTGGATTACGAGCCCCGTTTACATGTCCAAAACGTATTCAACATGGGATCCCAAGGTCCAGTTACACCGGAGATGGTGTCACATGCGACGCAGCAAAGGGAGCAAGAAATGGCCAACGCAGTTGCAAGCGCCGTTGAAACGTATTCAACTCCCGAAGGAAGTTCTGATTCAGGTGATTATGCGTTCGGGAGCGGACTGAACTATCCGGCGCCATAAATCTAAGTGTGAAATGTTAACTGAGGGTTAGCCCACCTATCATTTGTCTTCAGTTATTTGCTTATGTATGTCTTATTATGCAATGATTTGGATTAAATTGTAATGTTTTTATGCAATCGACGTATTTTGAATTTTTAGTACTATTTTTTTCAAGATGAACATCGAAACATAAAACATCGAATGTTTACATTCATTCAATCACAACTTAAAATAACAACAACTAACGAAATAAAAACTTCAAACAAATACTGGAATGAAACATCACAAGTTCAAATAACAACAACTAACGAAATAAAAACTTCAAACAAAAAACTGGAAAGAAACATCACAAGTTCAAATAACAACAACTAACAAAATAAAAACTTCAAACAAAAACAAGAAAGAAAAATCACAAGTTCAAATAACAACCGATACGAAAATAACAAGTTGAAATAACATCAGTGGAATGGTTATTCGTATCGAAGTTTGTATTCAACATCATCAATCCCCCCCCCCCCCTTGCAATAATCTTATCCTCCAGAAATGCTACCATATCCCTGGTGATGTGGTCTATTGAGCTCAGGTTCCAGACGTTAGCAGCTTCTTGCTAAATTAACGATGGCAAGAAGCACAAATGTTGTATTGGCTGACAAAAAATATATCTACGTTTGATCTGTTCACGAGTACGCACAACGATACCTCTTGTACCCAAACGGCCGTAGCCCATGTACATCGTACATAGGACACGCTCGAAAAACGCATCGCTGGTATCTTCCCCCAGTATCTGGCGGGAAATCTTCACAACTTGAAGCATGTGGTAGTCTTCGTCCGCCGTAAACTCCATATGTAAACGTTAACGAGTTTTATATTTATGTTGAATGCTCAATGTTTGGCAAGTGTATTATGATTTCTTGATTTTATGTCATATTTATAGGGGACGAGTCAATTTTGGTGGGCGAGCAATAGTAGGGGTTTCATTATAGCCTAACTTCTATTATTAGGTGTCTCGCTATAACGAGACCTCTAAAATATCTCCTGCTTTTATTCCTTGGCAGTATATGTTTGGCAGTACGTGATATCTCGATTCCGTGTTTATTTTTTGCACAAGCTAATGTTGAGCTTGTTGTTTTTTTTGTTTAAACTAATGCTCGTAATAGTTGTTTTAGTTTTTGAATGATTAGCCCTTAAGGCTTGAGTTTCTGTAGACTTTTTTTTTCTTTCAAAATTTAGTCCTTCATAAGTACCCTTTTGCCATGATTTTTGGCAAAAGGCCAAAAATTAATAAATTTTTTTTTTTGGATTTTCGACCTCAAATTTTGTTTAAACTATGTTTTGAAACCATTGGCAACCATGAATGTTCCAAAAAAAAAAACCTAAATGCCCCAAAACCCTAATTTTTTTTAATGAACAGAGCCGTTTTTGGCACACGAAAACGTGTGCATGTACAAGATCACGCACAAAAAAAAAATTGGCCTTCAACCAAAAATCATGGCAAAAGGGTACCTATTAAGGCTCTCTTTTGGAAAAAAAAAATCATACGGCCGCTTAAAAAACAAATTATTTTTTGGCACATCTACAAACCATAAGTAAAAGTTATAATTATTATCAAGCAAAACAACATAAGTCTAGTAGTCGGAGGTGGCGAAATGTGTCTCGAAAGGATTAAAAAAACAAGTAACACAAAATATAACAATACAACAAAGCATTATGCATCCCCGGTCAAATCGTAGCATTCATGATCCCCATCGTTTAATGTTGGAGGTTGTGCTGGTTTAATTTGGTGATACTTGTTGAGACGTGCGCCTATTGGTATGGCCCAATTTGTAACTTCAGCGCAAGTGCGGAACGCAAACCACATTGGGTATATATCCGGCAACGGTCCGTCTAATACAATCTGAAAATTTCAATTATATAGAAACGTTAAATACGTCGCGGATTTTTTGATAAAATGAAAACTAAGTATCAAGAATATACTAGTTTACTTACTTTCACGAAATGATTACCGTGTACAAAACCAATTCCAACTTCGACAATAGGACATGATCTTGGAGGCACACCACGCAAAGGAAGATACGTGTATGATAGTTGGAGAGAGACATGGTATACTATACATTGATACCGGGTGGCTATCACCAACCCATAGTCGGGTAATGTCATCCAGTGCCTAGTTCTGCTCTCGTATATTTTGAAACAATCCAATCTCCGCAATAGATTGTCAACACGTTCTGCACCGTCAAAAACCCTTTCCCAAAGATCACGTTGACTTGAAAGTTCAAACATCAAATCCCTTCTCACTGCCTCTCATGCGTCCGCATTGCCTTTAATCGTCAAAGCTACTGCCCTAAATCCGCAATTACCGTCCGGAGCAACGTCTTCAATGCTAGCTATGTACTCGTGCAAGTACTCGGGAAAACAACTCCCGTAGGCGCTCAATCCTTTTCCTTTATTCGATTTTCTAGATCGAGTCGCTTTCTCCTTTTTCGGTGGTGCTTTATCTTTAGACTTGGATTTGCGTACTATAAATGCCTTAACCGCCGACGCGGCCGTGCTACCTATCGTGGCGGGAGTACTACTAGCGCCTACACTAGGGTATTCAAACCCGGTTGGGTTCCGCTTAGTTGACTAGTCGACACCGGCTTTTTTCCGATCTTTCGTGACAACCGGTTCCTTAGGTTCCAACACATGGCTTGTAGCGGGATCTAGGATTTGCATCATCCTATTTATTATGTGATCTTGCACTTGTGGACCGTAACCGCGTATGGTACTATCAATTAAGGATAGATTTCTTGTAAGCTCATCTTCGGTACCAACGTTTTCCCCAGGCTTGATCGCTAAAGTACTCAAATAAACATCACATTCACTTGTTTGAATCGACCTACGTTCTTTCGCGATCACATCACACTCACACGCACAAGGCAAATTGTGTGTTGTCCTAATTACACAACCACACTTTGCGGGAGTGAACCACAAATCCCCGACCTTTCTAATAGTTTCTTCTAATATTTGAATGGCCGTACATGAAAGTTTACCTTTGATGTCGCGAAAGATAGCTCCCCTAGATGCTTGTCTAGGACGAAACAAACTCTGTTCGAACGTCTCGAAGATGGTAGAGTGTTGAATGTGAAGCAACGCATGAACTTTATCCCAAAATTGCTCAAAAGTGCATAGGCTTGTGCCGATTGCCCATTTTAGACTAGAGTGAGCACTCTCCGCCCTAAACCATAAACTTAGATTAGTTACAAGTCTAACAACTAGTTAAATATAGTAATGTATACATATGATAATATAACTCACCGGTTGCTAGTGTGGTTCCCCAAATGTTTAATCTTGTTAGTGTAGACATTAAGGAATTTGTGTCCGTAAGGGTCTATCCATTGTTTCATCAAGTACTCGAGAACCTTAGGACAATATGCGTAGGCTTTGTGAAGGTCGGTGAGGTTTTTGTTATACTCTTCGATCGTCGCCGAATGTTGAACCGCGACATAAAACTCTAAGAACTCCTCCCCCATGTCCGCTTTGGGCAACACTTTCTTAGAGTATGAGCTAATGTTCCTGTTTATATGCCAAGTGCATAACATATGAGTTGCATCCGGGAATACCTCATCGATAGCGTTCATTAAAGCCAACTCCCTATCCGTGACGATAATATTTGGTAATGCGCACATGTTGTTCACCATCACTCTCCTTAGAACGCTCATTGCCCACGTGTAGTTCTCTTCTTTCTCTGAGCTCATAAAAACAAAAGCTATACAAAAGGTCTTTTTCGTCGAAGTTTGGCAAACTATTTCTAGCAAAGGAAGTTTATACCTTGTAGTCTTGTACGTGCTATCCATTATAAGCACTTGAGGAAAAGTGCGTAACAAATCGATGCTCGTGGGATGTGCAAAAAAAATTCTAGGATTTCGTCGGTTTCTTTGTTTGTGCGCTCCCAAACATAGTACTCGTGCTCCTTTAACTTACCAAACAAGTATTGTATTTGGGATTTTCCCGCTTTATCAACCAATTGGTGCTTGTGCCTCACGTTGTAGATGGTACGCATACTAGATACATTTTCCGGATCTCTTAACTTCAATCCACGGTATATATCTCTTGGCCGAGAACCGATTGTTGTGAGTTTACGAACATACTCCCCCTCTTCCGCCTTTAACTTCGCGGCCCGTGAATGACCATCCAAATACAAGAAGGGTTGGTGGTTGTGTTTTCCAATTATAACTACCAATTTCCAATAGCCGGGTGCTTCTAACACCGGATTGCCCCCACGCATGAACGGACATCCGCATTTTTTGGATGAACAATATCGTCGTTTCTTCACAATCCCCGTTTTTACTACCATCGTCATCTTTATCTACCACGACAATAAATCCTATACTCTTGCTCTCTTTGTCAACCCATTCGATCAATTCCGCCTTGGTTAAGAATTTATCCGTCGTAAATATTTGACTATAATTCGCCATGTGACATGGTGCTTCGGCCGCTTCCTACACAAACACAAACATGTATTTACAAGTCAAATAATGAAGACAAACCCCATATTCAACCAAAAAGGCATGTAAAACGAAGACAAACCCAATATTCAACCAAAAAGGCATGTAAATCTAAGACAAACCCAATATTGGCATAAAAATGCCAAAATTTTGCCAAATCTTCGCACAATCATGCTTAGATTTGGCATTTTCATGCAAAGATTTTTCCAAATCTAAGCATTGTTATGCCAAGATTTGGCAAAATCTTCGCATGGACATGCGAAGATTTGTCATCTTCCACGCGTGTTCTTGCGTGGAAGTGTACATTTGAAGGCACGAAAACGCAAATTTTTGTTCTGTGCATAAAAAAACTTAATTTTTACCTCATATACACTCTCCATGTGATCAGTAAGCGGCTCCTCCTCCTCCGAAAGGAAATCATCAGGGTTGCAGCAATTGTCATTATAGTCGCTTAAATCCATGCTCGGAGTAATTGGGTTTAACTTTTGATAATTAATGTTTATTAAATGTTGGGTGGGAGTTTGCAGAATTTAAAGTTTGTGTTTTTTTTTGAATTTTGGAGAGAGAAGTGGTAGGAAAGAGAGGAGGAAAAGAGGAGAGAATGAGTTGGTGGAAAAATTATGGTTTTTATATGTGGGGGCAATTTGGTAATTTCACATTTTTAGAAATTTTTTGGATATGAGGTCTCACTATAAAAAAACATTGGGTCTCATTTTAGCCTAGCCCTTATTAGTATGATACGGACGAATGATGACGTCACTGGTGATTTTTGTGGGTGTCTTACGTAAATCAGCTCGTAAAGACTCGAATTGTTAGACACACATGTCACGAATATTTTTGTTATTTTATTCTAAAGCATGTGAAATTTATGGGTAAATAATAAAAAGAACTAGCAATAAGTAAAAAAGAACAACACGATGAAAAGAAATATAATTATCCTATCTTACATTTATGATATTTATAATAAAATTATATTTATTTTCTAAAAAATATATGTTAAAAACGAAGAAAATATAGATAATCTTTGTACTATTTTTTTATACAACAAAAATTTATAATGAATTTGAGATGTTTTGTTCTTAAATATATATTATGAAATAAAATAAAAATAAATTTATTAACGTGTGAAATATATTTTAAACATAATGTTTTTTAGTAGTTTTCAAATAAATATATAAACGGAATAAAATATTTAATAATAAATTTGATGGAATCCGCGATCTAATGAATGATCCAGCGTCCATGGAGGAGAGGAGCCAAAGTTTATGTTCTCATTTTATTTTATTAAATCACAACAAATCATTTTATTTATAATATAACATAATTTATTTAGGATGATTATTTGATTCAGTTCATCTCGATATAATCTTGCAAACAACTCCCAGGATTTCTTGAAAGTTGTTTTCAATTATTACTAAGATGCGAATTGCTTTGCATGTCCAATATCTGGATATAATCTTGTAAACAACTCCCGGGATTTGCTGAGAGTTGTTTGCAACTACTAATAGGATGCGAATAGCTTGCATGTCCACTAATATTTGCAAATAACGTGTATGGTCTCCCGAGAGTTGTTTGCAACTACTAATAGGGTGCGAATTTTTTGCATTGTTTCACATTCACACATTCACACAAAGTTTATACAAAAAAAGGATTACATAGCCATAACAGGCTTCATGCACTAACAACTTAGAAACAATCACTACAACCTTTGGTGTTTGTTAGTTTCATTCCAAAAAAAACAAAAAAACAGAAGCAGACACTATCAGTCATCACTAGAGGATTCTTCACCTTCTTTATCCTCTTCATGCACATCATCAGCCCCTCCATTGTGCTCTTCCTCCTCGTTATCTACATCCATTATGCTTATATATTTGGTTCTCGATGGGCCATCATCGTCCTCCCTCTTCTATTTTCTATTTGGAACCTCTGTTGGCTGAGGTGCAACAACTAGGGGAACCACTTCAACTGGTTCAGAGTCAGCAGAAAGTAATCTTCGATATCAAAGTCCATAACAGAGGTTGGGTTGTTTGGTGGTGACACCAGAGTGATTAAGTCTGAGCTTACGTTGGTGGTTATGGCAGACCATGAGTCGCCTAAAGAACGAGAGGTGGTGGAAATTGACATGATGATTGGAAATTAAAGATGTAAAAAGTGTTTTAAATATAGATTTTATTTTTAAATTAGCCTCTGGTTATTAGATTTATTTATAGGCATGAATGAATCATGGGAGAATCTGTTGAACATAACACGGGACCACCAGCTGCAAACACTAGCACGAGCAGGAATGTGTCAGCCTCTAGCTTCAGGAAATTACCTCACTATAGATGACCCAAGGGAGCACATATTCAAATTCAGAGCAATGAAGATACTAGAATATGTACAATTAAAAGGAAGGATTGACCGAGTGGTTAAACTTGGAAGAAGAAATGAATTGGAACTTAATACACCCACTAAAGAAGAATGAAGACGTCTTTGCATGGGATAACGCCTCAGTAACAAGTATTCCCAAATCCTTTGTTACCCAAAGACTTATGATAAACCCTCAGGCAAGGCCAGTATAATAAAAAAAAGGCACTTGTCTCCCAAATGGTTGAAAGCGGTGGAAAAGAAGGTTGTTCGGTTATTGGCCATAAGCCACATTAGGGAAGTTAGATACCTTGAATGGGTTACTAACCCCGTCTTAGTAAAAAAGAAGAACGAGAAGTAGAGAATGTGCATCGATTTCACTAGCTTTATTTGAGCATGTCCTAAAAACCCTCCCCCCTACCACAGATAGACCAACTTGTGGATGCAACCGAGGGTCACAAAATATTGTCTTTTATGGATGTCTACTCCGGGTATAATGATATCAAAATGGACCATCGGGATCAAAAGAAGACTTCATCTCCTACCAAACAATGGATGTATTGTTATGTTGTAATGTCATCCATGCTAAAAAATGTGACTTTACTTAAAAATGATGGTAAAACAAATGTTCAAAAAATAATACTATTGAATATGAAAGTATATACCTATGATATGTTTGTCAAAATAAAAAAAAATCTCTCACCTTGAGGATATCTACGCGATCTTCTCCATAATGTGGTCGCACAACATGAAGCTAAACCCTATGAAGATTTTTTAGGATAACCTTGGGGAAGTTGCTTAGGTTTATCATTCATAAAGAGGGAACCGACGTTTATCCAAACTGTATCACAACAGTGAACGAGATGAACCTACCACAAACCCTGAAAAAGGTCCAAAGGTTGAACGAAAGGTTAGTCGCGCTTAATAGATTCATTTGGAGATCAGAAAAGAATATTTATCAACATCATTTCATCATCAAGCGAATGGGTAAGTGGAGGTCACCAACAAAAGTATCATAGGTTTGTTGAAAAATGACCTAATACGGGTAACCAATAAATATACCAATTTTTTTTTCATGAATTACTATGGGCATGCAGAATAATAACTCAGACCACGATGATTGAAACTACTTTTTATTTAGTATATGGTATGGATGCAGTCGTCATAGTAATGTTTTTTGTTAATATCTTATATGATACCCAACTACTCCGAATAAAGAAATAATGAGGAAAAAATAGTTGAATTTGACTTGATCGAGAAGAAGATGTCTAAGGCTCATTTGAGAGCCAACGCTACCAGACACTTACGAGTAGTATGTATATTTCGTAGGTACGATTGCTCGAGTTTAAGGTGGGAGATATGATTTTAAGGAAAATTTTCTTGCAAACTAAAGATCGCAAGCTTGGTAAGTTTGATCTAAATTGGCAATCCTATTCAAGCTTTCTAGCTTAATATGAAAAATCTAAAGACTGAATTGAAGACCTGGAACAAACTTACTTTTGGGAATGTCTTTGAAGGTTTAAAGCAAATAGAATATGTGATTTACTTTTATGAAGCTAATTACCAGACTTCTAATTCTCCCAACGACAAAAAATTTCTTGATAAAACGAAACTTGATCACCTGGAATTTCTCGCAAGGGAATAGAGTTATTGGGAACAAAAGAAAAATGTTAATTAGCTAATGGATAATGATAGAAACACATCCGCGTTTCACACTTTTGTTAAGAAAAAACACAAGAAGAACAAGATTGCTAGAATTAAATATGGGAAGAATTGGCTTGATAATCAAGATGATATTGGTGCTTCTGTTGAACAATTCTTCAAGGCTTTACTCTTTGATTTTCCTAATAAAAAAAAGGTGAAGATTTATTAAACATCATTCTTGTATTGATTACACCAGAAGACAACAAAATGTTAATAAAGAGGCATGATGACTCAGAAATTCTAAAAGCTATTAAATCTCTTAAACCAAATGGAGCAACTGGACCAAATGGTTTCAATGGGTACTTCTATCAAATACACTAGGATATTATCAAAACAGATATTTGTGAACATATCAAGGATATCTTAAATGGAAGCCCTATTCCACATGGTATATACACTACTCTTATATGTCTAATACCTAATAATGAGTTTCCAAATGGAAGGAAATATTTCAGACATATCAGCTTGATAACTATCTTCAACAGAATCTATTCAAAGGTGATCAATAATAGACTCTCTATTCTATTAACTAAAATTATTTCTGAAGAACATATAGCCTTTGTCAAGAACAGAAGCATACATGAAAATATACTTATCACTCAAGAGCTCTGCTTTGATTTTAATTAAAAGACCATGTGGAATAATGCTCTTCTAAAACTAGACATATCAAAGGCTTTTGACAAACTCTCTCGCATATTTCTCATTATTATTTTTCCTCTTTTGGTTTTGATGATCAGTTTTAGACCCTAATTCTCAACAACATTAATAACATTCAGTCTTCTATTGTTATTACTGGGGAATCAAAAGACTATTTCAAATCTACAAAAAGATTGTGACAGAGAGATCCGTTATCTCATAGTCTGTTCATAATTGTAGAAGACTACTTAGTAAGAGGTCTAAAACACATAGTCAACCTGGACCCTTCTCCGAAATTAAAAAACAGGGGCTCTATTTGTGTACCTTGCTTGGTTTTAGCATATGATTTAATAGCCTTAAGCAATGGGAAAACAATTGCAATCAAAAAAATAATACAATTTATGGATCATTATCAAATTAATTTTGGGAAAGTAATAAACAATGAAAAAACGAAGATCATTGTCCCAAAAAAATGTTACTCTCCAGAATTCAAAAGCTTGAGCAAATACTGGGTTTCAGATATAGTTACCTACCTTTTTCTTACCTTGGGTCTACAATAAGTAACAATATCAAGTCTGCAACTTTGAAGGAATTGTTACGAAAATCAAAAGAAGGATTGAGGATTGGGACAACATTCACTTATCTTATGGTGGAAGGCTAATCCCAACTCAATCAATTCTTAATGATATTCCAATTTATTATCTTCAACATTCAACACTACCTAAGACTACAATGAAAAGAATCAATATTTTATGCAATAGATTCCCGTGGGGTTCTTCTGAGACCAAGCAAAACCTTTCATGGGCTTCTTGGTCTAAGTTGTGTAGACCTTATGAATATGGATGGCTTAATCTAAAATGTCAACACTTTGAAAAAGTTGAAACTACTAATCACACGTTCATCAATTGTACTAAAGCTTGGGAAATTTGGATTTTCTTTGCTTCCATGTTCAACATTTTAATCATAAGAAATATAAATTTTCCTCATATGATTTGGCCTTGGTTTTGGTCATCTACAAAGGATTTTTATATCAGAATTATTCTACCATTAGTTATTTTGTGGAATATCTAGGTTGATAGAAACAAAAGGAAATACCTAAACCATAATTTTTCTTCCAATGCTATCATTGATCAAATGATTAACATGATTACATGGTTTGATCAATCTAACTTTCTCAAAATAAAGCATTGGGGTAATGATGCTGAAAAATTGCATTTTCTGGGCTGTTTAAATCATCTGGTTAAGCCCATAATTGCTTTATCTCTGAAATGGAAACTCCCAAAGACAACCATATATAAACTAAACATCGATTGTGCTAGTTGCTATAATGGAGAAGCTAACGAAAAAGGGTTGATTCGAGATAATTATGGCAATCTTGTAGCAGGGCGTGTGAGGCTTTATGGTAAGCAGTCTGCTATAGTTGCAGAATGTAGAGCCCTGTTAGACGGGCTACTTCTATGTCATAATAAAGGGATTACACTTTTAGACATAGAAACGGATTCAATTTTACTCGCTGAGATGATTCTAAAAGGAAACTCACCGTGGTATCTAGTGCCAAACATCAAATGCTGCAGATCCTTGATAACTTCCACTATAAATCTCACTCACATCTTCCGTGAACAGAATGTTGCTGCAGATTGGTTAGCGAAGAACACCCTCAGAATCGTTCGGACATCTACCTTGATTCAAATTGTATCCCTAATCGCCTCAAAGCTATAATACTTATGGAAAGCTTAGAAATTGGGTACATAAGAGTTGAAGAGAAAGAGTAATCTCTCTGGATATTCGGTCTTTGTTAGGTGTTGCGCCTCAAGCTATCTCTCGATCGACTCTGCAAATAATCTCTCATCAAATCAGATTTCTTCGTTTGAAACCAGCTCTGGTTTTGATTTTGTTCATTGAAGAAGACAAAGTTTGGTTTTGGGGGCTCTTTTTTGTCCTTGGGCGCCTTTATTGACTTCAATTGAATTTTATGTTGTAATGGGCTAAGCACACCAATCTTGTAATCCAAGAGTTTTATGATAAAACAAGTTGATTGGAGAAGCAAATGATACAACTATCAAAAACAAAATAATAAATACATACGTCATAAAAAATAGAAAACAAGTTGAATCACATTGTAATATATTTTAGAATTTATAAAATAATTATATGTCGTGTTTTAATTTTCTAATATTAGGATAACTAACGAATGTCGTGTAGATCGGGTTTGCATTTTCCGAGTGATAAATTTTTTAAACTCATAACTCATCTCAAACTTGATGGGTAATATATTTTAGAACCCATGATATATCCCACACAGAAGAGAAAAGTCGGATACCCTAATAAATTAGTTCGGTTCGGGTCGGATACACGTGGATTCAGAAAAAAAAAATCATTTCTAGTTGATTGTTTAGTGTTTGAAGAATTCTTTTCTACTCTTCCATATATAAAATTTGAATGTTCGCTATTTGTGGACCTCTTCATATTCTAAAATACGTAAAATATGTTTTTTTGTGTTTAAATGTATATTCAAGTTATTTTTTGGTTTTTTAATATTTACAAATATTTTGAATACAAACAAATGTTTTTATTTTATACTCGTCATTCCATTTTATTAATCGATTAATGTAGTTGCTCATATATTAATAAAAATAACGATTATAATTTTAATACTATAAAAAAAATTGGTATAAAACCATCAATATTTTATAGGGAGACTTCCTAAAAGCTGTATAAAATGTTACAAAATTTCTCTTGAATACACCATACTTTATTAATTCTATTTAGTGTCTAAAATTTAAAAAATGACAAAATTGTCCTTTCCAATTTTCAACTCATATGGTATTCTCGAATCGCCAAACACGTTCTTCACTGTCTCGCTTCTTCCCTATCTCTCTAAGAAAATCGCAGCTCAATCGCTTCAAATCGCATCAAAACGTTGCCGGTTGAAGATCGATTCCGGATTGGGAACCCTAGGCATCAGACGACGGATTGAAAACGAAACAGATTAAGTATGATACTGAATTTTAATCTGATTAAGGCTTGAATTGAACGATGAATGGAAGATGTACTATCTAATAGTAAGAGATGTTAGTGATATCGAGATCAGTTAAATATTCATGATTTTTATCAGATGTCGAAAAAATAATAGTGCTCTGCTAGTGATTGCGAACCCTATCAATATTCTAATATACATAGCTTACTCTGGATAATTTAGAAAAAAGATTTCTAAAATTACTATTAGTAACAGTGTGACCTAATACACACAGTGAGGTTATGTATGTAAGGTATAAGTAATAATTTTAGAAGTGTTAAGCTGAAAATTTTTCTGTCTTATATTGTTGTCAGCAATAAATGGAAATCGAGATCTGTTCATTATGTAAAGTTTTATTTAGGTCAGTTAACTTCATTTGCTGGTGCATTTTTAATGGAAATGGCAAACTCTTAGACGGTTTGGTTCTAGCTGCCCAAGAAGGTGTCTTTGTTAATGTTGACAATGAATTTGATTTGGAGAACATTGTTGCAGCTGCAAGAATTGCTGGCAAGAGGGTTAATGTTCTACTGAGGATTAATCCGGATGTGGACCCTCATGTATCTCGTGACTTCCTTTGGAATTTTGTAAGACAAATTTATATAAAGATGATAATAGAATCATGAACAATGAGATTTCGATGTTTGTGGTGATTTGATGAGAAGAATTTGAGCCAGCTTCTATATTTTCATTAAAAGTATAGCATTGAGCATTATATTTTATTTCTTCTGTTTTAGTAGTGCATTATACTCTTCTTATTGAACTTACCGTTACTATAGAAATAACAGTGATAATACTGTTATTACTAGGCTATCTAATTTACTTAAAAGCTCTGACAATAGTTGTGTTAAATAGGTTTAATACTGTTATTTATCCAAAAATTGTTTTTTCATAGTCAAATAGGTTTTAAAAATGACTCGAAGAAAATCTTGTGCTCGAAAGAGAACAAGAAGTCCTAAAAAACTGGTCCGTCAACCTACAATATTTAAATCTAATCTAGAGTGAGTTTTGAAATTATGCCGAAACTCAGGAATTACACAAAAGCATATTGATGCTACGAAACCCACTCCATTTTACAATCTATTAAACCGACTTTTTAGGGTTGACAGTCAATTCAAGATTCGAAAATCTTGGGAGTTGACGATCGAGATTATTAAAAGATATGACCAAATGAAGGATGGTTTTATCTTTGGGGGGAAGCTAGTGCATCTAACAAAAAATGATGCAAAGGTTATATATGGATTGGATTGTGGAGAAAAGGAAATTAGAGTTTTCAATGACAGAAAACTCAATAAAAGCACAAGAGAAACAGTTCCGTCTCATATATTACAAACTTACTTCTCGGAAGTATTGCATGGGCAAAAACCCCCAACATATCACCAAGAAGAAGTTAAAGGATAAGATTGAAGAGGTTGCCAAATTGGATAACGAAGAAGCTGTGAAAGATGTAGGTATAATGCTAGTCATGTACCTATGTCTCACATTATTTTTTTCTACTCGTGGGGAAAATATGTCGGAAGGTCTTGCAAGATTTATAGAAAATGAGTTCCCTAGGCTATACAAGTAAGATTGGGCTGATCTAATTGTGAACAAACTAACCGACTCAATCAGGAAAAAAACACAAAAGCAATCCAGCTGGAACAGTAGGATGTGTACAACTGTTAATTGTAAGTAAAATATATAGCTTATTTTATATAATTATGAGTTTCTAATATTTTTTTACTGTTATACTAATAATATATCTTTCTTTGATTTATCATTTGCAACTTTTTTTCTTGGAACACACCAGAATAAGAGTACCACAATATGACTTCCCAATGTGCCTATGATGGGTAGGAGAAACGAGACTGAGACAAGAAGATAAGGTGCAAAGCTTGTTTGAAGAGATAATGGAAGAAAATGTAATATTTACATTTTAATGATTTTGTAAATCTTAAATTGCAGTTATAAATTACTAATGTTAGTTTAATATAATTTATTGTTTTTATGTTTTTAAAATAGGTAATAGATTCTGATTTATTACTTCTGCCTGACGAAGAAGTCAAGATGAGGAGAGTTGAAACTGACAGTGGAGAAGGGGTCAGTGGAAAAACAGGAATTGAAGAAGATGTAGGAGAGGACAATGGAGAAGGGGTCAGCAGAAATACAAGGATTGAAGAAGAGGTAGCAGAGGACAGTGAAGGCAAAGATGATTTTGTTGAACACGGAAATAATGATGTTCCACCAAACCGAATGAAAACGAGAAGTACCTCTCAAATAATGAAGTTATTGATAAAGAGTGATGGTGAAGATGAATGATGTTCCAACAAAAATAATGAGAACGAGAAGCACCTCTCAAATAATGAAGCTGCTGATAAAGACGGATGATAAGAAAAAAAGGAAAAGATAAGGTGGAGATGGAGGAGGTAAGTGAGGAAGGAGAAACAAGCGAAGATGAAGAATTTGCAACGTGGGCAAATGAAGGTGAAAGTGATGATGAAGACGAAATGGAACACAGTGGAAAAGATATAGGGAAGAAGAAAGACAACCCAATATCATCTAATGACTCAAAAGTTGAGTATATGATACTGTTAACAGAAATAGAAGAACTCAAGAGTGCTTTACAAAAGACACAGGTATTTTATACAAAGAAACTATTTATAACAAATAAATATCATATCTAATACTTCAATTTTTTCAGGAAAGCCTTGAAAATTCAAATATAAAGTTCAATGCTCTACAAGTAGAGATGAACGAGAAAGAACATGTATAAAGCTTATTTTTATAACTATTTTATAACAGTATTAATACTAACTTAGATTATTCTAACAGAGAATCAAGGAGCTTGAAAATGATGTGATGACTCTAAAGAAATAAGTGGCTGAGCTAAAAGATATTGTTGATGATTATGACTTCCAAACGAATCCAAGAGATGAAATTTTGAAAAGAGTCAAAGAATCGACAATGAAAGATGCTAAAAACAAGACAAAGGAAAGAAACAACAAAAAAGGTATCTCTCTCTTTATTGGTAATGAGGGTTCCGAAAAAGGAAACAAGAAAAAAAAAGTTCCCTGATTTTTATGTCCAACAAGTTAAAAAGAGGCATAAGAAAGGGGAAGGGGGACACTCTACCAAGGATACCGAGAAAAGGGAACACTCTACCAAGGATACCGAGAAAGGGGAACACTCTACCAAGGAAACCGAGAAAGGGGAACTACCTACCAAGGACACTGAGAAAGGGGAGCATAGTAGAGCAGCGGAAATGATTAACGTAGAAGAAATTAAAGAACTTACTCCTGAAGAAATCCAATTGGTTTATAGAAGAAGGGGAGATCCAACTGAACTACTAAATGATAAGGATATCAATACGTTTAACATGATTGTTCAACAAAAAAACTCAAATAGGTAATAAAATTTAACTTTTCTAAGTGCTTAAAATTGTTTTTAATATACGTTTGTTTGGTATTATGTGATATGCAGGGCTTCAATTTGGATAAAAGATAATTTATGTGTGGATTCGTATCATCTTCATACGATTATCGGATGTGATGAAGTTGGAATTGAGGTAGTGAAATTTAACTTTTATTACTGTTTAAAATTATTTTTATGTATGTTTCAATTATAGGGTCGATTCTTATTTGTTTTAAAATTATTGGATTAAGGAAAGGTACCTTCGGGTTGTTTATGGCTGGTGGTGATTTCTTATTTCTTGTTTCTTATTTTTGATTTTGCAATTATATTATTTACTAATATCTGATGTGATTCATATAATAAGGAACATTATTACTACAAGTAACAGTAGTAATAATTTTTTTAGTTTAATTGCAATTTTGATTCATACAGTTTTGTAAATGTTTGGTAATTTATTATTAGATCATTTCGATTTATTTTAAATCAATTAGATTGTTAGTGCTGACTACTATGGGGCCTGTTACTTGAAGATGTTTGAATTTCTTGTTTCAACGCCAAATATCTGAAAATGTTTATTCTTTAAGGATAAAATATGGGGCCTGTTACTTGAAGATGTTTGAATTGTTTCAGATGTGGTGTTGTGCTCTTATATGATGATTTAGGTTGTTAATATGTTTGGTTAAAAGGGTTTTATACTTCAAGAACTCTCGAAATTATCTTAAAAGCTGTGAAAGTAGTAGTGTTTGATTCAAAGATTGTATCGTATTTTGGGTTCCTTTAACATTTCAGTTGTATTTGCTTGTAACAAAGTGGTTGTTCCATCAAATATGATCTAATAATAGAGGTTTTTGTTTATTTAATGGACCAGCTTTAGCACTGCCACAAGAATCATGTCAACGATTAATAGTTAGGTCCATGTAAGATATGGTATGATTGGTAGCTGAAATCTTATCGCAGTTTGGATTTGTTTAATGCTTTTGTATTTTGTTTAACGTTGCTGTGACGTTCCCTTCAACAATATACATCTAGTAACATATTGTTTGTTTTAACATTACAGGTGATAGATGGTTATGCTTTATACTTAGATAGTATGTATCAGCAAGAAGAAGCAATAACCTACTCTGAAAGTGAGAAAGTCCTAACAATTTCGGCAGCAACATCGGTATATGAATTATATATTTTAATGATTATAACATAATTTATATTTTACTAATTTTATAAATAAATTATTTATTACAGCAATACAGTATTGAAATGGCAAAAGAGATACTTCATGACAAATTAAAAAGGTTTGTGTTTGCTGAATTTCGGTATGATGCCATTCCACTTCACACAACACGAGGAACAAGAAGAAGAGACTATTGTACATTATTAGTTGTAGATACACGTGAAGAGACGTGTACACACTACAACTCATTATTGCCAAGAATAAAAACTACACCTGATAAATACATGAAGACTGCAAAGAAAATGGTAAGAATTTATCGTAAATATCTATTATAGTATAATATCGTCTAAAATAACATTAATACTTTTTCGCAGATCAATCACCTAAAGAAAATAGGATTTGTAAAATGAGATGCAACTGTTACAAGCGAAAGAGAATGTCCGCAACAAAAAAATAATTCACTTGATTGCGGCATCATGGTATGCGCTTATTTACATGATCTCTACAACAAAAAACAAATTGATATCAAATATGATGAAGCGATGAGCAAGATTTTCAGAGCTAGATTGTTTCATACCTTCCTTAATGATAAATTCAGTGTAAAGTAAAAGAAGTTAAATCTGTGTACTCGTCAAATTTAATGTTGTAAATATTTTTTCAGTGTTTTGCAATTCATGTGATCTAAAATCGTTTATATAAATCAGATGCTTAAGTACTTTTATTAAAAGTAACTGTTTTATGTTTATTTATTTTTTGTAATACAATATTTATGAGCTCAATTCTGTTAAAAACTACATTGTTAAAGTATAGATCATACACTTTTGACGTCGACCATGAAATAAAATTAATTATTCGTATCATAAGTAACACAAATAATACTGTTAATCATACTACAAGTAACAGTAATAATACTGTTATTAATAACTAAAAAAATTAAATTACAATCTTCATAGATAATATTATAACTATATTTTAATATGGAGTCATACAACTTTTGTAATGCCACTGATATATTTGTCTTATTTTTATTTACCAATGCTACAAGTAGTTTGATTTAAATTAGAAATTTGGTGTTAAAATGAATTTGTTTAAAAAATATATTGATAGAGGTAATCAATCCAAAATTACATACTTATAGAATAGGATTCAAATATTTGTGTTGCATGTGAGAGGTAAACCAAATTAAACATGTTATAAGTAGCACTAATAATAATGTAAAGCATACCAACAGTAACAGTAATAATATTGTTAATCATACCGGCGGTAACAGTAGTAATATTGTTATTCATACTACAAGTAACAGTAATAATACTGTCATTTAATTAAACACAAGAATTCATTAGCAAATAAAAACCATGTGATAATGATATTCGATATAAAATACTACAACAAAACTTAATAAAATCTAAAACTATTTAAAAAGAATGTGTATCCAATAAACATAAAAAACATATGTTTTCGTACATAAAAATAAGAACAAAATACGTAAAACTTAAACATTTATCGCCGTACATGACCTTTATGACCTACTGCATTTAATCATTCTTACAACTTGTTCACCTCGTGAAGGAATTCTTTTCTTCTTTGGTCTGCCACGTTGTCTTTTCAAAACCGGAGGTTGTACCATAGGAGATTAATCAACAACTGAAGATTGACCAAACGAGGTAAAATGGTGTATCGGTAATGAGTAACATTCTCGATACACACTAGAGTGGAAATAGGGTTAAATAAAACTAGTTGGTCGCTCTTGTGTTTTGGTGATTACAGCCGAGGCATGACAACACGGAAAACAATCTGATTGTCATTTACCACATGAGCAAGTAAAGTCTACCAAATTTACCACCATCGTTTGATCTGCAAAAACTTCATAACCCGTCGAGGAAGATGACTGAAAATACCAATGTCGTCCCTCCTCAATTGTTGCTCTATACTTTTTATCTATATTCAGACATAATTCGCTTATCCACTTTAAATATTTAGCCTAACGTCTAGACATTTGTATCATAAGAAAAATTCAAATCTTGTCAATGACTTCCATTATAGGGAGGGTACGTATATATCTAATTTGTGCATTAAAAGATTCTACAGAAGATGAACAAACAGTCTCGTATCTTTTACCTTTGAAGAACGCATTCGAATAGCTTTCCGGATGAAGATTTTCTAAAAACTTTACCACTGTATCTCCACCTTCTTTTATAAAATCACCCATAAACTGACAAAATAGATGTTCAGTGGGAGCATAAGCACATTAGGTGAACTTATTAACTAATCTATCTCGTACACCTTTTGAAAATTTCTTAAGCCAATCTCTTCAGTTATTAAGTAGGTGGTAAAGACAATATGAGTGACAAGCATCGGGAAATAAAGTCTGAATAGATGTGATGATACCTATAAAGTGATCTGAAACGAAAGTTAACTTTCGACCTAACAAGTGTGGCTTTAACAATGTCAAAAACCATAGCCATTTAGTTGTATCTTCTGAATCAACAATTGCAAATGCAATTGGAAAAACCCTATAACAGGTAACATAAACATTCTTAGATATTGTTGAAAGTATAAGAAATTTAAAATCAAGCAAAATCATTTAAAATATTGCTGAAAAATCTTGTAACAAGTAACATAAACTAGCATAAGAATGTAAAATAAACTATATTCAGTAAAATATTACTGAAAAATCATGTAACAAGTAACATAAACTAGAATAAGAATGTAGTATCAGCTATATTCAGTAAAATATTATTGAAACACATTGTAGCAAGTAACATAAACAACTATAAAAATGTAAAATCAAAAATACCTATAGAAGTAAAATAAAAAAGATATAAAGTAAGTTTGTTACCTTGATTTCCATCCGTAGATATTGCTGAAAGTAGAGTTCCTTTGTATTTTCCCTTTAAAAATGTTCCATCCAACTGAATAAGGGGTACACATCTTTCAAATCCTTTAAGACAAGCACCAAATGCAATGAAACATCTACTAAACGCAGACGTATCCCGATTATATTCCAACTGAAAATCACTATTCGGATCTAGATTTTTCATTGCTTTGATATAGCCTTTTATAAACCATAAGATGTAGAACTATCTCCAAATACTTCACTCCTTGCTTTTTCTAGAGCTGTCCAAGCTACTTTATAGGTAATATCCAACCCATATTTGGTCTTTAGAATATATTTTTTATACCAGTATCAGTAATGTTTTTATTACTCTTAACCTCCGATAAAATTTCATTAAACACAATGTTAGACGTAAGATGTTTATTTGGTTTGTTCTTCAAAATAACACAACATGTGTGTTCACTTACATATTTCCTAACAACCATAGAATCATTAGCAATATCAATAGAAGCATATATCCTTCATGGGCAGTTTTTTGATTTCTTGAACTTACAAGAAGCACCAATTTGACGCTTTGTATTACGATCATAATTAAATGTAAACCCATTTTCTATCGCAAACTTTGCAAGTGAGTACCAAAACTCAACATATCCACCATTAAAAACCTGACCAACGCCTTCTATTTTAGTACGCCAAGACTTTGTCGCAAGTTCTTTAGTGTTGTTCTCAAAAAATCCATTATTCAAAGTATCACCACCATAGTTTTAAAAGGCGACGCCGCGGTGGCGTCGCGGCCTGAGGCGCTGAAATAGGAGGCTGCAGCACCTCATGTCAAGGCGAGGCCCCCTGATAGATAAGGCACTCGCTGCGGCGACGCCTCAACACTGTGGTAAGGCGCCATAAGGCCCCCTTAAAGCAGCGCCTTATCGATCAGACCCAAACAAGCTAACAAATTCCTCAAATACCTTCCTCTTTTGAAAATCTTTTAAAATCCTGCAACTCATCTTTTCAACTCCCTAGTTTTTTTATTATAAACTTAAATTTAAAAAATAATGACTGCCAAACCATTTCCTATTATTATTTAAATTTTTCAAAATTATAAGAGTTGAATCTCTAATTAATTTAAATAGAGCACGTCCCAAAAGCAACATACAATTCATCAAGTGTCACACCCTATTCTATTAACCTTAAGTTTGAATTCTTGAATTTTATCTTACCTACTAATAAATTTTCAAAAAACTAACCGTAACTATTAAGCGCATGTAATTATATTTTCAAATTTTTTTTGTTATTTTTTACATACTTACCTAATATATTATTACCTCTATCTTCACTTGTCTATAATCTTATCTTAACTACTCTATACCTTTATATACTCAAAAATTTATACATAAGTATTATTTTTCATGAACGGAAAGGCGAGCGCCGCAATCCTCGCCGCGCCGCCGCGATACTCAGACCGCTTATCGCCACGAGGAACCACACGCCATTAAGAACTATGGTCACCACTAAAAAGTAAGGTTAAAACATTGTTACTTTGACGTGTAGTAGAAAATGGATCTTTCCGTAAACTAATATGATTGCCACCATTAAGAATAAATATCTCCACTTGGAAATGTCCTGATTGTTGAACAATACCAATCATCGACGTAAAATCATCTTCCCTTGACAACAACCCATTCTTAATATTACCACAATCGAACTTGAAACTAATATTATCTTTATCCAACTCCAACCATCTATTGGAAACATAATCAAACATACCTTCCAAATTAGCAAAAGAATATAGCGGTTAGACAACAGTGTTTCCATTATACTTAAATATCGCAAATGTCGTCGACATATTAAAACCCTACAAAATTACAAACTGCAGACTTAAATAGCAGACTTAAAACCTGCAAAATTAAATAGCAGACTTAAAACCTGCAGAATTAAATAGCAGACTTAAAAACTTCAAATGTAGTAAACAGACATGAAGTAACAATAGTAAGTTTTCTTTCGGATTTAAATAGCAGACTTAAATCTAACATAGAGAATTAACAGTGGTAAGGTTTCTTTCTGGATTAATAGCAGACTTAAATCTAACCTAGTAAATTTAACAGTCGTAAGGTCTCTTTCTGATTTAAATAGCAGACTTAAATCTAGCCTAGAGAAGTAGCACTAGTAAGGTTTAACATGAAAAAGGGTACAATTATGTGGTATATGTAATCTGAATTACATATACACACATACATAAGTCTATAATACAGTTTAAGCTCCCGATGCACATAGGCATAACATTGAACTAACATTTAATTCCATATAAAAGAAGCAATTACACTTAAAAATTAGCTATAACTTCAGTCATGGAATCTGTAATCTAAACTTAACACATACATAAAGCATCACTAGACAATGAACTGAATAATATACAGGTAGTAATCTGAAAATCATTTGGAAATCGGGTGTAATTCAACGACAAAAACATGTTAATATATGATTCGACAGTATCTCTATGATTAAGAAAACCCTAACAATAATCAACAAAATAATTCATTTAAGAACAAGAAATTTTAGATCCATTGACAAAAGAAGATAAACAAACCTGATGTCCAGTTAAAAGAAGTCGGATTGAGCATGACAATAATGTATGAGATGGTAAAAAAAAAATCTTCAAAAAAAGAGTATTTCGATTTCAGTGTAAAGAGCGAGACGAAGAAGACGATTTTGTCAATAAGGAGGTATTTCGGCTTCAGTATGAAGAGCGAGACGAAGAAGACGATTTTGTCAATAAGGAAGTATTTCGGTTTCAGTGTGAAGCTTTCATTCATGGTTAACGTAAACCAAAGGTAGTTTTGCCAGAAAAACTGATTTATATGGAACTATCTTATAATTAGATGCATGTTTTAAAAATTAGGCAAAATTAGGCCCACTGGACCAGAATTTTTATTGTACTGGTGTACTTTGAAGGAAATATCCATATTTTATAAAACAACTTTTTATTTTATAAAACAACTTTTTATTTTATAAAATAACATTTAATATTCCATCGGCTTTGTAAAAATATACTATTATGAAATTTTAAAAGGTTTCAGAAACGATTAATAGAAAAACGAAAAAAATATGTTATTATCTCGACACTACTGCCACAGAATTCGGCTGGAAGAATTATCGTTGGACTAACCCTGTCCCAAATTAGTTGTTGTTAGAAACTAACATGTTTATTATTCTAAAAGTTAGATACTCTTAAATCAGACTTTCCTAACACCTTGATGTATAAATTTTGGTGATTTTGGAAGAATTGTTCTCCACTAAGAAAGAAGAGTCAAATAAAAAGGTTTGAGGATTATAAGTATACGGTTTGGGCAGCTGATGTGGCAGTATGCATAGCTAGACACTGTGTCCACACAGGTATTGACCAACAGTTATATATTAGCACGTTTGGTAATTTGGTGGTGTTTTGGGGGAAATGAACGCTAATCTAATTAATTGGATAAAAAATATTAGGATAATTGTATACTGTTATTTTATTGATACATGTGTGATACGACAACGAAAGTGGAATATCATTTTTTTTTAACATTTCTTAAAATGGAATATAACCTTTATTGTAATTTGATAAAGAGTAAAGTACCTCTAAATACTCACTCAACTATCAAATATCAAAATGGTATCCGTTTTTGGACTAGTTTTATAAAGTATCTAGAGCCATATTTTGGACAATTATACCCTCTAGGGTATAAAAGGGGTTGTTTGGTTGAAACCTACTTTTTTGCACATTCTAATGTGATTTTTAGGTTCAAATTCACCCCACTTTCACATTTCTAAATTTGAAGAGAGAGAAACACGTAAAACGAGAGAGAACCCAAAACACGTTTTTGAACCCAAACCAGAACCTTTCAACCGGCGACAAATAACCGGCGTGCAGTTCCGATCGATCAATCGAACTGGAGACCACCGTTCAGCACCTACTCCGTCGAGCCTCCTATTCCGTCTTGGCAAGTTTTACCAAGTCCGCCGCGGAAAACCGTTTATCCGACCGACTAACCGCTTTCTGTTACGCCGCGAACCTCTTTTGTTTCCCGAATTTGTCGGTGAGTCTCGACAAGCATGAAAACGACTCAAGCTTTTCCGTTTACAGTCAAAAGAACTTCACCAACTACGGGCCGAGTCGACTCGGCGATGCTGACTCATTCATAAACTATACCATCGGTGCGAACCTCCCCGTCGACTCGTTCCGACGATATAGTTGTGTTTGTGGTTGAAATATAGATCTGGGGTTTTACTTAAGATGTATTCAAATTATTTGTGGTTAGCTGCTTCAGATTGTATTTGCTACATAATACACTTTATGATCAGAATTTGACATGTACTAACAGGACATTTTGGTATTGGATAGACCATTACATCAATCCCTACATGCAGATTTTGAATGTGTTTTTATGGTTCAATATGAAAGTGGAGTTTAGAAATGCAGTATATTATATTCATTTGTGATATTATCAATGTTGAACTGTGTGGTTTCGTTTTGGACAGGGTGGTGCTAAGAAGGTTATCTTCTCTGCCCCAAGCAAAGATGCCCCTATGTTTGTGGTCGGTGTCAATGAGCATGAATACAAGCCTGAGTATGACATTGTTTCAAATGCTAGTTGCATCACCAACTGTCTTGCTCCTCTTGCTAAGGTTACTTTTGTTCTATTATCCATGAAAAGTTTTGATTTTGCACTTGTTGTCTTACAGTCCTTAGGTTTGTGTAGGTTATCAATGACAACTTTGGAATCATTGAGGGTCTTATGACAACCGTCCACTCCATCACTGGTGATTTACTGTTTTAATCACTTTTTTTGCAGGGTGTTTTTTGATTGAGTTTATGACTTATGTGTGATCGAGGTGGTGGATTTGACGGTGCCGAAAATAGACGATCCAACTATGCCGACACTCACATTCAGAATGTGGGTTCTGGGTATGTTGTCGTGTGTTTTACTCTCTTTTGTTAACCAGTTCTTTTGGTATATGAAAAATATTACGACGACACAATCTACTAATAGTTTATAGATTTTGAAAGATGTGTTGTCCCTCACAACAGGATTAGTTCCTAATCTGAATGTCTCAACGGCTCTACTTTCCTTCACATGTCTTAGCACATGGACTAAGCTGCTTCACAAAGATGGTTTCATCACCAAGCCTTTTACTAGACAAGATAATACTGTAATTCAAACATGTGCTGTCGTTTGTTATACTCTTTATTCTGCAGGTTTGTATACGTTTTCTTTTTCTGCTATTATGATCTGTTGGGTTGATGTTATTTTTTTTATAGTTACTTGGTTATGGAATTGCAGGTGGGTTTAGATTTTTTCTGTTCGGTTTGAGTAAGAAAACATATGAAGTAGCTGGGGTAACTACGGCAGGAAACAATGCAAGAAACACAAAAGAACCAGGCATTGGTTGGATGACTGCTTTTCTCTTTGTTAATAGTTTTGTTGGTCTTCTCGCATTAGTTCCTCTTCAAAAGGTTTGTAAAACAAACTCTTTAATTTCTTTGTGTTTGTATTTTATGTTAGATATTTTGGTGTGCACACAGATTGTGTTTTATGTAAAAAAGATATGTTACATTTGCATGTAATGTTGGCCGCAGGCAATGCACTGCTACCTCCCGAAGCCTATTGGAGTTCGATGTTGCCAAACACGCGGATGCCGAAAGCTGTTACAGACCTGCTGCATCCAGATCGATGAAATGGGGTTAAGGAGTACAAGCTTTTGAAGGAAAGAGTATCTTGTAGTCGCGTTTTGTGTTATCTATTTGAAGACGTACTGTAATTTATTTAGCAGTTGAAATTGTTTTTGTTGTCATGTACTGAATGAAGATGGATATCCAGTTAACATCAGATCTTGTTAAGCTCTACTTTTATATAGATTTTTCAGTCGATTTCAAAAGTAGGACATTATTGCAGGGAATGTTGAACAACAGTCTGATAGTCTGATAGATACGGAACATCTGCATTAATAGATACTTGAGTATAAATCTGATAGATGTAATATACTGACATTGCTAGATATGTGAATTATGGTCTGATAGATACGAAACATCTGCATTAATAGATACTTGAGTATAAATCTGATATATACGATATATTGACATTGCTAGATACGTGAACAATAGTCTGATAGACACGAAACATCTGCATTGATAGATACTTGAGTATAAATCTGTCTGCATCAATAGATACTTGAGTATAAATTTGATAGATACGATATGTTGACATTGCTAGATACGTGAACAATAGTCTGATAGACACGAAACATCCGCATTGATAGATAATTGAGTATAAATATGATAGCTACGATTTATTGACATTGCTAGATACGGAACAATAGTCTGATAGACACGAAACATATGCATTGATAGATACTTGAGTATAAATCTGTCTGCATTAATAGATACTTGAGTATAAATCTGATAGATACGATATATTGACATTGTTAGATACTTGAGCAATAGTCTGATAGACCCGAAACATCTGCATTGATAGATACTTGAGTATAAATCTAATAGATGCGATATATTGACATTGCTAGATACGTGAACAATAGTCTGATAGACACGATATATAGCATTGATAGATCCAGGAGTATACATCTGATAGATACAACAATTTATGTATGCGATTTTAAGGTTCACATCCATCTGATAGCTTAGTTATATTTAGTTTGGTAGGTACTTTAGATTCTCCCCTTAGTGTTTCATCTCAGAATTTACTAGAGGTTGCGATTCCCGACTACTATAGCCTGGTAGATTGAAGATAGATATATGACATCGATATTGCTAGATACGTTGTGTTGTGGTTGCGATTGGCATTGATTTATTTGAGGCGTTAAGTTTGATTTACATTCCAGTTACTAGAAGTTCCTATCAGCCATATCCAACATTGCTAGATACAGGAAGTTTTGTCTGCAATTTTAAGGTTTACTTAGTTTTAATAGATTAGTTATAACTAAATTGCGATTGTGAATCCAAACTGCCATTACAACTGCTTCACTCAACTGCTTACGATCAATGTTAACTTGTAGTATTCAAATCTTAACCAAAATTTTTAAGATAAAACTACACTAATACTAATAAAACCATAACATTAATAGAACATCAGTCAATGCATTACATCTTCCAAATACACCGACCCTCTCTAAAAAACAAACTGCTCAGAGGGTTGGTGAAAGTTATAAGTCCATCGAAGCATAAAAAAACATTACAAACAACAACAAAAAAACATAATGAAAGGAAACTGCATGAACTTCTTTAAACCAAATCAGAATCCTATGGATGACATATGGACATTGATAGATACTCGATAATAAGTCCGATAGATATGTAATACAGACATTGCTAGATACAACACTTTGTAGTTGCTATATACGATATATGAAGATTGATAGATACTCGATAATAAGTCTGATAGATATGTAATACAGACATTGATAGATACTTGATTATAAGTCTGATAGATAAGACGCATAGACATTGCTAGATACGAGAATACTAGTCTGATTATAAGTCTCATAGATAAAACGCATAGACATTGCTAGATACGAGAATACTAGTCTGATAGATACTTGAGTAAACGTCTAATAGATACGAGAATACTAGAATACTCAAAAAGTATTAGATAATTCAACTCTACTTCATTCAATAACAAGATATCTAAGCGAAAAATACATTGCAAGCCACTAAATATAGACTTACTATATCATAAACATAAGAAAAATACCCTTCCAAATTAAACCTAAAAGCTAATTAAATCCAAAACACACTACTCAAATCAAATCCTGAGAAAACCACATCATGAGATCCAACCAAAACAATAAACTAATATAACAAAAATAAACAACTCAATTACGCACCCTAAGAGTCCTAGAGGCTTCCGATATGACCAGCGACGGTGTCCCGTGATTCGGACTCGCCGCTGCCAAAGACGAGAGGCAATCTGCCACCGCTCGACGGAGTGGCTCTGGAGGTTTCTTGTGTGAAGAAGATCTCAGTCTCGAGACTCCACCACCGCCTCCTAGCTGATGGTGCAGCCGCAAGCTACCGGGTTCGAAACCAGATTCGTCTACATACGCCAAGTTAGCAAGAAGAGCCTGCTTAATTAAATGATTTTGTCTTTCTCGGATTCTCTCATAAGAGGAAAGGGAGTTCCGAATTATCTCGTGGTGTTTTCTGGTTGGTGTTTTCTGGTGGCTTGGTGGTTCTGGTGTTTTGAGAGGGTTAAGAGAGAGAGTGGAGGCTCGTTCAAAATTTAAAATTTAAAATTGTTGATGGTTGAAAATACTCATTAATTCTCAAAATAAGACTTATATACTAGGTTAAGGGTAGTTATGGTATTAAAAAAAGGTATTATAGTGGATATGTTTAGTGAGATGGATATTAAGTGAGCATTAACCCATTTTGGGTACTAGATAGTAATAGGTTTGGCCAAAAAGTACTTAGTATGTCATTTCCCTTTGATAAATTAATTATTATTTATCAAATCCGGCGTAATAATTAAATATTTGTTAGTAACTGGACATTTCTCCCAAACGTCCACTTGGTGGTGGAAAGGGTTTTGATGTACCACGTCACGTCATATTGGTTGGTTTAAACCAGTGTTAGTATCTATCAGGTCTCATATTGGATCATACATGCGGCCAATCATCAGTGGAAGATGTACAATGTTACTGTCTTTGTTCCGCATTATTAGTTGTTAAAATTCTATTTTAAGTGACGTTTATAATATCAATAGAACATTTATTTTATTTTGACCAATGATATATTATTGTTTGTTTTCTTTTATTTATTTGATTAATAACATTAAATTATTTTTTGTATTTGACAAAAAAATAGATCATAATTGTATTTATTGGTTTCTCTCCAAGATTTTAAACGTCACTTATTGCGGAACCAAAGGAATGTTATTGTTGAATAGTATGACATATGGTTAAAAAAACAAGGGTATGGCTAAATTGGGAACCAATTGGCTAACCAGCCCCAATTTTAACCATACGTATCAAAAATATAAGTAGCCCCAAACTAATACCCAAAAAATCCTTCGTTTTTTTACTAAGCCAAAACCCTAAACACTAACCATTCCCACTTCAAAATCAGCCCCAACCCAAAATCAGCCCCAACCCAAAATCAGCCCCAAAACCCTAAAACCTCTCTAAACTCCAAACTTCTACAATCTTGCAAAATCAGCCCCAAATTCAAATCCGAAGATCTCTACACATCAATAACAACTCAAGAACTACAATGGGCAAAGTAAAAGAGTAAGTTTTTACTCTTAAATGTGCTTTCTTTCTATATTTGGTTTAGGTTAGGTTTTTTGATTTTGATGCTAGTTTAGGTTTGTTTGTGGCTGATTTGGTGTTATATGTTGTTTATAGTTGTCTAGTAATGCTAGGGTATGCTAGGTTAGGTTGTTTGTGGCTGATTTAGGTAGTTTTTCGAGGTATTGGTTTGTCTTCAATGGCTGAATCGGGGTTTCCCCGCCGGGTGAAAGGCCTAATACCCGGCGGGGAACCCTTTTTTTGCAGGTGTTCTTGTTCACCCGCCGGGGTGTAGGCCTTTCACCCGGCGGGGACGAAGAACAGCTGAGAAAACCCAGGTTCCCCCGCCGAGTGAATGCCCTACACTCCGGCGGGGCTACCTGGGTTTTTCCCAGTTGTTCTTCGTCCCCACCGGGTGGACCTCGATTCACCCGGCGGGTGAAAATTAAATATTTTATTTTTTAGTTTTCACCCGCCGGGTGAATAATTGTCACCCGGCGGGTGAAAACTAAAAAATTTAGTTTTGTGCCTTTATTTTTTTGTATATTTTATAAATTTTTCTAACTTTTTTCTCTAATGTTTTGCAGCCAACACGAAGCTCCTCGCCTAACCAAGGAGAAGGCGGCCAAGGCGGCAAGAAAAGGTGAAGATAGTAGCCGACGGCCGGTGGTCGCCGCTAGGCCGGAACATGGGGATCGGACAGAGCGTGTTCGCCCCCAACGCGAGGTGCGCGAGGAGCGCGAGGATCCGACCGAGCGATCGTTGCGGCATCGGAAATTCGATGCCACCAGGGATGCCCCCCGTCGAAGATCTTCTCCTCCACGAGAGGTGCTCCCCATCCGCCGGCGTGCCCTAGTGGACGAGGAGGACGAGGCTACGGAGGAGGAGGAAGCGGAGGTCCCGTTGCCACCACCTCGAAGAGAGGTCCGTGCCGAAGGGCCTCCAACCGATGCGGAGGGATGGAAAAATCTTTTCCTATCCCAAAATAGTGTGCTTCTCTTCCCCGAGTATGCGCAGCACGAGGCGTACTACGCCTTCAAAAACGATTTAAGTTAATTAATTTATTATTTTTTTGTTTACTTGAATTCATTTTTTAACATTGTAGTTATTTTTGAATTTTTTTTACAGGCGCGCTCGGGCATTACGGTGCAGTCTAAGTATGGTTTGCTTGGTCAGTGGGACCTTAGCAAACAACTGGGGGTTATGGCCTACTTGGAGGAGACCCCATTTTGGCCCTTGATGCGGCATTTACCGAGGTTCAACAACCACGTCCAGTTGGCGGAGGTCTTCGGTGAGAGGTGGCACCAGGAGACGAACACGTTCCAGTTCTCCTTTGGGGAGATGACGATTACACTGGACGACGTGTATGTCATTACGGGCCTCCCGGTTGAGGGGAGAATTATTGACCTCTTCCGGCCTGATCCGATAGAGGCGACGTATGCACGGTATGGGGAGCTGTTGGGAGTTTCGGCTGCTGATGTGCAGCAGGAAATGGAGGCGCATGACGGGAGCGGATTCGGCCTCCGATGGCTTAGGACCACATTCTCGGGGGAAGCGTACTTAGATTCCAACACCGCCTGTACTCCGGAGATGAAGCAGGCAGCAGCTCGGGCATATATCCTGTTTTTCCTCGGCTGTACCATCTTCACCAACACGAGCCAGAAGAACATCCAGTGCGATTTCCTCCACCACCTCGAGGACTTAGAGAAGGTTGGTGAGTACGCATGGGGGACTTGTGCGTTGGTGTGGCTGTACAAGAGTTTGGGAGGCATCTCGAAGCACTCCTTGAAGACCTTGGTCGGCTTCTCGGCCTTGTTCGAGTGTTGGGTGTATGACCACTTCCCCGTCTTCCGCGCGCCAGTGAACAGTGGTTATAGCCCGACAGATCCGAAGATGCTGGTGTGGTTGCCGAAAAAGATCCCGGTATCATTAGCTCGGGGGAAGCCGTACTACCGTGAGATCCTTGCGGCTCAAGGAGAAAAGGATGTAAGTTCTCTTTTTTACGTTTATTTAAATACATCTACTTTATATAAAATGTTGGACGTTGAAATAATTTATTTTGTAGGTTATTTTCCGACCTTACGAGGATGTCCGTGAGGTATGGCCGGAGCAGGCAATAGGGTTGTACCAAAACCTTATTCGCTTAATGATGGTGAGCGAGGCATATCACCTCGACCGAGTGATGCGCCAGTTCGGTTGGATCCAAGAAAAGTCGCTCGACCCCCTCGTTGCTAGAACCGGTCTTGGTAGAGGAGACCATCTTCGGTATCTGGTTCAGGTTAGGCATTGGACGCAGTGGAGGGAGCACCTATACGTGATCGATAGGTATTCGAGGCCTTTGGAAGGGAGTACTCACACCTCGTCCCCCCAGTACAAGGCGTACGTGAAGAAGTATGGGTGGTTTAATATCACACCTCGGGTTCTTACGGAGACGTCGGCCGTTGGACGACTCGAATGACGAGATAGTGGCTTTTGGGAGGAAGGTTATGGAGCTCACCGCACCGTGGCTTCTTATTATTATGCTTGTTGTTCTAGTTTTGAACATTACGTTACGTTAAACTTGTTGACATTTGGGTTAGTTTTTTTCTTTAAAAACTTTGTTGTTGTATTTTAGTTTGAATTTAAGAATACATTGTGTTTGTTTAATTATAGTTCGTTCTTGCCGTTTACTTTAAGTTATCTAATTCAATCAACATATTCATTCACTTTCTTGTCTTAAACAAACAAAAGATGGTATAGTTTCAACCTATTTTAGTTAAAAAAACATGTTATATCTTGGATTTTTTTTTAAAAAAACAAACCGTCCCCGCCGGTTCAACATTTTTCATCCGCCGGGTGAATACTTCCCCGGCGGATGAAAATTACTCCGCCGGCGGGGTTGAATTGTCAACCGGCGGGTCTAGACCCTCAACCCGTCGGTTGACAGCGAGTGGAAATTCATAAATTTCCACTCGTTCCCCCGCCGGGTGACAATTATTCACCCTGCGGGGAAGTATTCACCCGCCGGGTGAATATTGTTCACCCGGCGGGGATGGGAACCCCTTCTCATCCTCAACTAATTTTGAGGATGGGCCACCCGCCCGCCGGTGTGAAAAATCGGCACCGGCGGGGATGTTGTCACCCGACGGGGTGACAATTCCACCCCGGCGGGGTAAGTTTAATTTTTTTAAAAAACTTTTTAATAGTATTTTATTTGGTGAACCGGCTAGTGACAAGTCATGGACCGGCGGGGACCTAATACAATTATTGCCCCCGCCAAAAAATATTTCGCGCCATATGACTCTCCCGCCAAATGAAACTCCCGCCAACGATATACTTCCATTATAAATATACAAGTGTTAACGAGCAACATGACATCCATCAAACACTTAGAAACAAATGGAGTTTACCGCTAATGAAGACTACTACATGCTTCTAGCAGTCAAGGATTCCCGGGCCGAGTTGGGTGAAGATAGGAGTGATGCATTTTTTGAAAGGGTTTTGTGTCATATGTATTACAACTACGGCTACTTAGAAACTGGAGGTGTCGTTGTGCGCAGCCGTGACGAAATCAAGGCACGGTACCTCTTTGTGCAGCCCCTCACGAAGTTGTTGTTCATGCCGCGAAGAATTAAAGAGGAGGCGGTAAAGGTCTGGGACATGACCGTCTGCGACTATATCACTAGGGATATGGTAGCATATGTGGAGGATATGGTTATGGCAAGGGAGGATGGCGACGATGTTTTAAACAGCTTGCGTTACGACTACTAATGGTTATGTTGCGTAATGTTGTTGTAACTTGTTATGTTTTTATTATATGTGTTAAGTTGTTTATGTAATGTTAAGTTGTTTATGTAATGTTAAGTTGTTTATGTAATGTTAAGTTGTTATGTTTGGGTTTCTAGTTGTTGTTCAATGTTAATGTATTTTACATAGCACTGTATTAGAGCTGAGCATACATTCTTGTAAGGATATTCGTTCATTAAACCTCAACCTCATACAATTGAACATACATTCAGCTAAAGAAAATTAAACCGAAACACAAACCGATACAAACAGGCACTATCAAGTTAATCACTCATTTCCTGTATGCGGATGTCTATAATGTCAGAACGAACCTTATCCAGTTGATCCTCCGTTATCGAATCTGTGTCTTGACAATTGAACAAGTTACTCGCAACACGACGTTCTAATTCGGTGAGGCCAGAAACCGGATGGCGGCGGTGTGTGAGGAGGACTGACCACCTGGCCTTCACCTCATCAACACGCCTTGAAATGTTTGGCGGATGGACACCATCCCTCCCGTATAATAAGTACATTTGGCATAGCAATGCCTCCCAATACGCTTTACGCCCCTCTTCTATGTGAGTGTTACCTAGTTCGATTGATGCTTTAATCAGATATTGATCTTCTAACTCGTTCCAGAGACACATTATTTTAGGGTTTATCTTCTTGTGTGGGCAGGACATTTATTTTATAGATATTAAACTCCCGCCAAATACTTTGCCACATCTACTCCCGCCAAAATAAGCCCCGCCAAATTTACTTTCCCGCCAAATTCAAACACCTACCTAATGAAACTCTCGCCAATAAGCAAATAATAAGCGGGGAAAACAACACCATTTCCCGCTCACTATTTTTATGATTGAGCCACATGCATGAACTCTATAAATACTGTAACCCGACTATGAAACTAAACACTTAAGTTAAACAATGGATGATTCCGACTGGAATGTGTACGAAGATGCAAGCCTACTATGCGCATTCGACTTCATTAAAGCTACGATGCAAGAGGAGTTTCCGGGTTTCGTCGATGCAGTTTTGTGCAGAATGTTCTTCAACCATGGTAGGGAGGCATCGTGTGCAGGATGTTTAATGCCCCGACCACGTGCCCGCGAAGAAGTCGCCGATAGGTTAGCTTATCTTAAAACAGTGACTTTCAATATCGAGTCACTTCCTTGGGAAGACCGAACCAAATTCCGAAGGGTATTCGACATGGGATTGCAGACTACAATTACGCAGGAGATGGTGTCGGAAGCGATAGAGCGGGTGGAGAACGAAATAGCCGATGCAATAGCCAGCGCCGTTGAAACGTACTCAACTCCCGAGGAAAGTAGTGACTCTGATGGATTCGGGATGAACTATCCGACCCCGTAAAACTGAACGTGTAATGCGCTTATGTATTTCTAATTATGCAATGCTTTCAAATTAAAGTGTAATGTTTTAATGCAATGTTTTCAATGTTGTAATGCAATCATCATTTTAAGAATGGAAAAGTGTTATTGTTTTCAACATAAAAAACATCCAAACATAAAAACCATAAAAGCATAAAAACCATCCAGGGTTTACATTCGTTACAATCGTCTAGTCATCAAGAAAAAGGGGATAAATTAGTTACCTCGGGGTAATTATTTTTAAGCTCTTCGTATTTCTTGCATTGAGATGCAATCAGAAATGCCCAACCTTCAGCTTCTGGTGAACGCAACTTTAAGCAACAAGGATGTATCCTAGCACATGGGGGCCTCCGCCTTAATCCCAAGCTACAAAACGAAAACACGATAAAATAAATTTCTTGAAATTAAAATTACCATTAACGTACCCCTTGTATGAATACTTGCGTTCACGAAATGGTTGGTGTTGACCCAACCCAACCGGTTTGGCATCGGAGGAGGTGCACCTCTTAGCGGAAGAAAAGTGAAGCCGACATCCATATTTCGGAATACCCCAACAAAATAGAGTATGCAGTTAAACGCAAATGCGATTGCCACTCCCATCTCGGGCATGGACATCCAATGGTCCTTAGTTCCCACATCGCTAGAACATTTCACACGCTCCGCAACATCAATCAAATCCTCCATGCTAGTAAAAATCTTTACGTAGACCGATGCGTAATCCATAAGCTCGTTGTAAAGGGTATCCCTTATCAACCTCCACCCATCTTGTTGCCCGTTCAAGGCGTACGCTATCGAGCGGTACCCGCAATGCCCATCGGATTTAACATCGGTAATGGACTCTACGAAAGGCGTAAAATAGCTCGGGAATTGGTTCATGTATCCTTTGGGGTCGACAAAACTTGCCTTCACCGGCATCGTAGAGCTTGACCTACAACCCACCGTTCCACTACTAAGCATTGTACCACTTGCTTGCGTTGGAATAGCGCTACCTTTCGTACGAGCGGGGGTGGTCCCCGAACCACGTTTAGGCTCCTTTTTTTTTCCTTTCCTCGAGGTTTCGGTTGGAAGTTTGAAGTCTCCAAGCAAGGATGGCGTACTATCATTTTCTTCCTTAAGCACATGTTCGTGCCAACTTTTGTCGCGTTTAGTGGATGTATCATCGGCGGCAATAGATAACTTACGTTTGTTAGGTGGACGACCGCGCGCTTTTTGCTTAACCAACGGCTCCAAAATGTTAGTTGTTTCGGGATGGACGACGGCAAACCATTGTTTGTAAATGTGCTCTATCCGTGCTTCGTCATTGGACGCCATGACATCGGATACTAGTTTGTCAAGCTTTGCTTTAAGTTGCTCATTCGTCGAGAGGTTGGTACGAAGTAGGATGTCTAACCTCTTCCAATGTTCATGAAACAACTCAAGCGGCACCTCTATCCCTTTCGCAACAAACTCATAGATTTCGTGGGCGCAAGGCATGCCGTGCGTAGTTCGTATGGCACAACCGCAAGGCATATCCGGTGCGATTGTCATGTTCCGGGCACATTCGACTTCGTCGGCCAAAATTTCCATTGCATGGTGGGAGATGTTGTTTTTTAGATGACCATACACAATGTTTGTGAATTTATGTAGGGCCAACAACCGGCTCTTTTCGAAGGAAGCCTTGATGTCCCCGTGTTGCAATTCAATCAAAGTATGCAACTTCAACCAAAAAGATTCAAAGTTACCTTTGCTCGTACCGATGAAACGCTTGAGGCTCGAATGAGCGCTCTCCACGCGGTTTGTGGTTTGGTTACCAAAATGCATCCACTTGTTGGTTCTCCACGTGACAAACTTGTCACCGTACGGCCCTACCCAACTTTCGGTATACTCAATCGCTTTCGGATAGTCTTTGAAATCGCGGTGCAATTCCGACCGGTAGTTCTCGAACGCTAACTCCATTTCCGCCAACATCATTCCGTTCCACACTTTCAAAAAGGCATTGGACACTACCTTCTCATTTATGATCGTTTTTGTTTTTCCAAGGACGTTCATGTTGATGTGCCATCAACACAACATGTGCGTCGCATTGGGGAACACTTCCTCCACCGCATTCACAAGCGACAAGTCTCTATCCGTCAAAACAATGGATGGTAATTCGATGGAGTGAGTTACCATCAACGAATGTAAGCATCCTAACACCCACTTGTAGGCCTCGATTTTTTCACTCGACATAAAAGCAAATCCAATGTAGAATGTTTTCCCCGTACAAGTCGCACCCACGACCTCGTACAACGGCATCCCGTATTTGATCACCTTGTACGTGTTATCCATTATGATGACGTTCGGAAATGTCCGTAACAAATCCAAACTAACCGGGTGCGCAAAAAAAAGCTCGCCTATGATATTGCTTCCTTCTTCGGACTTTCGATGGAATTCGTAGTAGTTTAGTCGCTTTAGTTCACCCAACAAGTATTGGAATTGCGACCGACCGCCTTTCTCGAGCTTCCGGTGTTTTAGTATTGCGTTGTACACAGTGCGGATTGTAGAAGAATTCTTAGGGTTCAATTTCTTCACTCCACCAAGAATATCACGAGGACGGGATCCCATTTTATTCGAACTAACCATAAAATCCATCTCTTTTTTTTGAAAGCGTCCCACGTAGGAATGACCTTCTTTGTAGGATGTAGTATTTTGATTGTGAACGCCGCACACAACCTCTATTCCCCACAAATCATCACCCATCTTCTTTCCTTTAAGGGCGAACGGGCATCCGCATTTTTTCGTTCCGGTAGACTTCCTCTTTAGATCCTTGGGGTCTACCAGTTTTGTGTAAACACCGGATCTTTCGCACACAAACTCTACTCTAGGAGTTTTACGATCGTGTCTATCGCATCGGCGTAAAATAATCACAAACCCGTTATCCGATGCGGTTTCCTTAACCCATTCAATAAGGTCTTCCCGGGAGTAGTACTGTGATTTGGTGTTGAACACCTCGCTATAATCGATGGAGCAAGGTACTGGTATTTCCTCCTCCTCCCCCTTCGCCATGCACGAACTAGTCAAATAATCCTTTGACTCATCACCCTATGCATGTTAAAAAAGAAACATCAAATACGACCATGGATAAAACAAAACCCCAACCCAACGGACAAACAAAACCCCAACCGCCGGTTTTTAATGGTCTGACCCGCCGGGGACATTGTCAACCGGCGGTTGAAAACTCCCACACCGGCGGGGATGTAGTCAACCGGCGGTTGACAATTCCCCACCCGCCGGGGGTCAGGTTCTAAGACAAACTCCATTGGAGTTTGGAGACAGCTCTAGACCCCGCCGGTTGAGGTTATCATCCCGGCGGTTGAGGTGGCCAACCCCGCCGGTTGAAGTGTCCAAACCCGGCGGGGACAGTCCTTTACTTTAACATTGGATTATGTGAAAAACATAACGAGTTGCCCCGCCGGTATGCCGGGGCACAACCCCGCCGGGTATGGCTGTCTCACCCGGCGGGTGGACATGGCGTCCCCCGGCGGTTGGGCACGGCCTCACCCGGCGGGGAAGCTTCATCTTCTACATATGATTGTTCTTCATCCCCGGCGGTTTGGAGGGTTGAAACCGGCGGGGGAGTTCGGGTTCTAACTTTCTAAATGTGGAAGATCTACCAAAATAGAAACTTTTACAAAAAAAATTGGTTAGAAAACTACCATATTTGGAGTCCCATGCTCCTCAGCAAGCTTCTCACATCCAGAGTCCATCCGTCGATTATTCCGAATTTATAAAAAAAAGTGATGATTTTTTGGAGCTTCAAGTGTTTATTTGTGAGTTTTTGAAGTTTTTGAAATTTTAGGAGTTTTTGAATTTTTTGGAGTTTTTGAAATTTTTGTTAAAGCTAGAGTATAAGAGGGTTGTTTGGAGGAGAAATTTTGTATTCTTCAACAATTGGCTAACCATACCCACATTCCACTACAAGACAAAAATAAAGATTCTTGGTCAAAGAGTAAAATAGTCTTTGACTATTGAATTAAAAAGATTATCTAAATTTTGGGAATGCTTAACATTTTTTGGACCCTAATTTTAGGGTTTTCTAAGTCAACTTCTAATTATGAGAGTAAAAAAGTACTAGAATATATAGTTAGGAAATCTACAGCTAGTACAGAGACATCTACTGATCTTTAAGGTCATATCGAGATAAAAACTATAATAGATTTTGTGAAAGACATAGGCAAAATAAACAAATAATCATGAAACATATAATAAAAATTAAATATTCGTTCGTAATGCTATTAAATTAAGCTATTTTAATGTTGATGCATCATATATATATTTATAATATATCATGGTATATACTGATGAATTATGAAGTCACGAATCTTTTTTATCTGATAAAACTTCGCTTCAATTAATATTGTATAATGAACAATGAAACAAATACACGACTTAAGAAATAAACCTCCTCCTTATAAGAAAAAAATAATAGGAAGGAGGTTTCTTATATTACAAATTGGATTCCTAAACAAAAATAAGTAATTTAAAAAATAAATAAATAAAGTCTTGAATTAATGTAGTAATCAGTAAGTAAAAGCCGTGGCCAATGTATTTGCAGAATCGGACGAATCACCATAACCAAAATCGACCATGGACATCCATTCTTCTATATCGTCTCCATTCACATCCCAGAACTCGCTTTCTTTAACTTTCGGATTCAAAGTCGGATTCTCAATTAGATTTGTTTCTTGTTGGGTTTGAATTGGAAAACTCTGTTTTTTGTGATCACTTGACAATGTCTCTGTTTCACCACCACCAGTGTAGTCCACAAACTCAAAATTAAGTTTGGCTCGAGGTCCGCGGAACTCGATCGCAGCCCGATCATAAGCTCGGGCGGCATCCTCAGCCGTTACAAAAGTCCCCAGCCAAACACGGACGGCCCTCCTTGGGTCACGGATCTCCGCCGCCCATTTACCCCACGGCCGCTGTCTCACGCCTCTATAGTTCGTGTTTTTCCTCTTCACTCGCTTTTTCGGATCCGTGGTAACTGATTTAACAGAATTCACTGCCCGTTTTCTTTTCTTTTCTTCTGCTTGGTTTGGCGGGTTAAAATAATTGCAGCCCAGACAACCTCTTATTCTGCAGATTTGACACGTGTCCATATTTAACTGTTGAAATTCACCACCGGCGCCGGAGAAATTAAAACCCATGGCGGGAGTTGGTGTGGAGAGTCCGAATGTGGTAGCGAGTGAGTTGGAGGAAGTGGAGGCTTCTTCTTGTCCACCGGAGATAACGTTGATCAAGGCAGAGACCATGAGGGAGAGTTCTTGGTCGGGAGAAGGGCGGTGGAACGCCGAATTGGTAACCGGGAAATCGGTGAGCTTGGATATGTTATTCGAATTTTGCATACTTGAATTGGATTGGTAAATCTTGTGTTGGTGGTTTTGAAAGAAAAGCTTAGTAAGATAGAAGAGTGGGTCTGAGTAGAGGTGTCAAACGGTTTGAACCGGCACCAACCCGCACCGTTTAAGTCTGAACCACGGGTTGCGGTCTCGGCGGGTTGCGGTCTCGGCGGGTTGCGGTCTCGGCGGGTTGCTCTTATGCGGTCCTGACGGTCTGGCGGTCCTGCCAGGTTGCAGTCGTAATGGGCCAGTTTCACAGTTAAACCGCCAGTTCAAACCACCAGACGAACCATTTAAGAGCCGTTTACCAGTTCAAACCATCAGCCAAACCATTTAACCATTTAAGAACCGTTTATCAGAATATATTATAATGTTATTTAAAATTAATTTGTAAGTGTTAATTGAATCTAATTTCAATAATTGAGTTAATTATTCTATTTCATGTATTTTAATTTAAATATGTTATCATTTTAATCGAAATTTTATAATCATCAATTATATTTTAAAAAAATAATTGTAATTTGATTTTGATACGTTTGAATAATATATTACTATTAAATAATATATACCTATTAGACATATAATTGTATTAAAATTTTAAATTATTAGGTGATTCTTTAGATTCTTTCAAGCTTGAAGTGTTTATGGTTAGATGAATTATATAGTTTATTGTATTTTCGAACTATTCAATATTAGAAGTTTATATGCATAAACATAAATTACTTGTAAGTTGTAAAGAACAAAATAAAAATTGAAAGCTAGGTAAGTGATTTAAATAACATTTAATAAAAAATAGAAGCAAAACAAACAATTCATTAAAAATAAAAACCAAACAAGTAACATAGTTGTTCAATCAAATATAAAAGATAAACATTACAACGATAATGAAAATCAATTGCGAAAAACTAAGGAGCTTCATCGTTGTTGTTGTTAGGTGGTTGACCTTGCAAATGCATGTTCTCCATCATCTGTCGCATATACTCCGACTGTTGGGCTTGAGAGTTTGCAAATCGCTCATTCCATTGATCTTGTCCATGATGCCACTGCTCGTATTGACCATGCCACTGCTCGTATTGACCATGCCACTGCTGGAGGTGACCAAGTTGATCATTCACCCCTACTTGCCACTGCTGTATCTGGCTAAGCTGGTCATTTACCCCCCCTGCCAATTTTGAAATTCACCTTGCCATTTTGTAAAATCATCATGCCAAACCATTTGTTGAGTATGCGCAAACTCAGCAAATTCGCGATCGGTTCGTCTTTGTTGTGGCGGTACTCGCGAAGAACCACTAGCATTTGGATCGAAAGACACTTCAGCCTCAACTCGATACTGAGTAGGTGGATTTGGCGGTTTTGTAAGACCGTTCGCAATATATATCTGATTCAAGTCTTCTCTATGGTGGTTCCATGCCTCTAATTTCGAAATCAACTCTCCATCCCAAGAGTATATTTCCTGCAAACGCAAAGAGTTTCTACCTATAGCACTAGTCGGCCTCACCTTCACCGGAGTGTACATACTCACATCAGCTCCTTTCGAAACAAGCAATTTACTCAATATCATCCCATAAGGTAGTTTATCCGTACCACACCTCGCAGCCATATTTCGAATCATCAAGCTGGGTAAATTAATTATTCCCTGATTTCGAATCATAAAAGCAGTAACAAATGTTTGAATATATGAAAGTTGCGAATCATTGTTACTAGGTGGAAGAAATATACTATTTACCAATTTCAAAGCTAATTTCCCAATACCATCCAAATTACCCCGCATGGCTCGAAATTTACCGCTAATTTCCGGAGCTTCCGCACCAGGACAAGTAAGAATCTCTACCGCTTCTTCGTAAGACAAAGGCCAATCAGCACTCCATATCGTAGGGCGATAACTAATGGGAGGTAATTTATTACCGGTATAGATATCATGGGTTGGAACGGAAAAAAGATCGTAGAAATCAGTTTCAAAAAAACTAATGTCTTTACCATCAATCAAACAATTCATTCCTAAACCTCTTGGATCATTTTCGATTAATCTAGCCGTGGAATAAAACTTTCGCACTAGTTCTATATACCAATCACATTTGAATCTAGCTAGATTCATCCAACCTTGGCCATTAGTAGGCTCAATAAGTTTGAAATTTTTTTGCATACCCTCTATTTGGATCAGTTCCTCGTAGTTCAGAAACATACCAGACCAAATTTTTGTTACACCTCGACCTCCTTGCTGATTACTACGGATGCGAATCTCCCCCTCGGGGCGATGTTCGATAGTCTCGCTCTCCGTTACCTCCTGCTCCATGGTATGCAACAACATTTCTTCCACCTCTCTCAATTCGGAAGTGGTTGGTTCACTACGTCCACCTTTACGAGCATTCTTTTTTGTTTTCGAAGACATTTGCGAAACCTGAAATTTAAATAGAGTTTGAAAATATAATTTTTTTTTAGAGAAGTGTAGTAGAGAGAGGGGATAGATTTGTAGTGGAGAGGGAGAGATTTGTAGTGAAAATATAGGAGGATGTAGGGTGTATTTATAGGGTAATTTTGTGTTTTTATTTTTTTTATTTTCTACTAGCCGTTGGATGACGTCAGCATGACGTCATCAAGCGGACCATCCGGCCACGCGTGCGGATGGTCCGCTTTTGGCCGTTGCCAACGGCTAGTTCGTTTGAACTAGCCGTTGGTTGAACCGGGGCATCCGGACGATCGTCCGGATGCCCCGGTTCCAATCGGACCATCCGGATCGATATCCGGATGGTCCGAATTGTCTGTCTGGGCGTCCGGGCGAAACTGTCCGGATGCCCCGGGTCATGTGTCCGGACCATCCGGACGCCCATCCGGATGGTCCGGGCGATTTTTTTTTTTTTGTTTTTTCGGTTTTTTTTTTTTGGGTCTCCCCTATAAGTAGAGGAGACCCCAACACCAATACTCACACCTCTCAAACAACTCTCTACTTCTCTCTAAATCTATCTATTTGTTCGATAAGTTCTAGAAAACTACAATTAGTTATTTTACTTATTCTACTCCTACTTTCGAAATTGTTTGATTTTTGTTTTTCCGCAAATTGTTTCTTAGTTGTTATTAGTCTAAATTTAGTTGTTCTATCTTGTTATTAGTCTAAATTTAGTTGTTATATCTTGTTATTAGTCTAAATTGTGATTTTATTATTAGTATTTTATTGCATATTTGAAAAAAAAACTTTTATTAGTTTTAAAATGAATTCAAAACGTAGAAATACTGGGATAAACCCACCATCTAATGTGGATCTCAATACCATGGATGATTTTTCTACAGAATTCCCTCACGTTGACACACTCTCCTCCCGCGAAAGTGGTGGTGGAAGTACTAGTGGGGGGAGATCTCGTAAGAAAACATCTTGGATTTGGAATCACTATACTCTATTAGAAGATGGTTTGTTTTGTATTTGTAAAGAGTGCAATAAACGTTATCTTCACGTAAGTGGATCTAGAAATATGGGCACTAGCACTATGGTAAAACATTTAACGAAACATGAAATATATGATCCTACAAAACCTAACCCAACTAATGTTTGCACGAACCCTCAAACAGGTCTTCCTTTTGAGTTTAACCACGATACGTATAGGGAAGAAACAATGATTTATGCAGTCGGTAGTTTACAACCATTTAGTTTTGGGGATTCTTGGAGATACGAAAATTGGATGCAAGTTGGGGTAAACCCACAGGCAACACGCATTCCACGTACCTCTTTGCGATCGCTAGCCTTTAAATATTATTTACAAAGAAAAAAAGAGATTATTCAAACTATGCAGACTTTGCCATGGAATGTTTCGATTACTAGTGACATAGCTACTTTTACTGATTTAGATATGATATGTGTTACCCTCCATTGGATGGACGCCCAATGGGTCCTCCAAAGGAGAATTATATGGTTTGAATCAATTGGGAAGCATACCGCACAAATAATTAGGGAGAGTATGACTGAATGCATGAATGTTTATGGCATTAAAAACAAGATTATGTCTATTTCGTTGGATAATGCATCTTCTAATATTAGTGCTATAACATTTCTTATAGCAGATTGCAATCCCCCTTTTCCAAAATTGTTTCACACCAAATGTTTATGCCACGTACTTCAATTAATTGCGAAAGAAGGAATACGTAAGGTTCAGGGTGATTATATTACCCCTATAAAAAATGGGATCCTATTTTGCTCGACATCCGCTGCTAAAAAAAGAGCTTTTAAAACACTTGTTCTTTCAAATGGGAAAAAATATAAGAAACTTTTATTAGATGTCGAAACTAGATGGAATTCTACTTACACAATGCTTGCACGTGCGCATGTTTTTAAAGAAGAGATATCGACGCTTTATAATACATATCGTGAAACACCAATTGAACCAGATCATTGGAAATTTTGTGCACACATGTTAAGATTTTTAAGACTTTTTAAAGAAAACACCCTAACCTTTTCTTCACAAAATCAACCTAATGCTCATTTGGTCCTTTTCACGATTGCTAATCTTGCCATGCATATGGATGAATTTAGATCACATTATGCATGCGTAGACATGGTGCCTGGAATGGAATATAAGTTCACAAAGTATTTTCATCCAATCCCTGATAGTTATTCATTTGCTTGCCTTTTAGATCCTTTTTCACGAAAAGAAAAATTTGAATTGCTAGTTGATTGCTTTTATAAATCTGTACGGTTTCCTACAGATATACCACCGACCGAACCAATTGACCCTCAAGGGTATATTAGCGGTATATATGATAGTTTGTATAATATCTATGATAAGTATGCTGCAAGATATAGATCAAATACATCTACAAATGTAAGCAGTAGTAACAATAGGGGTAGAGGGAGAAATACTAACTATATTCGATTGGCAATGTTACGAAACAACAATGTTACAGAAACCCCTCAATCTGATAATGAGTTGTATAGATATTGGACCACTAGGTTTGACTTTACGAATTATCAAGACCAAGGTATTGAAGATATCATACGATGGTGGGGTACCAAAACTGAAGAGTTTCCTATTCTTTGCAGGATTGTTAAAGAGATTTATGCTATACCTATGTCTACAGTTGCAAGTGAGTGTGCTTTCAGCCAAGCGAGGTTGCAATACACGACTAAAAGAACAAGATTGACGGGCAAAGCACTTGGAGTGCTTGTGGCAGTTAAGGATTGGACAGCGGCGGATAAAAGGATGCAAGACATAGAGTTCAGAGACGAAGTGAACGTAGACGACATCTTCGAAGATTATCCGGATGATTACGAAGATATACTTGAACAAGAAATTGCGGAAGAAAACGAAAATGACGACGAAGATTTTACTTACGAAGAAGACGAAGCTGGAGATGAATGATGTTTGTAATAGTTTTTTGCTATTTTGTATTGTAATTTGAAAATATTTGTACAACTCCTGGCCCGCACGAGTATAAACTGTGAACGGCTAAATTATCCAAAAATGACTTTACCTTTTATTATAACAACAACAAATGTATTATGAAATACTTATAACTTCATAAGATCTAATTTTGGTTTAAAAAATAATAACAAACACTTGTAAAATTTAAAACCAAATCACAATAGTAATCAAAATGTAATATTAAAATTATAACCGTAGAATTTGTAATATTTTAACATGATAAGATATAGTTTTGGTTTGTATTAGATCTAAAAACATAATAATAATATTCAAAATGTGATAATAACATAAGTAATATTTAAAATTTTGGACTATATAATAATTACAACACTAAAAAACTTAATAACCAAAACAAATTAATATTAACAAAAATGTAATAATAATTCTATAATAATATGCAATATCTCAATATTTTTTAAATATAACATTTTGGATATAAAATAAATAAAATCAGCATAATATTTACCAATAAACCACCGGTTTTTTACAAATAAACCGTGGTTTCGCAGTCCTGCCGGGTTGCGGTCTCGGCGGGTTGCGGTCTCGGCGGGTTGCGGTCCTGGCGGGTTGCTCCTTATGCGGTCCTGGCGGGTTGCGGTCTCGGCGGGTTGCGGTCTCGGTGGGTTGCGGTCCTGCCAGGTTGCAGTCCTAATGGGCCAGTTTCGCAGGTAGACCGCCAGTTCTTAAGCAGGTTGTCAGCTTTGAACCATGGTTCCTGAACCATTAGACACCTCTAAGTCTGAGGATTATATACGGTTTGGGTAGCTGATGTGGCACTATGCATAGCTGTTACTATTACACTTCATCCACACGGGTGTTGAATCTTCTGAGGGAGAGAGTTTAGTATATTTTGGTACGTGTGGTCATTATTTATTGTAATCCTTCTGGTTATATAATTATATTATTGGTAGTGGACTTTTATTTGCACGATACGGGCGAATGATGACGTCACTGGTGATTTTTGTGGGCGTCTTACGTAAGTCAGCTCGTAAAGACTCGCATTGTTATTTGTTACACACAATGCTAATAAATCTAATGGAAATATATCGAAATGAAATTAAAATGAACATAATGGTATTTTAGTAATCTACAAATAAATATATAAACGGAATAAAATATTTAATAATAAATTCAATGAAATGCGATCTAATGAGAGGAGCCAAAGTTTATGTTCTCATTTTATTTTATTTTATCAAATCACATCAAATCATTTTGTTTATAATATAACATAGTTTGTTTAGGATGACTATTTGATTCCGCTCATTTAGGAGGAACATCAAAGTACTCAACAGTTAGATTACCAACATCATAGTCAACGTTGTTGATCAACTCATTATTCAAGACAAAGTCGACTTTTGAAAGTAATAATATGATTTTTTTTATTGATTCAGAGGTCTGAAAGATAGATAAATTCGTTAACACTGTCATTAACGAGATTACAAAAAAAGAGTCGTCACGAAAAAAAATCATAAAATCATCTACAAAACAGAGATAATGAGTCGTCACGAAAATCATAAAAGCAGCGACTTACACGAGTCAGGTTATATATATAAACTGCATTTACCAGGATCGAACTCTAGTATAACGTGGGTCAATATCTGACAACGAATGAATATATAAGGAGACTCCTTTACAATCAAAGTCAAAATAAAAAAGATCTTTGTTGGCCTCCAAAATCTAAGGCGAGGAGTTGCCACCAAAATTAGACATCTTTAAGATGGAAACTTACGATGAGATTGGTGATCCCCGAACATTATATTGAGTAGTTCACTAATGTTATGTTCCGATTTGAGGATGATGATATGGTTTTGTGTCGGGCCTTTTCGAAAACTATCAGGGGTAGTGCATTTGACGTGTTTCAATCTGATGGCTCTAAAGTCAATTAAAAACTTTAAGACACTATAGACTTTGTTTAAAATTCAGCTAATTGGGATCAAGGCTTTTTAAGGTTATCAATATTTTATCATGAATTGCAAGTAAGAGACTGTGGAGATTTTGGGAGATTATACTTGGCGTTTTGCTCATACCAAGAACAACTTAGAAGACTGTGATGAGGTTGTTTCTTGCGCATCGTTCAGACATGAAATTCTTTCAGGGACCGTTGAAGGGATGTATAAAGAAAAAGGTTTTCTCGTTTGGAGCGTTGTTAGCCAGGTTTAGTCACAAATAAAAAATTGAGGAAACTATGTAACTAAGGATTCTCTCGAGCTGACAACCATGAAAAAATTATCAACCACTAACCTCGATCAATATCACAACTATAGCAATGTACCAAATGCCACATGTGCAACAACATAAGCAACATCAAAACATATTAATTATTCACTTCCTCTCCTCCCACAATACATACACAATCTTGGGTGCAATAACCTCAAGCTTCAAGTGGGTAGAGACCAAATAGATCGCTCTGGGCTGAGGAAGGCTTTGGGTTAGAGATCGGGACGACCGCATGAATAACTAGTTAATGAATGATAACTATATAAAACTATCTGAAAGTGCGACTACAATATATGATAAAACTAATAATTTTGACTGTTACATGAAGTTTCTCCATTTTACAAGGCCATGAGAAGAAACAAACATTAGATACCATAAGTACCATAAAAATATTTTCCATTAGAACATAGATTTATTCACTCTAAAGGAAGAAAATCAAAGTATGATAGACAATAAAAAGTTGATTCATTTTGTTAAATATTGCAGCAATATTTCCCAAAAGCATCTAGGGAATGAGCCAACACTCATCGGAGCGTAAGGATTAGGAGTTCAGTTGGAAGTCCCAACGCAAAAGAATACCATGATGATAGTGGTTAAATAAATGATAGGTCTTGACATGTTGAGTGAGTACTTGGACCCCCATCTGAATCGTAATGTCGTGGGTGATAAGATTAAAAGTGACTAAGGTAGGTATCTCAAATTTAGGGTTTGATGTGACTAGAGAATAAAGTATAGAGAGAGAAAGTAGAAAAATAAAGTATTTAATAATTCTCACCAACCCAGAAAATGAGGGTTCTCTTATATAGTGGGTGAGGTGGTCCCTATCTTTTTTTTCATTTGTGGTCCTTCTATGTTCCTTATTTACATTTACACCTTGATCCCTCACTTTCCAATACTTGGGGATATTTTCCTCTAACTATTGTTACACATTCATAATGAATATAACAATAAAATAAATACATTTATATTATTTGGTAGTTAATATTTCTAATCTCGAGCCCGGTAATTTATTGCCTCATCAGTAGTCCCTCAGTCTTCAAGAGCGTGAGAGTGAAAAGCTGTTATATTTTAGCTCGAGTAGCTTTTGGCATACCACAACCTCAGGAAGGATTCCTTTGCAAGTGGAAATTTAAAAGAATAGCCGCATCGAGACTTATTTCGAAAAAAAAACGTACGAGACTTGCAGAGCTGTTGTTAGAGAGAGACGAATATCTTCGTCACTTCTTTCGAAAAACGTCTTCAAAACGGGAAAGTCAATTGAAATTCCAACTGAAAACTAAAAAACCGAAATCATGAAAAAACTACTCAATTCAATTCCCAGTTGATTGCACCTAGAACTAAAAAAACGAAATCATGAAAAACTACTCAATCGTATAAGCAAAATAACACAGATTGCTCTACATTAAACAAAATAACACAGATTCTAGAGCAATCGTATAAGCAAGAACAATCGGAAAAAAAATGTACGAGACTTGCAGAGTTGTTGTTAGAGAGAGACGAATATCTTCGTCAATTCTTTCGAAAAAGCGTCTTAAAAACGGGAAAGTCAATTGAAATTCCAACTGAAAACTAAAAAAACGAAATCATGAAAAACTACTCAATTCAATTCCCAGTTGATTGCACCTAGAACTAAAAAAACGAAATCATGAAAAACTACTCAATCGTATAAGCAAAATAACACAGATTGCTCTACATTAAACAAAATAACACAGATTCTAGAGCAATCGTATAAGCAAGAAAAATCGGAAAAAAAACGTACGAGACTTGCAGAGCTGTTGTTAGAGAGAGACGAATATCTTCGTCAATTCTTTCGAAAAACGTCTTCAAAACGGGAAAGTCAATTGAAATTCCAACTGAAAACTAAAAAAACGAAATCATGAAAAACTACTCAATTCAATTCCCAGTTTATTGCACCTAGAACTAAAAAAACGAAATCATGAAAAACTACTCAATTGTATAAGCAAAATAACACAAATTGCTCTACATTAAACAAAATAACACAGATTCTAGAGCAATCGTATAAGCAAGAACAATCGGAAAAAAAAAACGTACGAGACTTGCAGAGCTGTTGTTAGAGAGAGACGAATATCTTCGTCAATTCTTTCGAAAAACATCTTCAAAACGGGAAAGTCAATTGAAATTCCAACTGAAAACTAAAAAAACGAAATCATGAAAAACTACTCAATTCAATTCCCAGTTGATTGCACCTAGAACTAAAAAAACGAAATCATGAAAAACTACTCAATCGTATAAGCAAAATAACACAGATTGCTCTACATTAAACAAAATAACACAGATTCTAGAGCAATCGTATAAGCAAGAACAATCGGGAAAAAAACGTACGAGACTTGCAGAGCTGTTGTTAGAGAGAGACGAATATCTTCGTCAATTCTTTCGAAAAACGTCTTCAAAACGGGAAAGTCAATTGAAATTCCAACTGAAAACTAAAAAAACGAAATCATGAAAAACTACTCAATTCAATTCCCAGTTGATTGCACCTAGAACTAAAAAAACAAAATCATGAAAAACTACTCAATCGTATAAGCAAAATAACACAGATTGCTCTACATTAAACAAAATAACACAGATTCTAGAGCAATCGTATAAGCAAGAACAATCGGGAAAAAAACGTACGAGACTTGCAGAGCTGTTGTTAGAGAGAGACGAATATCTTCGTCAATTCTTTCGAAAAACGTCTTCAAAACGGGAAAGTCAATTGAAATTCCAACTGAAAACTAAAAAAAAGAAATCATGAAAAACTACTCAATTCAATTCCCAGTTGATTGCACCTAGAACTAAAAAAACGAAATCATGAAAAACTACTCAATCGTATAAGCAAAATAACACAGATTGCTCTACATTAAACAAAATAACACAGATTCTAGAGAAATCGTATAAGCAAGAACAATTGGAAAAAAACGTACGAGACTTGCAGAGCTGTTGTTAGAGAGAGACGAATATCTTCGTCAATTCTTTCGAAAAACGTCTTCAAAACGGGAAAGTCAATTGAAATTCCAATTGAAAACTAAAAAAACGAAATCATGAAAAACTACTCAATTCAATTCCCAGTTGATTGCACCTAGAACTAAAAAAACGAAATCATGAAAAACTACTCAATCGTATAAGCAAAATAACACAGATTTCTCTACATTAAACAAAATAACACAGATTCTAGAGCAATCGTATAAGCAAGAACAATCGGAAAAAAAAACGCACTAGACTTGCAGAGCTGTTGTTAGAGAGAGACGAATATCTTCGTCAATTCTTTCGAAAAACGTCTTCAAAACGGGAAAGTCAATTGAAATTCCAACTGAAAACTAAAAAAATGAAATCATGAAAAACTACTCACTTCAATTCCCAGTTGATTGCACCTAGAACTAAAAAAACGAAATCATGAAAAACTACTCAATCGTATAAGCAAAATAACACAGATTGCTCTACATTAAACAAAATAACACAGATTCTAGAGCAATCGTATAAGCAAGAACAATCGAGAAAAAAACGTGCGAGACTTGCAGAGCTGTTGTTAGAGAGAGACGAATATCTTCGTCAATTCTTTCGAAAAACGTCTTCAAAACGGGAAAGTCAATTGAAATTCCAACTGAAAACTAAAAAAAAGAAATCATGAAAAACTACTCAATTCAATTCCCAGTTGATTGCACCTAGAACTAAAAAAACGAAATCATGAAAACTACTCAATCGTATAAGCAAAATAACACAGATTGCTCTACATTAAACAAAATAACACAGATTCTAGAGAAATCGTATAAGCAAGAACAATCGGAAAAAAAAACGTACGAGACTTGCAGAGCTGTTGTTAGAGAGAGACGAATATCTTCGTCAATTCTTTTGAAAAACGTCTTCAAAACGGGAAAGTCAATTGAAATTCCAACTGAAAACTAAAAAAACGAAATCATGAAAAACTACTCAATTCAATTCCCAGTTGATTGCACCTAGAACTAAAAAAACGAAATCATGAAAAACTAAACAATCGTATAAGCAAAATAACACAGATTGCTCTACATTAAACAAAATAACACAGATTCTAGAGCAATCGTATAAGCAAGAACAATCGGAAAAAAAACGCACTAGACTTGCAGAGCTGTTGTTAGAGAGAGACGAATATCTTCGTCAATTCTTTCGAAAAACGTCTTCAAAACGGGAAAGTCAATTGAAATTCCAACTGAAAACTAAAAAAATGAAATCATGAAAAACTACTCACTTCAATTCCCAGTTGATTGCACCTAGAACTAAAAAAACGAAATCATGAAAAACTACTCAATCGTATAAGCAAAATAACACAGATTGCTCTACATTAAACAAAATAACACAGATTCTAGAGCAATCGTATAAGCAAGAACAATCGAGAAAAAAACGTGCGAGACTTGCAGAGCTGTTGTTAGAGAGAGACGAATATCTTCGTCAATTCTTTCGAAAAACGTCTTCAAAACGGGAAAGTCAATTGAAATTCCAACTGAAAACTAAAAAAAAGAAATCATGAAAAACTACTCAATTCAATTCCCAGTTGATTGCAACTAGAACTAAAAAAACGAAATCATGAAAACTACTCAATCGTATAAGCAAAATAACAGAGATTGCTCTACATTAAACAAAATAACACAGATTCTAGAGAAATCGTATAAGCAAGAACAATCGGAAAAAAAACGTACGAGACTTGCAGAGCTGTTGTTAGAGAGAGACGAATATCTTCGTCAATTCTTTTGAAAAACGTCTTCAAAACGGGAAAGTCAATTGAAATTCCAACTGAAAACTAAAAAAACGAAATCATGAAAAACTACTCAATTCAATTCCCAGTTGATTGCACCTAGAACTAAAAAAACGAAATCATGAAAAACTACTCAATCGTATAAGCAAAATAACACAGATTGCTCTACATTAAACAAAATAACACAGATTCTAAAGCAATCGTATAAGCAAGAACAATCGGAAAAAAAACGTACGAGACTTGCAGAGCTGTTGTTAGAGAGAGACGAATATCTTCGTCAATTCTTTTGAAAAACGTCTTCAAAACGGGAAAGTCAATTGAAATTCCAACTGAAAACTAAAAAAACGAAATCATGAAAAACTACTCAATTCAATTCCCAGTTGATTGCACCTAGAACTAAAAAACGAAATCATGAAAAACTACTCAATCGTATAAGCAAAATAACACAGATTGTTCTACATTAAACAAAATAACACAGATTCTAGAGCAATCGTATAAGCAAGAACAATCGGAAAAAAAACGTACGAGACTTGCAGAGCTGTTGTTAGAGAGAGACGAATATCTTCGTCAATTCTTTCGAAAAACGTCTTCAAAACGGGAAAGTCAATTGAAATTCCAACTGAAAACTAAAAAAACGAAATCATGAAAAACTACTCAATTCAATTCCCAGTTGATTGCACCTAGAACTAAAAAAACGAAATCATGAAAAACTACTCAATCGTATAAGCAAAATAACACAGATTGCTCTACATTAAACAAAATAACACAGATTCTAGAGCAATCGTATAAGCAAGAACAATCGGAAAAAAAACGTACGAGACTTGCAGAGCTGTTGTTAGAGAGAGACGAATATCTTCGTCAATTCTTTCGAAAAACGTCTTCAAAACGGGAAAGTCAATTGAAATTCCAACTGAAAACTAAAAAAACGAAATCATGAAAAACTACTCAATTCAATTCCCAGTTGATTGCACCTAGAACTAAAAAAACGAAATCATGAAAACTACTCAATCGTATAAGCAAAATAACACAGATTGCTCTACATTAAACAAAATAACACAGATTCTAGAGAAATCGTATAAGCAAGAACAATCGGAAAAAAAACGTACGAGACTTGCAGAGCTGTTGTTAGAGAGAGACGAATATCTTCGTCAATTCTTTTGAAAAACGTCTTCAAAACGGGAAAGTCAATTGAAATTCCAACTGAAAACTAAAAAAACGAAATCATGAAAAACTACTCAATTCAATTCCCAGTTGATTGCACCTAGAACTAAAAAAACGAAATCATGAAAAACTACTCAATCGTATAAGCAAAATAACACAGATTGCTCTACATTAAACAAAATAACACAGATTCTAGAGCAATCGTATAAGCAAGAACAATCGGAAAAAAAACGCACTAGACTTGCAGAGCTGTTGTTAGAGAGAGACGAATATCTTCGTCAATTCTTTCGAAAAACGTCTTCAAAACGGGAAAGTCAATTGAAATTCCAACTGAAAACTAAAAAAATGAAATCATGAAAAACTACTCACTTCAATTCCCAGTTGATTGCACCTAGAACTAAAAAAACGAAATCATGAAAAACTACTCAATCGTATAAGCAAAATAACACAGATTGCTCTACATTAAACAAAATAACACAGATTCTAGAGCAATCGTATAAGCAAGAACAATCGAGAAAAAAACGTGCGAGACTTGCAGAGCTGTTGTTAGAGAGAGACGAATATCTTCGTCAATTCTTTCGAAAAACGTCTTCAAAACGGGAAAGTCAATTGAAATTCCAACTGAAAACTAAAAAAAAGAAATCATGAAAAACTACTCAATTCAATTCCCAGTTGATTGCACCTAGAACTAAAAAAACGAAATCATGAAAACTACTCAATCGTATAAGCAAAATAACACAGATTGCTCTACATTAAACAAAATAACACAGATTCTAGAGCAATCGTATAAGCAAGAACAATCGGAAAAAAACGTACGAGACTTGCAGAGCTGTTGTTAGAGAGAGACGAATATCTTCGTCAATTCTTTCGAAAAACGTCTTCAAAACGGGAAAGTCAATTGAAATTCCAACTGAAAACTAAAAAAACGAAATCATGAAAAACTACTCAATTCAATTCCCAGTTGATTGCACCTAGAACTAAAAAAACGAAATCATGAAAAACTACTCAATCGTATAAGCAAAATAACACAGATTGCTCTACATTAAACAAAATAACACAGATTCTAGAGCAATCGTATAAGCAAGAACAATCGGGAAAAAAACGTACGAGACTTGCAGAGCTGTTGTTAGAGAGAGACGAATATCTTCGTCAATTCTTTCGAAAAACGTCTTCAAAACGGGAAAGTCAATTGAAATTCCAACTGAAAACTAAAAAAACGAAATCATGAAAAACTACTCAATTCAATTCCCAGTTGATTGCACCTAGAACTAAAAAAACGAAATCATGAAAAACTACTCAATCGTATAAGCAAAATAACACAGATTGCTCTACATTAAACAAAATAACACAGATTCTAGAGCAATCGTATAAGCAAGAACAATCGGAAAAAAAACGTACGAGACTTGCAGAGCTGTTGTTAGAGAGAGACGAATATCTTCGTCAATTCTTTCGAAAAACGTCTTCAAAACGGGAAAGTCAATTGAAATTCCAACTGAAAACTAAAAAACGAAATCATGAAAAACTACTCAATTCAATTCCCAGTTGATTGCACCTAGAACTAAAAAAACGAAATCATGAAAACTACTCAATCGTATAAGCAAAATAACACAGATTGCTCTACATTAAACAAAATAACACAGATTCTAGAGCAATCGTATAAGCAAGAACAATCGGAAAAAAAACGCACTAGACTTGCAGAGCTGTTGTTAGAGAGAGACGAATATCTTCGTCAATTCTTTCGAAAAACGTCTTCAAAACGGGAAAGTCAATTGAAATTCCAACTGAAAACTAAAAAAACGAAATCATGAAAAACTACTCAATTCAATTCCCAGTTGATTGCACCTAGAACTAAAAAAACGAAATCATGAAAAACTACTCAATCGTATAAGCAAAATAACACAGATTGCTCTACCTTAAACAAAATAACACAGTTTCTAGAGCAATCGTATAAGCAAGAACAATCGGAAAAAAAACGTACGAGACTTGCAGAGCTGTTGTTAGAGAGAGACGAATATCTTCGTCAATTCTTTCGAAAAACGTCTTTAAAACGGGAAAGTCAATTGAAATTCCAACTGAAAACTAAAAAAACGAAATCATGAAAAACTACTCAATTCAATTCCCAGTTGATTGCACCTAGAACTAAAAAAACGAAATCATGAAAAACTACTCAATCGTATAAGCAAAATAACACAGATTGCTCTACATTAAACAAAATAACACAGATTCTAGAGCAATCGTATAAGCAAGAACAATCGGAAAAAAAACGTACGAGACTTGCAGAGCTGTTGTTAGAGAGAGACGAATATCTTCGTCAATTCTTTCGAAAAACGTCTTCAAAACGGGAAAGTCAATTGAAATTCCAACTGAAAACTAAAAAAACGAAATCATGAAAAACTACTCAATTCAATTCCCAGTTGATTGCACCTAGAACTAAAAAAACGAAATCATGAAAAACTACTCAATCGTATAAGCAAAATAACACAGATTGCTCTACATTAAACAAAATAACACAGATGCTAGAGCAATCGTATAAGCAAGAACAATCGGGAAAAAAACGTACGAGACTTGCAGAGCTGTTGTTAGAGAGAGACGAATATCTTCGTCAATTCTTTCGAAAAACGTCTTCAAAACGGGAAAGTCAATTGAAATTCCAACTGAAAACTAAAAAAAAGAAATCATGAAAAACTACTCAATTCAATTCCCAGTTGATTGCACCTAGAACTAAAAAAACGAAATCATGAAAAACTACTCAATCGTATAAGCAAAATAACACAGATTGCTCTACATTAAACAAAATAACACAGATTCTAGAGCAATCGTATAAGCAAGAACAATCGGAAAAAAAACGTACGAGACTTGCAGAGCTGTTGTTAGAGAGAGACGAATATCTTCGTCAATTCTTTCGAAAAACGTCTTCAAAACGGGAAAGTCAATTGAAATTCCAACTGAAAACTAAAAAAACGAAATCATGAAAAACTACTCAATTCAATTCCCAGTTGATTGCACCTAGAACTAAAAAAACGAAATCATGAAAAACTACTCAATCGTATAAGCAAAATAACACAGATTGCTCTACATTAAACAAAATAACACAGATTCTAGAGCAATCGTATAAGCAAGAACAATCGGAAAAAAAACGAACGAGACTTGCAGAGCTGTTGTTAGAGAGAGACGAATATCTTCGTCAATTCTTTCGAAAAACGTCTTCAAAACGGGAAAGTCAATTGAAATTCCAACTGAAAACTAAAAAAACGAAATCATGAAAAACTACTCAATTCAATTCCCAGTTGATTGCACCTAGAACTAAAAAAACGAAATCATGAAAAACTACTCAATCGTATAAGCAAAATAACACAGATTGCTCTACATTAAACAAAATAACACAGATTCTAGAGCAATCGTATAAGCAAGAACAATCGGAAAAAAAACGTACGAGACTTGCAGAGCTGTTGTTAGAGAGAGACGAATATCTTCGTAAATTCTTTCGAAAAACGTCTTCAAAACGGGAAAGTCAATTGAAATTCCAACTGAAAACTAAAAAAACGAAATCATGAAAAACTACTCAATTCAATTCCCAGTTGATTGCACTTAGAACTAAAAAAACGAAATCATGAAAAACTACTCAATCGTATAAGCAAAATAACACAGATTGCTCTACATTAAACAAAATAACACAGATTCTAGAGCAATCGTATAAGCAAGAACAATCGGAAAAAAAACGTACGAGACTTGCAGAGCTGTTGTTAGAGAGAGACGAATATCTTCGTCAATTCTTTCGAAAAACGTCTTCAAAACGGGAAAGTCAATTGAAATTCCAATTGAAAACTAAAAAAACGAAATCATGAAAAACTACTCAATTCAATTCCCAGTTGATTGCACCTAGAACTAAAAAAACGAAATCATGAAAAACTACTCAATCGTATAAGCAAAATAACACAGATTGCTCTACATTAAACAAAATAACACAGATTCTAGAGCAATCGTATAAGCAAGAACAATCGGAAAAAAACGTACGAGACTTGCAGAGCTGTTGTTAGAGAGAGACGAATATCTTCGTCAATTCTTTTGAAAAACGTCTTCAAAACGGGAAAGTCAATTGAAATTCCAACTGAAAACTAAAAAAACGAAATCATGAAAAACTACTCAATTCAATTCCCAGTTGATTGCACCTAGAACTAAAAAAACGAAATCATGAAAAACTACTCAATCGTATAAGCAAAATAACACAGATTGCTCTACATTAAACAAAATAACACAGATTCTAGAGCAATCGTATAAGCAAGAACAATCGGAAAAAAAACGCACTAGACTTGCAGAGCTGTTGTTAGAGAGAGACGAATATCTTCGTCAATTCTTTCGAAAAACGTCTTCAAAACGGGAAAGTCAATTGAAATTCCAACTGAAAACTAAAAAAACGAAATCATGAAAAACTACTCAATTTAATTCCCAGTTGATTGCACCTAGAACTAAAAAAACGAAATCATGAAAAACTACTCAATCGTATAAGCAAAATAACACAGATTGCTCTACATTAAACAAAATAACACAGATTCTAGAGCAATCGTATAAGCAAGAACAATCGAGAAAAAAACGTGCGAGACTTGCAGAGCTGTTGTTAGAGAGAGACGAATATCTTCGTCAATTCTTTCGAAAAACGTCTTCAAAACGGGAAAGTCAATTGAAATTCCAACTGAAAACTAAAAAAAAGAAATCATGAAAAACTACTCAATTCAATTCCCAGTTGATTGCAACTAGAACTAAAAAAACGAAATCATGAAAACTACTCAATCGTATAAGCAAAATAACAGAGATTGCTCTACATTAAACAAAATAACACAGATTCTAGAGAAATCGTATAAGCAAGAACAATCGGAAAAAAAACGTACGAGACTTGCAGAGCTGTTGTTAGAGAGAGACGAATATCTTCGTCAATTCTTTTGAAAAACGTCTTCAAAACGGGAAAGTCAATTGAAATTCCAACTGAAAACTAAAAAAACGAAATCATGAAAAACTACTCAATTCAATTCCCAGTTGATTGCACCTAGAACTAAAAAAACGAAATCATGAAAAACTACTCAATCGTATAAGCAAAATAACACAGATTGCTCTACATTAAACAAAATAACACAGATTCTAAAGCAATCGTATAAGCAAGAACAATCGGAAAAAAAACGTACGAGACTTGCAGAGCTGTTGTTAGAGAGAGACGAATATCTTCGTCAATTCTTTTGAAAAACGTCTTCAAAACGGGAAAGTCAATTGAAATTCCAACTGAAAACTAAAAAAACGAAATCATGAAAAACTACTCAATTCAATTCCCAGTTGATTGCACCTAGAACTAAAAAACGAAATCATGAAAAACTACTCAATCGTATAAGCAAAATAACACAGATTGCTCTACCTTAAACAAAATAACACAGATTCTAGAGCAATCGTATAAGCAAGAACAATCGGAAAAAAAACGTACGAGACTTGCAGAGCTGTTGTTAGAGAGAGACGAATATCTTCGTCAATTCTTTCGAAAAACGTCTTCAAAACGGGAAAGTCAATTGAAATTCCAACTGAAAACTAAAAAAACGAAATCATGAAAAACTACTCAATTCAATTCCCAGTTGATTGCACCTAGAACTAAAAAAACGAAATCATGAAAAACTACTCAATCGTATAAGCAAAATAACACAGATTGCTCTACATTAAACAAAATAACACAGATTCTAGAGCAATCGTATAAGCAAGAACAATCGGAAAAAGACGTACGAGACTTGCAGAGCTGTTGTTAGAGAGAGACGAATATCTTCGTCAATTCTTTCGAAAAACGTCTTCAAAACGGGAAAGTCAATTGAAATTCCAACTGAAAACTAAAAAAACGAAATCATGAAAAACTACTCAATTCAATTCCCAGTTGATTGCACCTAGAATTAAAAAAACGAAATCATGAAAAACTACTCAATCGTATAAGCAAAATAACAGAGATTGCTCTACATTAAACAAAATAATACAGATTCTAGAGCAATCGTATAAGCAAGAACAATCGGAAAAAAAACGTAAGAGACTTGCAGAGCTGTTGTTAGAGAGAGACGAATATCTTCGTCAATTCTTTCGAAAAACGTCTTCAAAACGGGAAAGTCAATTGAAATTCGAACTGAAAAATAAAAAAACGAAATCATGAAAAACTACTCAATTCAATTCCCAGTTGATTGCACCTAGAACTAAAAAAACGAAATCATGAAAAACTACTCAATCGTATAAGCAAAATAACACAGATTGCTCTACATTAAACAAAATAACACAGATTCTAGAGCAATCGTATAAGCAAGAACAATCGGAAAAAAAACGTACGAGACTTGCAGAGCTGTTGTTAGAGAGAGACGAATATCTTCGTCAATTCTTTCGAAAAACGTCTTCAAAACGGGAAAGTCAATTGAAATTCCAACTGAAAACTAAAAAAACGAAATCATGAAAAACTACTCAATTCAATTCCCAGTTGATTGCACCTAGAACTAAAAAAAACGAAATCATGAAAAACTACTCAATCGTATAAGCAAAATAACACATATTGCTCTACATTAAACAAAATAACACAGATTCTAGAGCAATCGTATAAGTAAGAACAATCGGAAAAAAACGTACGAGACTTGCAGAGCTGTTGTTAGAGAGAGACGAATATCTTCGTCAATTCTTTCGAAAAACGTCTTCAAAACGGGAAAGTCAATTGAAATTCCAACTGAAAACTAAAAAAACGAAATCATGAAAAACTACTCAATTCAATTCCCAGTTGATTGCACTTAGAACTAAAAAAACGAAATCATGAAAAACTACTCAATCGTATAAGCAAAATAACACAGATTGCTCTACATTAAACAAAATAACACAGATTCTAAAGCAATCGTATAAGCAAGAACAATCGGAAAAAAAACGTACGAGACTTGCAGAGCTGTTGTTAGAGAGAGACGAATATCTTCGTCAATTCTTTCGAAAAACGTCTTCAAAACGGGAAAGTCAATTGAAATTCCAACTGAAAACTAAAAAAACGAAATCATGAAAAACTACTCAATTCAATTCCCAGTTGATTGCACCTAGAACTAAAAAAACGAAATCATGAAAAACTACTCAATCGTATAAGCAAAATAACACAGATTGCTCTACATTAAACAAAATAACACAGATTCTAGAGCAATCGTATAAGCAAGAACAATCGGAAAAAAACGTACGAGACTTCCAGAGCTGTTGTTAGAGAGAGACGAATATCTTCGTCAATTCTTTCGAAAAACGTCTTCAAAACGGGAAAGTCAATTGAAATTCCAACTGAAAACTAAAAAAACGAAATCATGAAAAACTACTCAATTCAATTCCCAGTTGATTGCACCTAGAACTAAAAAACGAAATCATGAAAAACTACTCAATCGTATAAGCAAAATAACACAGATTGCTCTACATTAAACAAAATAACACAGATTCTAGAGCAATAGTATAAGCAAGAACAATCGGAAAAAAAAACGTACGAGACTTGCAGAGCTGTTGTTAGAGAGAGACGAATATCTTCGTCAATTCTTTCGAAAAACGTCTTCAAAACGGGAAAGTCAATTGAAATTCCAACTGAAAACTAAAAAAACGAAATCATGAAAAACTACTCAATTCAATTCCTAGTTGATTGCACCTAGAACTATAAAAACGAAATCATGAAAAACTACTCAATTGTATAAGCAAAATAACACAGATTGCTCTACCTTAAACAAAATAACACAGATTCTAGAGCAATCGTATAAGCAAGAACAATCGGAAAAAAAACGTACGAGACTTGCAGAGTTGTTGTTAGAGAGAGACGAATATCTTCGTCAATTCTTTCGAAAAACGTCTTCAAAACGGGAAAGTCAATTGAAATTCCAACTGAAAACTAAAAAAACGAAATCATGAAAAACTACTCAATTCAATTCCCAGTTGATTGCACCTAGAACTAAAAAAACGAAATCATGAAAAACTACTCAATCGTATAAGCAAAATAACACAGATTGCTCTACATTAAACAAAATAACACAGATTCTAGAGCAATCGTATAAGCAAGAACAATCGGAAAAAAAACGTACGAGACTTGCAGAGCTGTTGTTAGAGAGAGACGAATATCTTCGTCAATTCTTTCGAAAAACGTCTTCAAAACGGGAAAGTCAATTGAAATTCCAACTGAAAACTAAAAAAACGAAATCATGAAAAACTACTCAATTCAATTCCCAGTTGATTGCACCTAGAACTAAAAAAACGAAATCATGAAAAACTACTCAATCGTATAAGCAAAATAACACAGATTGCTCTACATTAAACAAAATAACACAGATTCTAGAGCAATCGTATAAGCAAGAACAATCGGAAAAAAAACGAACGAGACTTGCAGAGCTGTTGTTAGAGAGAGACGAATATCTTCGTCAATTCTTTCGAAAAACGTCTTCAAAACGGGAAAGTCAATTGAAATTCCAACTGAAAACTAAAAAAACGAAATCATGAAAAACTACTCAATTCAATTCCCAGTTGATTGCACCTAGAACTAAAAAAACGAAATCATGAAAAACTACTCAATCGTATAAGCAAAATAACACAGATTGCTCTACATTAAACAAAATAACACAGATTCTAGAGCAATCGTATAAGCAAGAACAATCGGAAAAAAAAACGTACGAGACTTGCAGAGCTGTTGTTAGAGAGAGACGAATATCTTCGTAAATTCTTTCGAAAAACGTCTTCAAAACGGGAAAGTCAATTGAAATTCCAACTGAAAACTAAAAAAACGAAATCATGAAAAACTACTCAATTCAATTCCCAGTTGATTGCACTTAGAACTAAAAAAACGAAATCATGAAAAACTACTCAATCGTATAAGCAAAATAACACAGATTGCTCTACATTAAACAAAATAACACAGATTCTAGAGCAATCGTATAAGCAAGAACAATCGGAAAAAAAACGTACGAGACTTGCAGAGCTGTTGTTAGAGAGAGACGAATATCTTCGTCAATTCTTTCGAAAAACGTCTTCAAAACGGGAAAGTCAATTGAAATTCCAATTGAAAACTAAAAAAACGAAATCATGAAAAACTACTCAATTCAATTCCCAGTTGATTGCACCTAGAACTAAAAAAACGAAATCATGAAAAACTACTCAATCGTATAAGCAAAATAACACAGATTGCTCTACATTAAACAAAATAACACAGATTCTAGAGCAATCGTATAAGCAAGAACAATCGGAAAAAAACGTACGAGACTTGCAGAGCTGTTGTTAGAGAGAGACGAATATCTTCGTCAATTCTTTCGAAAAACGTCTTCAAAACGGGAAAGTCAATTGAAATTCCAACTGAAAACTAAAAAAACGAAATCATGAAAAACTACTCAATTCAATTCCCAGTTGATTGCACTTAGAACTAAAAAAACGAAATCATGAAAAACTACTCAATCGTATAAGCAAAATAACACAGATTGCTCTACCTTAAACAAAATAACACAGATTCTAGAGCAATCGTATAAGCAAGAACAATCGGAAAAAAAACGTACGAGACTTGCAGAGCTGTTGTTAGAGAGAGACGAATATCTTCGTCAATTCTTTCGAAAAACGTCTTCAAAACGGGAAAGTCAATTGAAATTCCAACTGAAAACTAAAAAAACGAAATCATGAAAAACTACTCAATTCAATTCCCAGTTGATTGCACCTAGAACTAAAAAAACGAAATCATGAAAAACTACTCAATTGTATAAGCAAAATAACACAGATTGCTCTACATTAAACAAAATAACACAGATTCTAGAGCAATCGTATAAGCAAGAACAATCGGAAAAAGACGTACGAGACTTGCAGAGCTGTTGTTAGAGAGAGACGAATATCTTCGTCAATTCTTTCGAAAAACGTCTTCAAAACGGGAAAGTCAATTGAAATTCCAACTGAAAACTAAAAAAACGAAATCATGAAAAACTACTCAATTCAATTCCCAGTTGATTGCACCTAGAATTAAAAAAACGAAATCATGAAAAACTACTCAATCGTATAAGCAAAATAACAGAGATTGCTCTACATTAAACAAAATAATACAGATTCTAGAGCAATCGTATAAGCAAGAACAATCGGAAAAAAAACGTAAGAGACTTGCAGAGCTGTTGTTAGAGAGAGACGAATATCTTCGTCAATTCTTTCGAAAAACGTCTTCAAAACGGGAAAGTCAATTGAAATTCGAACTGAAAAATAAAAAAACGAAATCATGAAAAACTACTCAATTCAATTCCCAGTTGATTGCACCTAGAACTAAAAAAACGAAATCATGAAAACTACTCAATCGTATAAGCAAAATAACACAGATTGCTCTACATTAAACAAAATAACACAGATTCTAGAGAAATCGTATAAGCAAGAACAATCGGAAAAAAAAACGTACGAGACTTGCAGAGCTGTTGTTAGAGAGAGACGAATATCTTCGTCAATTCTTTTGAAAAACGTCTTCAAAACGGGAAAGTCAATTGAAATTCCAACTGAAAACTAAAAAAACGAAATCATGAAAAACTACTCAATTCAATTCCCAGTTGATTGCACCTAGAACTAAAAAAACGAAATCATGAAAAACTACTCAATCGTATAAGCAAAATAACACAGATTGCTCTACATTAAACAAAATAACACAGATTCTAGAGCAATCGTATAAGCAAGAACAATCGGAAAAAAAACGCACTAGACTTGCAGAGCTGTTGTTAGAGAGAGACGAATATCTTCGTCAATTCTTTCGAAAAACGTCTTCAAAACGGGAAAGTCAATTGAAATTCCAACTGAAAACTAAAAAAATGAAATCATGAAAAACTACTCACTTCAATTCCCAGTTGATTGCACCTAGAACTAAAAAAACGAAATCATGAAAAACTACTCAATCGTATAAGCAAAATAACACAGATTGCTCTACATTAAACAAAATAACACAGATTCTAGAGCAATCGTATAAGCAAGAACAATCGAGAAAAAAACGTGCGAGACTTGCAGAGCTGTTGTTAGAGAGAGACGAATATCTTCGTCAATTCTTTCGAAAAACGTCTTCAAAACGGGAAAGTCAATTGAAATTCCAACTGAAAACTAAAAAAAAGAAATCATGAAAAACTACTCAATTCAATTCCCAGTTGATTGCAACTAGAACTAAAAAAACGAAATCATGAAAACTACTCAATCGTATAAGCAAAATAACAGAGATTGCTCTACATTAAACAAAATAACACAGATTCTAGAGAAATCGTATAAGCAAGAACAATCGGAAAAAAAACGTACGAGACTTGCAGAGCTGTTGTTAGAGAGAGACGAATATCTTCGTCAATTCTTTTGAAAAACGTCTTCAAAACGGGAAAGTCAATTGAAATTCCAACTGAAAACTAAAAAAACGAAATCATGAAAAACTACTCAATTCAATTCCCAGTTGATTGCACCTAGAACTAAAAAAACGAAATCATGAAAAACTACTCAATCGTATAAGCAAAATAACACAGATTGCTCTACATTAAACAAAATAACACAGATTCTAAAGCAATCGTATAAGCAAGAACAATCGGAAAAAAAACGTACGAGACTTGCAGAGCTGTTGTTAGAGAGAGACGAATATCTTCGTCAATTCTTTTGAAAAACGTCTTCAAAACGGGAAAGTCAATTGAAATTCCAACTGAAAACTAAAAAAACGAAATCATGAAAAACTACTCAATTCAATTCCCAGTTGATTGCACCTAGAACTAAAAAACGAAATCATGAAAAACTACTCAATCGTATAAGCAAAATAACACAGATTGTTCTACATTAAACAAAATAACACAGATTCTAGAGCAATCGTATAAGCAAGAACAATCGGAAAAAAAACGTACGAGACTTGCAGAGCTGTTGTTAGAGAGAGACGAATATCTTCGTCAATTCTTTCGAAAAACGTCTTCAAAACGGGAAAGTCAATTGAAATTCCAACTGAAAACTAAAAAAACGAAATCATGAAAAACTACTCAATTCAATTCCCAGTTGATTGCACCTAGAACTAAAAAAACGAAATCATGAAAAACTACTCAATCGTATAAGCAAAATAACACAGATTGCTCTACATTAAACAAAATAACACAGATTCTAGAGCAATCGTATAAGCAAGAACAATCGGAAAAAAAACGTACGAGACTTGCAGAGCTGTTGTTAGAGAGAGACGAATATCTTCGTCAATTCTTTTGAAAAACGTCTTCAAAACGGGAAAGTCAATTGAAATTCCAACTGAAAACTAAAAAAACGAAATCATGAAAAACTACTCAATTCAATTCCCAGTTGATTGCACCTAGAACTAAAAAAACGAAATCATGAAAAACTACTCAATCGTATAAGCAAAATAACACAGATTGCTCTACATTAAACAAAATAACACAGATTCTAGAGCAATCGTATAAGCAAGAACAATCGGAAAAAAAACGCACTAGACTTGCAGAGCTGTTGTTAGAGAGAGACGAATATCTTCGTCAATTCTTTCGAAAAACGTCTTCAAAACGGGAAAGTCAATTGAAATTCCAACTGAAAACTAAAAAAATGAAATCATGAAAAACTACTCACTTCAATTCCCAGTTGATTGCACCTAGAACTAAAAAAACGAAATCATGAAAAACTACTCAATCGTATAAGCAAAATAACACAGATTGCTCTACATTAAACAAAATAACACAGATTCTAGAGCAATCGTATAAGCAAGAACAATCGAGAAAAAAACGTGCGAGACTTGCAGAGCTGTTGTTAGAGAGAGACGAATATCTTCGTCAATTCTTTCGAAAAACGTCTTCAAAACGGGAAAGTCAATTGAAATTCCAACTGAAAACTAAAAAAAAGAAATCATGAAAAACTACTCAATTCAATTCCCAGTTGATTGCACCTAGAACTAAAAAAACGAAATCATGAAAACTACTCAATCGTATAAGCAAAATAACACAGATTGCTCTACATTAAACAAAATAACACAGATTCTAGAGCAATCGTATAAGCAAGAACAATCGGAAAAAAACGTACGAGACTTGCAGAGCTGTTGTTAGAGAGAGACGAATATCTTCGTCAATTCTTTCGAAAAACGTCTTCAAAACGGGAAAGTCAATTGAAATTCCAACTGAAAACTAAAAAAACGAAATCATGAAAAACTACTCAATTCAATTCCCAGTTGATTGCACCTAGAACTAAAAAAACGAAATCATGAAAAACTACTCAATCGTATAAGCAAAATAACACAGATTGCTCTACATTAAACAAAATAACACAGATTCTAGAGCAATCGTATAAGCAAGAACAATCGGGAAAAAAACGTACGAGACTTGCAGAGCTGTTGTTAGAGAGAGACGAATATCTTCGTCAATTCTTTCGAAAAACGTCTTCAAAACGGGAAAGTCAATTGAAATTCCAACTGAAAACTAAAAAAACGAAATCATGAAAAACTACTCAATTCAATTCCCAGTTGATTGCACCTAGAACTAAAAAAACGAAATCATGAAAAACTACTCAATCGTATAAGCAAAATAACACAGATTGCTCTACATTAAACAAAATAACACAGATTCTAGAGCAATCGTATAAGCAAGAACAATCGGAAAAAAAACGTACGAGACTTGCAGAGCTGTTGTTAGAGAGAGACGAATATCTTCGTCAATTCTTTCGAAAAACGTCTTCAAAACGGGAAAGTCAATTGAAATTCCAACTGAAAACTAAAAAACGAAATCATGAAAAACTACTCAATTCAATTCCCAGTTGATTGCACCTAGAACTAAAAAAACGAAATCATGAAAACTACTCAATCGTATAAGCAAAATAACACAGATTGCTCTACATTAAACAAAATAACACAGATTCTAGAGCAATCGTATAAGCAAGAACAATCGGGAAAAAAACGTACGAGACTTGCAGAGCTGTTGTTAGAGAGAGACGAATATCTTCGTCAATTCTTTCGAAAAACGTCTTCAAAACGGGAAAGTCAATTGAAATTCCAACTGAAAACTAAAAAAAAGAAATCATGAAAAACTACTCAATTCAATTCCCAGTTGATTGCACCTAGAACTAAAAAAACGAAATCATGAAAAACTACTCAATCGTATAAGCAAAATAACACAGATTGCTCTACATTAAACAAAATAACACAGATTCTAGAGCAATCGTATAAGCAAGAACAATCGGAAAAAAAAACGTACGAGACTTGCAGAGCTGTTGTTAGAGAGAGACGAATATCTTCGTCAATTCTTTCGAAAAACGTCTTCAAAACGGGGAAAGTCAATTGAAATTCCAACTGAAAACTAAAAAAACGAAATCATGAAAAACTACTCAATTCAATTCCCAGTTGATTGCACCTAGAACTAAAAAAACGAAATCATGAAAAACTACTCAATCGTATAAGCAAAATAACACAGATTGCTCTACATTAAACAAAATAACACAGATTCTAGAGCAATCGTATAAGCAAGAACAATCGGAAAAAAACGAACGAGACTTGCAGAGCTGTTGTTAGAGAGAGACGAATATCTTCGTCAATTCTTTCGAAAAACGTCTTCAAACGGGAAAGTCAATTGAAATTCCAACTGAAAACTAAAAAAACGAAATCATGAAAAAACTACTCAATTCAATTCCCAGTTGATTGCACCTAGAACTAAAAAAACGAAATCATGAAAAACTACTCAATCGTATAAGCAAAATAACACAGATTGCTCTACATTAAACAAAATAACACAGATTCTAGAGCAATCGTATAAGCAAGAACAATCGGAAAAAAAACGTACGAGACTTGCAGAGCTGTTGTTAGAGGAGAGACGAATATCTTCGTAAATTCTTTCGAAAAACGTCTTCAAAACGGGAAAGTCAATTGAAATTCCAACTGAAAACTAAAAAAACGAAATCATGAAAAACTACTCAATTCAATTCCCAGTTGATTGCACTTAGAACTAAAAAAACGAAATCATGAAAAACTACTCAATCGTTATAAGCAAAATAACACAGATTGCTCTACATTAAACAAAATAACACAGATTCTAGAGCAATCGTATAAGCAAGAACAATCGGAAAAAAAACGTACGAGACTTGCAGAGCTGTTGTTAGAGAGAGACGAATATCTTCGTCAATTCTTTTCGAAAAATCGTCTTCAAAACGGGAAAGTCAATTGAAATTCCAATTGAAAACTAAAAAAACGAAATCATGAAAAACTACTCAATTCAATTCCAGTTGATTGCACCTAGAACTAAAAAAACGAAATCATGAAAAACTACTCAATCGTATAAGCAAAATAACACAGATTGCTCTACATTAAACAAAATAACACAGATTCTAGAGCAATCGTATAAGCAAGAACAATCGGAAAAAAACGTACGTAGACTTGCAGAGCTGTTGTTAGAGAGAGACGAATATCTTCGTCAATTCTTTCGAAAAACGTCTTCAAAACGGGAAAGTCAATTGAAATTCCAACTGAAAACTAAAAAAAACGAAATCATGAAAAACTACTCAATTCAATTCCCAGTTGATTGCACCTAGAACTAAAAAAACGAAATCATGAAAAACTACTCAATCGTATAAGCAAAATAACACAGATTGCTCTACATTAAACAAAATAACACAGATTCTAGAGCAATCGTATAAGCAAGAACAATCGAGAAAAAAACGCTCTAGACTTGCAGAGCTGTTGTTAGAGAGAGACGAATATCTTCGTCAATTCTTTCGAAAAACGTCTTCAAAACGGGAAAGTCAATTGAAATTCCAACTGAAAACTAAAAAAACGAAATCATGAAAAACTACTCAATTCAATTCCCAGTTGATTGCAACCTAGGAACTAAAAAAACGAAATCATGAAAACTACTCAATCGTATAAGCAAAATAACACAGATTGCTCTACATTAAACAAAATAACACAGATTCTAGAGCAATCGTATAAGCAAGAACAATCGAGAAAAAAACGTGCGAGACTTGCAGAGCTGTTGTTAGAGAGAGACGAATATCTTCGTCAATTCTTTTCGAAAAACGTCTTCAAACGGGAAAGTCAATTGAAATTCCAACTGAAAACTAAAAAAAAGAAATCATGAAAAACTACTCAATTCAATTCCCAGTTGATTGCAACTAGAACTAAAAAAACGAAATCATGAAAACTACTCAATCGTATAAGCAAAATAACACAGATTGCTCTACATTAAACAAAATAACACAGATTCTAGAGAAATCGTATAAGCAAGAACAATCGGAAAAAAAACGTACGAGACTTTGCAGAGCTGTTGTTAGAGAGAGACGAATATCTTCGTCAATTCTTTTGAAAAACGTCTTCAAAACGGGGAAAGTCAATTGAAATTCCAACTGAAAACTAAAAAAACGAAATCATGAAAAACTACTCAATTCAATTCCCAGTTGATTGCACCTAGAACTAAAAAAAACGAAATCATGAAAAACTACTCAATCGTATAAGCAAAATAACACAGATTGCTCTACATTAAACAAAATAACACAGATTCTAAAGCAATCGTATAAGCAAGAACAATCGGAAAAAAAACGTACGAGACTTGCAGAGCTGTTGTTAGAGAGAGACGAATATCTTCGTCAATTCTTTTGAAAAACGTCTTCAAAACGGGAAAGTCAATTGAAATTCCAACTGAAAACTAAAAAAAACGAAATCATGAAAAACTACTCAATTCAATTCCCAGTTGATTGCACCTAGAACTAAAAAAACGAAATCATGAAAAACTACTCAATCGTATAAGCAAAATAACACAGATTGCCTCTACATTAAACAAAATAACACAGATTCTAGAGCAATCGTATAAGCAAGAACAATCGGAAAAAGACGTACGAGACTTGCAGAGCTGTTGTTAGAGAGGAGACGAATATCTTCGTCAATTCTTTCGAAAAACGTCTTCAAAACGGGAAGTCAATTGAAATTCCAACTGAAAACTAAAAAAAACGAAATCATGAAAAACTACTCAATTCAATTCCCTAGTTGATTGCACCTAGAAATAAAAAAACGAAATCATGAAAAACTACTCAATCGTATAAGCAAAATAACAGAGATTGCTCTACATTAAACAAAATAATACAGATTCT